>JBBBDQ010000296.1:1147500-1490000 GCA_037127315.1 Ascarosepion bandense | reverse complement strand
CTTTCTTTGGCAAACATAGATAAACTGCCTGCAATAAAATTGGATGTCAAAAGGACGGTTTTTCCATTGACACCGCCTTTTTTTTTAATTACATTCAGTCTTCGGCAATGTTTATTGTTTTAAAAAGTGATGATTCTTGCAGGCATGTTTATCCGTGCCTGCTCCCTTTTTTATATGCAGTACAATTCAAATTAATTTTAAATGACTCAAACTGAGAAAGAAGTTTTCGATCATCTTTAGCTAACAAGAAAATAATTTCTTCTTAATAACTTTTTTCATTCATTGACTTCTAACATATTTCTCTTTTGCTTTTTGTTTTGTTCTACTTTCATCTGATCTTGTTCCATAATGTGAAGACAAGCAGGACATGTTTCTAATTTTCCTATCATAAAAGCTTCAAAGATTTATTATTTTATTTTTGTTGTAAACTTGATATATTTATAAATCATGTCTTTTTCAGTGAATTCGCAATCCTTAATTTCCTTTTTTTAACCATCCTAGAGGTACTGTTACCTTTTTTCATCATTTCTGACATTTGTATATATAGTCAAATTTTATCTTTGACATAGAAGCTTTAAATACAACAAGCATTTCAAATAATCTATCAATATTTTACACGAATCAATTTTATCTTTATTAAGTCAATTTGTAAATTTTTTAAAACAAAATCAGTCTAACGGGAACATTCTTTGCTATTCATGTCTAAAACTGTATTTACTATTTGCTATCATACACAGCGCACCTCCTACCCCACAAAAAACAAAAAACTAAAAAAAAACATCAAAATCGACCCGCGTCATCTTACACCCAAATGATTGGGTTACAGGTATTACACCTAAATACCCTCATTTATCACACTAATTTCTTTGTAACTCCAGAATGAAGTATATAAGAAATACGTTATTAAATTATGATTAAATAATAATGAAAAGAATAGTAAAATAAAAGATGAGTGCATGTATGCTGAAAAGTCCTCGGACCGAACCAGGTCAAAAAACCTGAATATTGTCACTGTAGCTACAAATGGTGTTCATTTTTAAATGAGAGTTTTCAGGTTTCTTATGATTAGTTTTCGATTTGTTTTAGATAACCGACTGAATCATGTCAATGGAAAGTGTGGAATATTTAAGTGTTGATCTCAAGACTGCCATGAAGTTTCCAGCAAAACAATGTCCAAATGAAATCCATGGGTGCATGTAGTACAAAGAGTAGGTGATATCCTCAACTGGGAAGAAGATGGGTGCCGGCTTCAAGCGTGGTTATTTTGAATTGTGACTCAACGGTGTCGACTCCTGAAATTGTTGATTATTTATTATGATTCGCTGAATTGATGAAACACAAATAATATACAGAAAAAATGTTAGATTTATAATTCACATGCATTTGTGGTGATATATAGATGCCTCCATTCATTTTCGATAACTAAGTTTTAAATTGAATTTTTAAAAATAAGAGTTTTCTTGAAACTTTTATTTTAGTTCTAATTAAATGCTAAATAATTAAATTTACTATTTCTAGTAAGCAAAATACTCTGGTATATTCCAAATAGAAATTATATTAATTGTAATCTAAAAAGTTTAGATTTTAAAAACATTTTAAAATGTTTTCGGCCATTTTTGAGCGATCGAAACATTTGTAAACAAAAGTTAATTCTCGGTTTTAAAAATCGAACTCACTACTCAGTTGTAATAGGTGCTGTGAGTTCTATCCTCACTGGGTATCCCTGGCTTTCGGCCTTGTGCCATATCTAAGTTCAGTACTCTTGTCTTTAATATCAGTCTTCCTATATGGCAGTGGATGCTGGATAATCTCCTTACAGATGAAGAAGAGACTTGAAGCAACAGATATGTGGTTCTACTGGAGAATTCTGAGAATACCGTAGACCGAACATCTAAGCAATGATGTAGTTATGGAGAAGATGGAAACAGAAAGAACACTTATACTTAAGGCAGTTGAAATTTCTAAGGTATATAATGAGGAAAGAGAGCTTCGAAAATTTGATACTCACAGGACAACTTGAAAGTAAGAAGAACATAGGAAAACAATGCATAATCTACTTAAATAGCTTGATAGCAAAACGGGATTTAGGAGAAACAAGAAAGAGACAACATTTAAAAGCTAATAGGAAAGGAAATTTTGGAGACCCATGTCTGTCAGAAACACGGCACATGGAAGAAGCAGAAGAAGTAGCAGCAGCAGCAGCAATAGCAGCAGCAGCACTATTAGGCTATTGAAGAAACTGTCCGAGTACCAAAAAGTTTGAACGAGAACCAGAAAAGATAAGGAGTCAATGAAAAAGATTATATTATTTAAAGCGGAGTCGATCTCTAACAAAGTGATCCTCATGAACAAAATTTGATACTTGTGATTGCAATAAAATCACTACTAAATGTTAATAGTTATTGCATCAAGAGTTTTATACACTTATTAATGTTATTTTTTGTTTTCCTCTTTTAGAAATGATCTATAAAGTCTTCAAGGTTAGTTTAGAAATGGATAAAGGTTATTACTATTACCATTACTTTTATTACTATTGATATCTGTGTCCCATACACTATATTATCCAGAAGCCCTTAATATCGTTCTTGAAGGAAGTTCCGTTTTGAATATGTTTTTCTTCATCTTTTACAGGCAAATCTCAAATGTTTACTTGAAGCCTCGTTTCAGTATCAATCAAGTTTAATGTTGCAGCCGTTTCTGGCTGAGAGTCAAAGGAGAATAAAAAAAATCAATTGTTCTTTGGCTGAGTAGCCATTTATTTTGTCCATAGTTTGGATAGCTTTTAGAGCTTCTTATAATTACAAGAAGAGACTATTAACCATCGTATAAATGTAAAAAGAAACTGACAGGCAGCACATGGTGGAAAAATTAGTCTGGTTTCCAGGACAAGACTGCCGGTTTTTACGGCTACTTTTGTTGTTTCTTAATGGACTGTCTCCATTTTCTTGAATTTCAATCTTGGACCATCGGATTTAAGAGATTTCCATTCGAGCTTAATCCACTCAATATGGGTCAGTTATTGTAGCATTTTCTTTTAAAAAAAATTAAGGTCATCTATATATCTTCATTAAAGAGGCCATCCACTTTGAAAGTGTTTAAAGAATTCTTTTGATGATGTCTTTGACATCATCAAAGAAAATGGTTTAGCAGCACACAGCAACAGAAACACGAAAAATTTAAGTTTAATATATGTTCTGAACGAAGGACGGTATTTTACAGTCCTGGTTGTAATAATGTAATAATGAATTTGCAACTGGTTCTTGTAGAGTGCAGGTGTGACAGAAGGTGCGATGGCCACAGGTATCGATATCGAGAGGGCATCCAATCAAAGAGTGAAATTAAAAATGTAGTTTTTATTTAATTTGCATAAAGTGTCTATTTCATGTTTTATTCCAAATATCTTCCTTTCTCACATTTCTCAGTACTAGGACCTGTATCCCCAGTGCTTAAGTCTCAGAGGCATGCAAATCAAAGAGTTGGCCCCACACATCACCAAAAACATCACCAAACCTTGGATTTATTTTTCTGTTAGATCATCTCAAATACTGTGAAACTACTTATCGCAAATATTAATTCACCCCAAGAAACTTTGTTTTTATTAAATTTTTGACACTCTTTGGAAATTATAAATTTTAAATCAATTTGTTCTGTTTACCGTGCAACAACGCCAACTCTCAGAATTCAAAATTACCAAAAATCAATGAGTTATTCATGTATCATAAGTGCAGATGATTTTGAGGTACTTACAAGGTATCACTTACAATTTAATAACAAAAAAATGTTTTTGGTTTGTTTATCGGAGTGAGCTTAAACATAGACACCACACTTAGAAATAGCGCACCTCAGTCACCCAAATTTTGGGTAATCGCAAAGGTCAACCCAATAGTACAATGGAAGGACCCAACTCTGGGAGAATCTTAATATTTTAGAGTGAATTAAGAGAAAAGATCCCTAAACCTCTGTATGTTATCCCAGTTATTATTGTCAGAAAAACTTACTTTTTAATATGAAAATACTTTGATTGTAAAATAAGGAAAATACTTTGATTGTAAAATAAGTCACTTTAATTTTTCAAACGAAGATCAATTCCTTGTAGAGACTATGGTCATTCGGACTTCTATAATCTAAAATATCCGCACGAAAGTACAATGAAAAGGAAAATCAAAGATTGCCTTTTAACAAAATAAATCATCACCCAAATTAGGTTGTTTCTGATCAGTCGCCAGATTATGCCGAAAACTGAGTGTGTGCAGGTGCTGTCCAGTCCCCACTTTCCAGTTTCGATGTCCAAATGTGTCACCGTGTTCTTGTGGGTGACGTATTATTTTCCATCCTACAACCCCTTTCCCACAAGCGAAACGTCTCTATTTCAATGGAAAGTGCTCAGGCGAACTATATTCCTTCGTTCCACCAGTTCTAACATTCACTGCAAAGACCCGCTATGCCAAACACATTGTAACGAACCACCATCAGCCTCTTTGAATTCCACTGGTGAGATGTAAGTGCCACTCGAGCAGCTTCTTCCCAGTGTCAAATGTTTTCTTCTCCACATAAACTGTGTCTCTTACTCTGTAACTGTCAATTTCGAGTGAGTCTTGGAAAAAAATAAAATGGTCTATTAATAAATAATATAATCGCTAAAAAATCATTTTGTCTGTCTACAAATGAAAATCCTAACAGGTAAATAGGCGCATTATGTCAATCATATGACATAATGTACCTATCTCTGCTGACAATAATCTAATATGATTCAGTCTGAGCCGAGTTCGAATTCCAGACGAATTCGTTTCATCCTCTTATGCGCAAATACCCTTGGGAAAGGTATTAATCCTTGTTTTCTTTCTACAGGTATGGGTTGATCGCTGGACAGATTGAGTTCTGTAGCCTTGGTTGGCAACCGGTCTACTGCAGAAATTAATGACAACCTACTGCCGGAAAATTTTCTGCCTACTCAGTCAAGTTTCGAAAGAGACATTGACGTCCAAGCTTGTATCACGTATGGCAGATAATAACTATATAGAACACACCTTTCCTCTGGACAAACAACACTTTAAAATTAACACAGTGAATACAAATGACAACTATTCACTCTTTTTCATTTTGCGATAATAAACAAAGACTTCCATGTTGTGTGTCGAGATTTGTCTTACCGAAATGTTTATTATTATTATTATTATTATTATTATTATTATTATTATTATTATTCCGTATCTGAACTTCTAATGACATTCTCTCCGCAGTTCATTCGTTCAGCTTCTCTTCTATGATTCGAGCGAAAACATGTTTGTAATAATCGCGCAGAATTTCAACTTTGTCACATCTTAAAAAACAAAAACACTAGAAAACTAAACATACTTAACGATATTTACAAACTTTAGTATGCACAAAACTACAAGTATGAGGCACCTTGGGAGGATCTAATTTCCTACAAATTACTATTTGTTGGATTAGCTTCTTAATCATCCTAGGTGAATGAATTTATAAACATCATTCTATTAATTACACTCACTCGGAAAAATTGTGACTTGCAAGCTTTATATCATAATTTATAGAAGGGGCTTTCTTCTTTATTTGCTTGACTAGAAATTTTTTAAGTGATTAATTTTTACAGTTTTCCATCAGTGACACTTCGATGAATGACACGGAATCACATCGCCGTTTCTATACGCATCGCCAAAACAATATATTTCAGTTGATCACATGTAACGTTTAAGTATATCGTAAGGCTTGTGCCGGTAACAGGTGTTAGAAATACCCGTGGCAAATCAATTGACCCATTGTAGCAGTGACAGAAGTGAAAGAGTTCTCTCATTGCGACTCCTATCAATTAAGCATGCACTTGGTGTGTTTGGCTTGGTTCACTAAACGCTCAATGATGGAACTACGTTGATAGGCTTTACGTAAGAGGCGAGTTTCATCTTTTGGTATTGGACAAGAGGCCAACAGAGTGCAGCTTTTCATAATGACGACTGACAAGCACTTGAGGCTCTTTCTTAAATCGACCGTTGACACGCGCGCATGCGCAGAGAGGCACTAGCAGCACTGAAAAACGATGTTAGTTATTACCTTCGGCGTTGTCGTGTAGAAGCTCTTTTATGTGTTGCTGGGATTTAATGACTGAAAACTGTCATTGGGGTCCGCTGGCCCTGCGTGTGAGTACAGATATTAGACAGAGGATAACATGGTCAGTGTTTAAACTATTGTCAGATCACACAGGCTAAGTAAATATCACCCGTTTGTTTGGTATATTTTACAATACTTAAGCCGTTTACTATTGACTGGTTATCAGAAACGGATGACTTCATTGTTACATTATTTACAAATTTTAGTGATTTCTCTTTGAGAAATCTTAAGCAAAAGCAACAAAACTAGTAAACGTGATTCAAAAGACTTCGTTTTCAAATTTTAAAATATTTTTCTTGTCATTTTAAATTATCAGAAATGTATAATAAAAAAGGTTACAGATTAAAGAAGAAAACCTGCAACACATTTTTGGAAAATCTATCTTGGAAAAATAGTTAACAAGCTGAAAGCTCTGATAATAGTTTATTATTTTTCTGCAATTATGTTTATGACATTTCTGAGAAAATAAATATCGACATCGATTTCGAAAAAGTAGGAAAATGCTCACAGATTCACAGGTTTTTTCAAATGTAATTCGAAAATTAGCACCAAGTGTAAATAGTTAGGAAGCATTCAATTTTGTACATACTTTTTATAAGAAGCGAATGATAAAATGATCACATACCTGAATATCTCGTATTTTATTACAAAAATTAATTCAAAATGTCAAAAGCTTATAAAATTAAAAGTGTTTCAGATAATCATAAATATTTTATAAGTTTTTATTATTTAAATGCTTACTTGCTTGTTTATTGTCATAGATGATGTAACGATTAGCATCTTGAAAGAAATAGGCTGAGTTCATTAGGTCCATTTCGCGAAAATACACTTGGAAAAAGTATGAATCAATTTCTCTAGCTCTATCTTTATGGTAAATAGCAGGACAGACTGAATTCTCTAGCCTTGGATGGCAACCAGACTATTAAAATAGCAACTCTGAATTCAAAAACCCGTCTGAACTGTAATGGGCTCCGTCAGCCGATATTGGCCTAAACACATCCACTGCTACTACGGCTGCAGTACATGTGGTGCACCGACAGCAAGTGGCGATTTTCCGGGTGGTGGGGTCAGAAGGGGCCAAGACCCCATCCCCAGAATTTTGGCTACTCCCTCCATTTTATAAGCTTAAAAAAAATTATGAAACTGATCAGTATCTGATTTTGATAAGATCTGATCTTCAGTACTTTTCCATCTGCGTTTTCTTTTTCATTTAGCTTTTTAAGGACACATATAGAGTTGGTGAAGTGGCTATCGGCTCGGAACGAGAAATCGGGGAGCCGAGTTCGAATTCCTTGCATTCACTTACGCGCAAATACCTTTGGGAAAGGTATTAACCCGTCACTTCCATCTAGTTATGAGTTAACAGGACAGACTGGGTTCTATAGCCTTGACTGGCAACCAATCTACTGCAGAAAGCAATGGCAACCTACTGCGAGATAATCTTCTGCCCGTCAGTCATGTTTCTTTCGCGACATGATCGCCCAAGCGTGTATCATGTATGGCACTTAACTGACAGAGACCAGTTTGAAAGAAAAACAAACAAAACATCCAGATAGATAGAAACAGACATATTGTTAGGGAGGGAGAAAGACTTAATAGTCATATTTTCATGACTGAAGGAAGACGTTAATTAGAAATAATGCCCCCCCCCCCACTTGATATGTAGACACATAAGCAGTCATAATTTATGGCCGAATGAAAGAAATAGTAATTTCCTCCAAGCTACTGAAGACAATCGGTACCGCATTGAATTTTTACCCTCTCCTCATCAAAAAAGATTTTTCGAGAAAAAGTTCTAGTCCAAACAAAGATTCTAAAACAAATCACAAATCAAAACCTTTTTATCTTAATATTTGGAAATTTATGTCAGAATTTTTTAGATATTGCCCTGTCATTATTACATGATTTATTATTTCTACTAGCATGTTCATCTTGGTTGTTGCACTGATAACCTTACGACCCTTTCGAAGACAGGCCTTTTTTTTTTTAGGTGTCTGTTGTCGCACTTGGCAATCTTCGAGTAATTTTGAACCGAAACTTTTATTTAATGTACGGACAGTACATTGTTCACATTCGCGTTCGATACTTATTGAGAGATAACTCGTAAAGTTTAATATTCAACAGTCCGTGCGTTGTTTAACTGTTTCTGTCATTAAATTAGAGTATGCGACTTTTCAATATTACCAGAGCCACAGATTGAACTCACGGCTGTTTTAAGCCACTACGACCGAAACGCTGAAAGTATAACAACCAAGCTGAGCATGTTGATCCTAATTTATATATATATATATATATATATATATATATATATATATATAAGAGAGAGAGAGAGAGAGAGAGAGAGAGAGAGAATAGCGAGACAGTGTCGGCTCAGTTCATTCTCTTTACTACCAATTAAGAAAGCTCTTGTCAGGTGTTCGCTCTTTAACAGTGGCTTATTTTAATTTTTTGCAATATATCGTCGAGTAATCAAGAATATATGTATCCTCTCGATTATAATATTGACCGTTGTGTATTTATTTGTGTGTATACATACATACATAAGTAAGTAAATCCGATTTAATACCCATAACGAACTTAAAACAAGGCACGCTAATAACTAAATCAAATCGAGAAAAGACCAGTTCAATATGCACCCGATGATTGCAAAAACGCATGATACTCCAACGTGCCTAAAACGTAGGATATTTATATATTATATATATATCCCTCCCATCACGCTCAAGGGGAGGTGGGTTATTTCTTTTCTTGCGTCTTAAACTAAGGTACTCAATAGTAGGTACATCCATATGTTGCCGTCATTTTAAACGGAATATCAATCTAAATATTTTGCCGTCATTTTTGACGGTACGGGCCCACTCGTCATATAATATTTGGAACTGAATTGAATCTGATGACAATAAATTTATAACTTTTAAAACATGAAGTTTATAATTCCATTATAACTGATTACAATAAAATGACGAAAGAATTGTTGAATAGACTTTAAATTATTTCAACTGAGACATTTTTCATTTTGTACCTATGTTCTTGAAAAAGGTATGAATTTAGATCTTAATGCACTCGTCGTTGGCATGTCACGATGGTTGATGGAGACGAAAGGTGAATGATTATTTGAGTTAAACTACTCTCCCCCCATAACGAATTACCGTATTCAAGTAATAAAAAACCCAACTTATCACAATAGTCGATCATAAAAAGAACTAATCAATAAAAGTGTGCAATAATTGCATTGTATATTTAATTGAAGTATTAAACATTACAGTTGATCAACGTAAAACGAGGCAGATCATTATTTGTTTACTATACAATCCTTATTTGATGACCCATATATGTACTAGCGCGCCGCAGTTGTGTTAGAATAGTAAGGATCTAAACGTAAGCAATCGGAATTTTTTTGTTTTTTTTAGAGAAAAACTTTTCATTGAATTATCACTCAGGGAATGATATGCTCCTCAACAATCTATGTGTATTTTTCATTTTAGAGGAGAAAATTATTTATGCAAAGAGAAGAATGGTTTCCTGAAAGTAAGGTCTGGAATCTTCATTGTCTTCACATGATTTTAAAAACAAATTTTTAAAAAAAGTGAAATAACGATCCTCGTGGTTCAAGAATGAACTGGCAAATCGTAATTGAAAAAAATACAAAAATAATAATTTGAACTTTTATGTCAGTATTTAACCAAAAGAACACTTTAATTCTTTCAATAAAATCGCCCAGACAACTCCAAGGAATGGACTTCTGCTCAATTTCTGATAGTTAATGACCTGAAAGGCAAAAGACATTGTACAGATAGAATTCAGTGGTTGAAAAGTCACGTGTGCCCAGTTTGAACGCAATGCCAGGTTGTCATCATTCAATTTTTTTAAAAAAAGAGAGAACAAGTCTTTTAAACTTCAACAAGATATCATTCTCATAAAAACAAATCACGTCTACAAATCATTTCAAGTACCAATTCTTGCACAATCACAAAAATTATTGAACTTTTTTCATTTCAAATATAAAGTGAATTAAATCAAAATGAAAACTTCTTAGGAGTATTTTAGCAATGTTAACACCATATCTTTTATCAGCAGAAAATTAAAAATAGTTAATTTTTGTTTAGTCGTTCGTTTGTTTATTTATTTATTTATTTTTTTTTTAAGAACAGTTCAAAACGAGAAATCAGCAATCCGGGTTCGAATTCGTTGTACTTTCACACTAATATCCTTGTATGAGTCCATCTATTCTCACCAAATAGGTTAAATAGCAAAGTAAACTGGGCCTTCGAGCTGTGGTTAGCAACCAGTCTAAAAGAAAGACCCGTCTGAATTTAAAACCCAACAACTTGAAGCTGTACAAAGATGGTTAGACATAGCGTGTAAAACAAAATCACGATGAATTTCAATAACAGTGGCAGATCCCACTGGGGAGCAATTATTCAAAATGCTGTTGACACCAACGAACATTGACTTCAAGGAAGGATGGGCTTTTATCGCCGCTCTCAGAGTAGCATTTTACGATTTTTAACTAAGTTATGCGGATTGGAAAGAAAGAAATTCCAGCAAGGTTTGAACTTATCATAGAGAACTTGTCTTTTCGTGACAATGCGTTACCGATTATGCCAAAAGGAATCATCCAAATTTAGCGATAAAGTTATTCTTCTTCAATGTTTCACACGACCAGTAATAACATTCGAATTTCTCAGCTGAAGAAGTCAATTATTAATTCTCACTAGTATTTATCCCAACTTTCAGATCACCATTCTACGATTGTAAACAGTGCAGATAAGAAATAATGAATAAACTTTCAATTAAATTGTAAAGTATTTGGTAATATTTGCAATATTAATTAAAACAAGAAGAATGAGAGTAAAGGTAATGCCTTATATTGTATTGATCCAAGGCACCAAAAGCGAATGTCAGTGCAGTAGATACTCAACCTTTCAGTCAATGGTCCTTTTTTTTTTTTTTTTTGCCTTGTTACACATAGCAACTGAGTCTGATAAAATGGTTTCTTGCATAAAGCTGAAGCATTTCATTAAATTCCTCCATGTGGAAAAAATTACATCTACTGACACTTGCTGAATGTTTATGGAGACCAAACAGTGGATATGAACACAGTTATCCTGAGGGTGATGCATTTCGGCAATGGTGACAGCAATGTGTGTGATAAAACCACACTCGGGACAATGAAAACAGAATGGACACTTTCTGGACAGTGTCATCATGAATGAGAATGTGAAAATTATTTTGTAAGCTTACTCTACTCAAATGTACTGGTCTGCTTCTTATATTTGGTGTAATTCCCGTGGAAACCAATAGGAGGCATTATTTTCAGAATTCAGTGTAGTTTAACTAACAAATGTTTTAAGCTGATTGTCATAGCAAGAGAAATAGACATTCTAGAAGCTGGGATTAATCCAATGATTATTTATTAACTTCAGTAGTAATGAATTGAGATGACAGTTTTTCTGAATATAAAGTAACAAAACAAACTGAGTAGAGAATTAGCTAAGTACTAAACTATACTAATCTCTGGCTTCAAGAAATAATAAAGTTGCCTAGTACTTGTATGCAGTGATCCTGATTCTGAATCCCTCTCCCACATACACACACACACACACACACTTGAAAGTGAGATCTATTACAAAAACATTGGGCAGAGGACGCATATCTGACACACCTATCTTCATGATAGTTTAAATAAACTTGACCTGAAGCAAAATTGCTTTCGTCCAACAAAAGCAACATGCTAAAGACTAGTTTTCATATACTATAAATTTAAAAAAAAAAAAAAGGGCAAAAGATGGTCTATCACAGATTATTAAATGATTATGAGACTGACAATTTGATAGTGTGGCTCATATAACTAAAAGGAAACTTCTTGCCATAATATCAAATTGGTCTTCTCTTACTGGTGTTGTAAAATTTTAAAAACTTAAGTCAAATAGTGCAACAATTATATTGTCATTTGATGAAAACAGCATAAAAAAAGTGAATGTAAATACAGAATAATGACAAAATAATGTTTCATTTCTTTTCCAAAATCAAGAGAAATAAGTGTAGAAATACAATTTTTTAGGATATTTATTGCAATTTGAAAAAAAAAAAAATATTTTACATAATCAAAATTTCACCAGTTTGGTACACATGACACATGGGAATATCGACGAGAGAAAAGAAAAAAATGATAAAAGGAAGGAAAAAAAAAAAAAAAAAAAAAAAAGTAAAGTTTCTTTTTTTTTCTTTTTTAATATTTACAATTGAGGTGGAAGAGGGAAACGTAATCTGTCTGCTTTGTTGCCTTCCTTCAACTTACCAATAACAGGTTTTTTGCACAGGGTTACTTTTTGATGAAAAAATGGGGAGGTAGGAAGAAGTTGAGGGAACTTACTTGTAACAGGAAAGATCCCTCAAATTGAGTTAACTTCCAGCACATGTACTGTGTTGGACATTGCGTTTTTCTTTTTTTGCCTCACATCCAAAATAACAGGGGAGGCAATGGGTTGGAGGAAGCTGATTAAACAGTAGAGTCACACCAGAACAATGAGAGATTGCATTCAGGGTGAGGACAAGGATAAAACGGCTAATAGGATAGATTTTTTTTTTGTTTTTTTTTAAATTGAAACAAAAGAGAGCATAGGGGAAATGAATAAATAAAATAAGAGACAAGAGTAGTTGACTTGAATTTCTATTGTTTTTTATTTGATTTGTTTCATTTTTTTTTTTTGTACTTTTCCATAAAGGAAATTTTATTGATAATTGAAAGATACTGTCCAAGAGTGGGCAATTTTTTTCTTTTTCTTTTTTCAAATCTGACATGACATCAAGGGAAAGGGGAAGAACGAATAAACTGAAGATGAATCAACAAAGATGATCTTCATGTCTTCAGTAGAGATATTTATATGTACATAAGTAAATTGCTGCAAACACTGGCTCCAAAATAGCCAGTGGGCTAGTTGAAAAATCAACCCCTTTATGTGATTATACACCTGGAACATTAAGATGCAGGATTTGAAACATACGCTCTTATGTTCAGAATATTGTTTAAATGCATATACACATCTACAGAAATATGTTAAGCAACAATATTGTTTTTGAAATGACTTTGTGTTTTTTGTTTTTACTTAGTTTTCTTTCTCCAGCCGTCAACAGTCAACCAAACAATCATTTAGAGCACAGAATTCAAACTCCAAACCTTAGTGAAGTTCTGTTATCTTTATAAAATTAAAAAAAAAAATCAATATCACACAGATTGTTTTTATATTCTTTTTAATTTCTAGTGAATATTACTGTGTTGCTTCAACATTTGCTTCACATATTTCTGTATGAAGATATAACTGTATATTTACACGCACAACCCATTGTACACTCACTATCATGTATTCACTTGCATCAACACACACACACAAAATAGTAGCTATTTCAAGATTTCTCATTCTATTTTATGCAGTCAAAAGTAACACACAAACTAGATTTTAAAAAATAACTTTTCAGGAAAAAAAACAAAACAAAAAAAGAAACATCAACACAGGTATCCCTCAGTACTTTGCATTTATCTTACTTTAAAGCAGTCTACATGAATATGTATGTATGCTGATGTATACACACATTCACACCTGCCAAGAACTAATTTTGCCGGTACCAAAACTAGGACCAAGATAAATCTTACCTAGATCTAGCATATTCAGCAAATTACAGCAGACAGTATATATATATATATATATATATATATAAAAAAAAAGTTTACCACCTCCCCTTTTATCAATATGATGGCCCAACTAATTAATTTATACTTTCATTTTCCAGTAAAAATGCTCATGATTTCCACAGAAAATTGAGAGAAAAAAAATAAAAGAGAGAAACTTGTGATTAAAAACAGTTTTTCATGATCAGTGACTTTAGATTTTTTTTTATGAAAATAAAAAAAGGAAAGAAATAAAAATTAAATCATCATTGACATGGGTTGCTCTTCAAATTGAAATTGCAGTCATTGGTTCAACTGAGTTTTAAAAGGTAAAACAAAATACTTAGATTTATGGATCTGAAATATCTTGACACAACCAGACAGGTTCAAGAAGCAGTAAACTGACTCATTTCTCAAATTGCAAATGAGACAGAAAAAATCTTTACAATTGATCATTTTGCTTCTAGCTTGTCTTTCTGACAGTTTTTCTTTTAAAGGAAAATACACAAAAAAAAAAAAAAAAATTAAATAATTCATTAAAGAATTAAAGTAAAAAAAAAAAATGATGAAAAAGTATAAGAAAATAGAATATACTCAGATCACAATTAAATGAACAAAATGCAAAAGATGTCATTGTTCATTTTTTAATTTTTGTCTTGGTTCCCCCCCCCGCCAACCACCCATCTGTCTCATTGATCCACTTCTTTTAAAACAGAATATTTACATTTTATACACTAAACTCATTCATCACTATACCTTATGGTCAAACATTCAATTCCTTTCCTTTTCAATGTCTTTCTTCTTTTTCTTGTGTTGAATCCTATGATATTCAGTCTTTTCTCTCTCTCTAGCTTTCTCCCAGAACTTTCTAACCAAAAACCCAAGCAGCAGTCAGAAAGAGTGCAGCCAAGGAATGTTCTTGTCTACACAGGCCAGCTGTGAAACCAGAGTGTGTGTGAAGTGAGGGAGGCATTGACAAGAGAGATACTGAGAGGTAGATAAATAAAGAGTGACAACTGCCAGCGCAGTTTTTGCCTTGTCTTTGTTAGTGTGTGTATGTATATGTTTATACCTGTGTCAATGAAAAAGAAACAAATTGCCTATTTTTAGTCTGAAATGTTGTTTTATGCAATAATTTGTTTTCAATACTGCAGTTCAATAATAATGGAATTCCTAAGATTCAACAGACTGATATGGAGAATAATGAATGATAATAATTAAAATTCAATCAGAAAAATATTCCCCACCCCACCTGATCAACTTAAAAAAGAAAGACTCAATTTTAAAGTACTTCCATCATTTTTGTAAAATAGGTATTTGCTTATTTAATACATAAACTAGAAAAAAGACGAAAATCGATGGCCCAGCCATATGATTTAGATAAAAATTTAGATAAAATACAAAAGCTTTCAATACTAATATCCTATTTCGAAAAAAATATACGTATAAAACTTTAAAGTTTTTTGTCAGATTTCTTTTTGTTTTTAGTAAGTTTTATGTTAATTTTTTTTTAACTACAAAGAAAATTAAATTTAAAATTTTCTTTGTTCTTTAAAAAGAGGACAATTATTTTGGATTTCTATTTTAGATTACAACAGATGCCAGCATTGTTATTCCTTTATGAGATCGCAGTATTTCTTTCTCGAAATATATACATCCAACAATGACTGCAGAAATTCAGTATATATGAAATATGAAAAAAAAAAATCATACACAGTTAAGAATGCAACAAAGAAAGAAAGGAAATAAAATGATTAATCCAGTTTAGAGAAAGAATTGTCCCATCTTGGTGTAATCAACTGTTTGTTTTCACTACTGTCTAGACTTATGAGTATGACTGTTAAGAAATAACAGACATTCATGAGAATGACAGTTAAAGAAGAGAAATATTTCTGGGGGTAATAATCATAGATCTGTAGAAAGATAATGGGAAGTGCAATCATTTGTCAAGATATGTTTTCATTGTGAAGCTGTCTCAATTAAATAGGACAGTTTTAGCAGCAGCAGCAACAACAGAAAAAAAAAAGATAGAAAAAGTTTACATTTGCAGATTATCAAAGAACAGAATATGTTTTTGCTTTCTTCCCAAAATCAGAATGTTTCATCAATGATTCTCTAACACCACGAGCATAAAAAGGTGTTAGAAATTTTTTGCATTCAACTTTCATTACCATTTATGGTTAATAACATAGTGCTAATTTTATTCAGGTACCTTAAAATTTAGAAATAAAAGATAATAGTATGCTGAAAGATTTTCAAGTAACTGATAATATATAGTCGTCAGACTGATTTTCAAATTATTCAACTGCAGTCAACCAATGAATATATTATAAAGATGGAAATTTATGCTATTTTTTTTGTTTTCAATTCTAAAAATATGGATATAAATGGTAAATTAAAAATGAAAAATCTGAAATTTTCATTATTTCCTTTGTAAATTTACCAAGCACAACAAATGTCATGTCTTTTGCAACAGAAGGACAATAAAGGGACAAAAAAGTGGGAAACATATATATATATATATATATATATATATATGTCTGGTAAAAATAAAAATAAAAATTAAAAACACTGGTATCTGCTCATCGTCTGAAATGTTTTATGCAGATGTTTAGAAAAAATAAGTCCCAGTAACCCATTTTGGCAGTTAAAATATTCCAACAACTCAGTAACTTTTTTCCTTCACTTTCTTTTTACTTCTCTTTTGAATAATAATAAAAAAATTTTTTTTTTCAAATATTGGATTAAAAAAATAAAAATAACAATCAAATTGAGAAGGAAAAAGAAAGTAAAAAGGAAAAAAGAATCAGATAGGAAAAAAAAAAAAAAAAAAAAAAAAAAAAAGAAAGCTCCAATTTCTGTCAACTGTAGAATCTTCACACAACTGTCCCATCTTCATTCCCAACTATGAGGTAAATAATGTTCTGCTTAGGGCACTCTTCTGTGAAATATGGAAGGTAGTTCAGGTGACGTCATTTAGGTAAGGTAGGTAGGTAGGTTTGTAGATAGCAGAAAATGCAGCACATATGTATACACACGCTCACAAACAGGTATGTATTGTATATATGCATGCACACACACATACACACAAGGTTGTACACAGACATATATATATCATACATGTACACTCATACACTAAGGAAATATATGTGCAAGCGTGTATATACATACATATTAACAGATATACACCCTTACATTGATGTATACATACACACACACAATCATACATACATCCCCTGCCCCACAAAATCAGTTATACTTCATACATGGTCATATCCACACATACATATATACATAGATATATACAAATTGTTTATTTATATACATATACACACACAACCACATATATATGTGTACATATATGTATGTAAGTATGTATCTACTTGTATATATAAATAAACCAGTTTTACCAGAGGATTCATTAAATCATATATTGGTCAAAATTAACAACTTGAATTCCAAAACAGTCTACAGCCAGCAAGTTCCACCTAGTAATTGGAATATACTTTGTTGTTATCAACTGCAGGCATGCCGACATTACGACAAGCCTGTACCAATGCTATACACTATACAGAGACGACAGTCTAACAGTGGATAATAGAAGATTTGTTCCCTTGCATAAGCGATAAACAAAGAACTGTACAAAACTGATGAAAGCCATAACATAAATTCCACAAAATCAGGGCCAGGGTAGATGATCTCAGAAACCAACAACCGGAGGGCGCTGTGTGCATGCCAGGCTGCGATTCCCAGTTTTCCAGCTGCAATATTTGGAAGGGTACGAGAAAATTTATTGGGAGTCTAGAGTCAATTATAATAATACTGGTTCATTGACAAAAACAATGCCTTCAAATGGATTCGCTTGAGCGTCCGAGCTGATGAGAACATGATGTGATGTTAACGAAACTGTTTCGGTATATTACAGAGGCCCTCCTATGGCCAGTCAGTATCGTCAAAGAAAAAAAAATTCAATGGAAGAAGTGGGGTGGGGGAGAAAAATATTTAAAAAATAATAAAAATAAAGTTAAAAATAAAAAAAAAAAATTGATAAAGCATCACAAGATTGTGCAAGATGAAACGATATGTGGTGAAATGTACATGGAAAGTTTGGAACAACCAGAATACCAACTGAAGACAAATACTGCTTTTATTATTCATTCCAGTTTGGTTTTTTTAGGCTCACTTGGCCTTTCAGCCTGATCAACTAAACTCATTCCAGCAGTGGGGGCGGCAGCAGCAGCAGCAGCAGCATTAGTTGGAGTTGTAGTAGTAGTAGTAATAGTAGCAGAGACCATAGAGTCTGAAGAAGGCAATGGAATCTTGTCACTTCCTGGGCTCTGTTTTTTGGTCAGGGCGGTTGACATAGGAACACTGGGCAATTTTGGTTCTTTTGCACTATTTTCTGATGGGGCTGGGGTTAATGATGATGCCAATCTCCATTCACTTTTAGCTAAATGTCGTGCAGACTTGTTCTTATGTAACTCAATGTTACAATGGAGAATGAATTCCTGTGATGTTGAAAATTTCTCTTGACATACAACACATTCATACTGAACTTGTTCTAGTTTTAATATTGGCTTGATGCCATCAGATACTTTCCCACCAGGAAAGCATATCAAATGTTGATGATTCTCACAACCATCTTTGCCTGGGTAAACAATATGGCATTTCTTACATATATAGCCAACGTCCACGGTGCTTTCTTGCACACATTTGAAGTCTGTGTCAGAAACTGCAGATTTAAGGTCTGCCAGTGTTTTGCAGTCTTGAGTATACTGTGCAACACCTGAAGACGGTTCTAAAAGTTTGGCACTGACATGACGCCGAGCTTGCTCAGGAATTTGCAACAAAGACAAAGGAGTACCAAATGTCACTGGATCATATGCAAGCAGCTGTTCCATTCCTGAAAAAAAAGTAAATGAAGACAATCAGAAACTAACCAACAATGCTTAGCAAACAAATGCATGCATATTATTTCAGTTATTTTAAATATTATCAACATAAAATAAAAACAATGCATTTACTTATTTAATAAAAAAAAATTTTGAAAGATTATTTGCGAATGCTTATATAGTTGCTGGCAATTTGTTAATTGCTGAAGATTTTTAGGGGAAAAACAAAAACAAAAAAAAACATATATATATATATATATATATATATATATATATATATATATATATATATATATATGAATATTATTTTCAATCATTTCCTGATATAAATTTGAAACCATTTAAGATTTAATTTCTACATTGACAGTTTCTAACAAATAAAAGGATAAGAAGAAACCTCTAAGGCTTCACAGTACTTTTAAACAAATCATAAAAACCAGCAGCAGTGGTTGTTAGCTTACAAAGGAATTCTGCAGTTTCCACTGTTAAATAATCCCGATCAAAGAAGTGACAATTGCTGTTCGATTGATTGCCTGATTTTAACTTCTCATCTGAAAACCAGGAAAGATATACTGATGATTACATGAATAAAAATAATTTTTCTATAATGTAGAAATTAAACATTAAGAGTGATGCTTACCAGGCATTAAACCAAACTGGAAAAGAGGGAGATTAACTCCGGAGAAAAAATTTGGAAATCCAGTGTAAAGATTTGGAAGCAAGCTTGGCTCAAATCCCATCGCAGGGAAAGGAGACATCAATTGTGGAGAAAGGAAGTTGGCAGCGTCTCGTCGACTTTGGGCTGAAAGGAATATGAAAGAAATTAAGTAAACTGAAAACAAAAACCTTGAGAATCACAAAGTAACAGCATTACTCAAATGTTATCAAATATTATAAATGGAACTAAAGGTCCCCACCTCTCTGCATTCTCAACTTGAGAAACTACTGTGTCTTTTACTTACTATAAATAACAAGTCCTAAAGAAAATCATAGCATCAGATTGGCACAGATAATAAAACAAATTAAATCTTGGTTGGTATTTAGCAAAAAGTAAAAGCTTATTTTTCATGAGAGATTATAAAAAGTTAAGAGAAATGTGTACTTTTGAATTATCAAATGCATTATTACCTAAGTATAAAAATAATAAGAACAGAATATCAAATCAAATTTCGAAAGTCTGAAGTAGAGCATGTTATTTTTTCACAATTCAAATTGTGCAGATGCTATGAAACAGCTGTTTAGATAAGCCAAGAGAACTGAGTGGGAGGAGGAGAAAAAGAGAGGAAGGGATTTAATGTGCAGATGTAATCTCAAAGGATTCAAGAAAAAAAAAATAACAAAATGCAGTTTTTATGAGGAAGCTAGAATTGAAGAACCAAGGCCGGTACAACAAAATGGTGTTCTGAACATCAATTTACTTATAATTTACTTAACTGAAAATTGGCAAACAAAATGAAAGAGATAAGAATAAAGAGAGAAAATAGCCAAAATTTGGTCTTGATAAAAATATCAAATTTAAAAGACCACCTGGGATCCATCAAAGTATGATGTCAGCAAGCCATTAATTAAACAAATGCTCGGCACATTAAGCAAGATTCTACCTCATTAGACAGCAAAATTGCTAATGTAGAGTGCAGTGCAAAGAAGCCTCAATGAAAAGTGTTTAATCAGAAGAATCAATAAAATAGACAAGACATCAGCAGCAACAACAAAACAGTGTGAGCAACAGTCAAAGTGTTTAATTAAAAATACTGATATGCTCAAGCAATCATAATGGTTTATGGTTAAAACACACACTGGAACATTTAGAGGAAGAAAAACACATCAGATGGGAAATTTAAACAATTTAGGAAACCATACATCATATATTTCATTATATCAGAATAGAATATGGAAACATCAAATCAAGCTGAGATCAGTTGAGCCTATCCAAGTTCAAAAATCAATTGATGAGAGATTTCTCTCAGTTTAAGACACTAAATGAATTAAGTATATCAGCACAATACCAATTTTATAGAGGTAGCCAATTAAAAACAAAAAAGAAAATTTTTAGCCTTCAAAAAAATATAAAGCAAAGGTTTTCATTGTTTTCATCTTTGCTGGACAGAAATGTTTGTTTTCAAGAAAGCCATCTCTAACTTCTTGCTGATAAAAAAAAAAAAAGAGTGTAATGTTTAAATAAACAAAAATAATTTTTACTTACTTTCCTCTTTTTCCTTCTTTTCTCCCTCAGCTTTCAGGGCTTCTTTTTTAACATCTGGGAAAAAAGAGCTGGCATTGAAAGGAGTATTGAAAGCTATAAAAGAAAGATTAGAAATAATCAAATAAATTAATAAAATGTTAAACTCATGAATTTGTTTAGCTAAAAAATACAAACAAATGATTGGTATTAACAATGTATAATAATAATTATTATTATTATTATTATTATTATTATTATTGTGAAAGGATTTTACAATATTTTCATTTCTTATTAATCCATTCACTGTGGATGATGGGAATTCCTGTCATTGCAGTTCTATGACTTAACTGCAAATAAGGAAATTTTCTTCTGCAGTTAAAGAGTTAATTAAAAGAAATAGAAACTAGAAACTAGGAAAAACAAAGCAAAGAAATAGATAAACAAACAAACAGATAAGCTGGCAAAAGAATTCTGATAATAATCAAAACTATATGCACAAATGTTTATTTTTTAGAATTGCAGATTAAAATAGATGTTACTATTGCTGGCACTAAATGATTAGCTACTAACAGTGTTAACAATGCAACTTTAGTGGCTAGGAAATCAGCTAAAAATAAAAGAAACATTTTAAATTTAAATGCTATGAACAGATGTGAAGGAATCATTAAATAACATATCATAGCTAAAAATAAAACAACACATTATGGCTTCAAGATTGAAGACAAACCACAGACAGAGAATCTAAATCTGGCAAGAAAAGGAAAAGTACTATGTTTATTAGCATTTCCTGTATCCAATGGATGTGTGCATAGCATAGCAGTTATCAGTGCTGAAAGTGGGATTGGCAGACAGAGTTCAAATTCCTTCAAAGGTCGTTGTGTTTGCTTTTGCACCAATATCCATGGAACCAGTATAAACTGATCTCTTCTTCCCCCAATTTAGGGTTAATAGTAGGGCAGACTGGGTTCTCTAACTTTGATTGGTAACCAATATAGACAGACAACTCTGAATTCAAAACTAGTCAGTTTTCCAGAAAAAATTATACATACATTTTATATATATATATATATATATATATATATATATATATATATACACACACACACACACACACGCAAACTCAGACAAATTATTCAGAGGTTATCACTATATTTTAAAGGCTTTTGCAAAATCCTTAATGTCCAATTTAAATCAATAATATTCAATCCGTATCAACAGAAGTAATATCTTAATATGTTCATTTCATCTTTATCAGTGCGTGAATCTGCTCTACGTTAAAAGCTAAAGCAATTCTAAAACAAACAGCTGACACTTACCACTTGATGTTCCCTGCAATCCAAGGGCATTCAACCTCATTGCTTGTAACTGAGCTAGATGAGGGGAACTAGCAACAGAAGCTTCATCCCAAGCTTTGCGCATTCGCTCAATCTCTCGCTGCTGTTGCAACATTTTTGTCATTCCAGATGGATCCGCGAGCTCCCTTTCTGCATTTGACTGTGACTGGATAAACTGACGCACATTGTCTATATGTTTTTTGGTGAAGATGTGATCCTGTACAGTGTATTTGTGAGAGTACTTGAAGTTGCACAGTGTGCATTCTTCAGGCGGCTTTGAGAAGTCAACATCTGTACCAAAAGTTTTCGAGTAAGCCAATTTATTTTTCTTTTCCTTGGCACGAGCATTTTGGAACCAGACTTGAACAACACGCTTGGGGAGTCCAATTTCTCTACCCAGCATCTCACACTCCGCCATTGTGGGAGTCTTGTAGTCAGCAAACAAAGTCTTCATCACTCTGACCTGCATGCTGCTCATCTGCGTACGATAACGCTTACCATGTGGATGGGATGATGAGGACGAAGAAGAAGTGGCATTGGCTGGAGATGACGGACTGTTGTCTATCATTCCACTCGAATCCTCACAGCCCTCAATCTCATGGCTTTCGGAATGTGTTTCAGATATGGAATCATCAAGGCTATGTCTGCGTAAGTAACCGTCCATACTTCTCTCACTGACATCGGTAGATGGACCATCTGATGATGTCTTTTCACAGTCAGTATTCACTCGAATTGGTTTGCTTAAGTCAAGGGGAGCATCATTATCCTCAGAATTCTTGTTTTCTATGACACGAGATGGTTTTTTTTCAGGTTCAGTTGTTGCTGCCTTATTTTGTGGGGGTTCAACACTTGGTTGCTGTGGACGTTGCCCATGGCTGGCAGCACTGAGTTCACTGATGAACTTCTTAAATGAAGCTTCACAGAACTGTCGCATCGATGTTTGTATCGGGTCAGAGAGGCCAGTGAAACCCATCCCCATGTTACCTTGTGGCATGAAAGGCAAAAACGGTTGCATATTGGTTGGAGAAAGCAATTTACTTAGGTCTGGGTTACCTGTCAGGGATGAAGATGATGGCGCTTGGGAAACTGGTGGGGGAGGCGGCGGTGGAGGAGGCGGCGGCGTAGAGTCAACCGTTGCATCGGGAATGTTATCAATGTTGATCTCACCTTTTGCCATTTCTTCAGGGTGCTTGGTGGCCAAATGTGACTCAAGGGCAGATTTTGCACGGAACAGAGCTCGACAGAAAGGGCAACGCTTATGAATGAGTTGTTGGTGTGCCCGATACTGTCCTTTGCGTTCACGTGCTCTTGTATTTTGAAACCATACTTGTACAACTCTTTTCTTCAACCCCACCTCAGATGCAATGGTCTCCAACTGTTTCCGACTGGGGTTGCAATCAATCTGGTACTTTTGGTACAGATAATCCAACTGCTCAGGCAAAATAGTTGTTCTTAGTCGCTTATCTCTTGGCTGATCTCTCTCTTCTTCCTCTTCGTCAGCTTTACGTTTTATTGGCGTCAATACTTTATCATGCAGCATATTCTGCAAATGTTGGGGCGGTGGCTGCTGGGGCGGCTGTTGCTGCTGCTGTGGCTGCTGTGGTGGGGTTGGGGCAATATTTTGCAAGAGGCCAAATGCATTATCATTAGGGAAGTTAGCAAATAGATTTGGATTCAAAGAATGAACTTTCTGGTGCTCCTGCCACTGTTCAAATTTGGGGAACATCAAATTACACTTTTCACATTTATGTATCTCTGTCTTGCTGCTGCTACTAGCTGAACTGCTGGTGAGAGATGTGGGCAAGCTGTTATTGATACCAGCACAGGAGATTGGGGTTGGTGTGGGAGGTGTGCTCAGCACCGAAGACGTGCTAGTGCTCATAGCAACAGGGGCTGAAGTGGTTGTAGCTACACCACTCGGTACAATGGCCATGACGGTTGAGGTGGCTGTAACCTCTTTGAGGGAATTGCAATTGCTGTTAGCAATTGTTGAGATAGGTTTTGGCAATTCTGCTGTGTGGATTTCACTCGACTCAGAATGGGTTGTCTCTTCGTGTGACGTCACAGTAGAGTTGCTATCTTCGTCATTAGTGGCATTCGACGTGCCGGTCTTCTCTCCCTCTTGGCAATTCTGACGCTTTTGATGCTTCATCAAGTCATAATAGCGGGGAAAAATGGAATGGCACTTCTTGCACTGATATTGATAGTTGGGGCCCGAGCGACTGAAGTTGCCAGAGCCATCATCTTTCAGGTCAGCCGGGGACTGGTTCTCGTATATCTTGCGAGCTTTTTGACGAGCATTCTGGAACCACACGACAATCACTCGAGGACTAAGATTCAGCAGTTTTGACAAGTGATCCAGATCATCATCTTTGGGATAAGCATTCTGTTCAAAGTACTCTTGCAGCACTTTGATTTGATAATCTGTGAAACGTGTACGATTCGCTCTCTTACCAGACCCGCCCTGAGAATTATTGCTACCACTACTGTTGCTGTTATTGCTATTATTGCCAAAGTAATCATTCTTTTCTTGAAACTCCATTGGAATATGACGGGGACCAACAGGTGTGGAGGTAATGTGATTCGGTACTGTCTGTGGGATGTGGTTTATTATAGGTGAAGGGATGGGTAGAGTAGGGGGGAAAGTCATGGGTACAGAAGTGACAGTACAAGAAAAGTCAGCCTCACTACTAACTTGATCTATTCTACTCTGGAGGTCACAGTCATCTAACTGGTCATCATATCGACTTTTCAACTCCTCTTTGTACTCAGTCTCCAAGTCCTGCTCACTCGGAGAAGGAATCCGTCCGGTCTTCTCATATTCCTCAAGATTGATAGTTGTTTGTGGTGGGTTACTAAAGTTATAAGGTGAGTCTTTGTTCCGCTGACGCTCTTTAAAGAGAGTGTTTCTAAACCAATGTTTGATCACTTTTTGAGGCAGTCCTGATTGTTCAGACATCTGCACAATCTGCTCCTCACTCGGGGAGTTGTTAATGTCAAAGTTAGCACGCAATATCTTCAATTGCTCATCATTAATACGCGTCCGAGCTCGCTTCTGGTTTTGGGCATGCTGTGCCTGTTGCTGAGCCGCAAGAAAATTTGGGTCAATCATGGTCATTGGGGGCATAAAGCCACTTTCAATGGCTGGTGGCATCATCATAGGCATCAGAGGTGGATGCATCCCCATGGCCAAATTCATATTCATGGGTACGGGCATGTGCATCATGTTGAACACTGGCATCATCTGGGTAAAGTCCAGTGGGTTCTGGGGTAAGTTCAAGTCTTGCCCAGTCAGAACCTTCTCGCTCACTTGGGATGATGAAGATGAAGATGATGGTTGTGATGTGGGGATGGACACTGGTGCACACTGGGAAGATGAACCATGAGAGGTGGGAGGAATATGGGAAGGTATAGGAGGAGGTGGTGGTGGCGGCGGCGGAGGAGGAATAGGCTGAGCTGCAGCAGGTGTCATCTGAGGTTCCGGATCCTTTGGTTGCCTTTTCTCATAGCTACTTCTAAATTTGGATCCAAATTCCTCCACGGCTTCAATAGGAACCATTATTCTGTGAATTTCTTCCTGATGAGCCTTCAGCACCCAGACACTGGAAAATTCCTTACTGCAGAAACTGCATACGCTTTTGTTAATTTCTGGGAGATCTGTTTTCGACACTTCTATTTGAGGCTTCTCTGGAAGAGGAGGATTTTCCTTTTCTGACTGTTCCTGCGGCTGCTGTATAGACAAAGAATCTTCTTTTTCTTCTTCTTCTTCCTCCGTTTTCTTGCTGGTCTCAGCAGAGTTCTCTTTTTTTACAGCAGAAGGCTGGTTGAACTCATTAAATTGCATCACACATTCAAAGCCAATATTCTCCAACAAGTTTCTGTGAACATGCTGCTTAAAACGAGCAATGTAATTCCGCGATCTAAAGAAATTCTGAGAGGACTGGGGAACTGGACTGGTTGTTCCAGATTGTAAGCAACCAAAGTTCTGCTGGTGCTGCAAAAGTGTCTCCTGATTACTGAACACAGAGTTGCAGTTCGAGCAGGTGTGGATGCCAATGTTCAGGTTTGACACTGTTGGAGGCTCACAAGAGTTAATAGGGAGGTTATTCTCTGGGAGCTTTATTGGCATATCATCATGTGAAGAGTTGATGCCAAAATCAGCAACACTAAAGACTGCAGCAGGTTGTCCACTGGAAGAAACTGTAGATGTAGTCAATGCATCAGAAGCTGAAGACGCAATAGAAAATTCTGGCTGAGGAGTTGATGAGGTCATTGTAGATAAGGATGAAACAGGTAGCATGTTAGGAATTGCTGGCAAAGGATTGCCAAGGTGAGAGAAGAGCAGTGAAGGAGGAGGCTGAGGAAGAGAGTTGTTAAGGGTTGCCAGGGCCGATGGCTTCTTCTGAAGAATCTCTGGGAGCGGCATTTGCTTTGCATGAGGAGAAGGTGAAGGAATTTGGATGGGGAGTTGTTGAGGTCCTGGATGAATAATTTGTGTTTGTTGATGAGGTAATGAAGGGAAAGGAGCTGGCTGCTGCGGCGTTGGGTTCTGGGACTTTGGCACTTCTGGCTGCTCAATGAGGGGTAGAGAAAGGTCAAGTTGTCCGGACATGGCAAACTCCGGTAGTTTAGAGGCCCTTGCTTGGTGCAAAACGGAACGGATATGTATGTCTAAAGTGGAGCCTTGGCTGTACGCAACTTTGCACAGATTACAGCGATAAGGTTTTTTCTCTGAATCATTGATCACTAAAGATGATGGACAGGCGGAAGCAGCGGCAGCAGCAGCAACCATAGAGGCCGAAGAAGTGGTGGAAGTGGAACAAGGTGTGGAGGACATTGTTGGTGTACTTGATGCTGGGAGGATGGGCATAGGGAGGCTGCTCAACTGCTGTGTCTGCTTTAATTTGTGAAGATGGGATACAGAGTTATAATGCACTAATAGAATATTCTTTTGCGTGAAGGACTCTTTGCATACATCACACTTATAAGGACGATTAGGATCCAGATATTTCTCCATAGGATAACTTAATTTGTCTCCTTTCCGGTGCTGTAGGGTCTTATTGTGGGCAGTCAAGTAACTTTGTTTGGTAAACGCTACCTTACAACGATGACATTTAAACTTGCGCTGTGGGTCATCATAGTTTCCTTCAGCAATTGCCTGACTATTAATATAATCTTCCATGAACTGTTGTTCTTTGTATGAACTTGACACACTGTCCAAGCTGCCCTCATCAGCTTCACCTGGAGCAGACTCATCTAACAACATATCTGAGGAATCAAGTTTGCTATCCCCATTCATAATGCTGCTGCTAGAATCCACGCTGCTTTCAAAGGTGGCCATAAGCTTTTCACCATCATTTTGTTCCAAAGGTTCCGTCTTTATCAATGTGTTGGTAAGCAGAGATCCAGAATGTTCAGAGTTTGAAGTTGATGCCTTACAATCAACAGATGGGCTTTTGCAAGCCACTGAAATATTCATACCAGTAGAATTTGGATGAGGAGATGCCAGATCACTTGTTAGCTTTTCTGATTTTGTGCCAATGGTGGGGTTGCTGCTCCAGCCAGGGCTCTGTGCATTTATGAGCTCAGCCTCCACTGCAGACGAATCTGTACCATCTGAATGAGCCATCTCAATATGCTTTTGAAGGGCCAAAGTTGATCGGAAACTGCGCCCACAGATACTACATCGGGTTGCCTCCCTGATCAAGTGATAATGGGAGTGCTGCTGAAGTTTTTCGATTGTCTTAAAAGCAAGGCTGCACTGATTGCATCTATATTTATAGACATGGCGTTCAGATATAGATATTTGTTGCCTTTTCGTATGGATTTCTCGGAAATGAACTTGGAGTGAGTGTCCGGTTTTAAAATACTGGTTACAACCTTTCTTCCAGCACAGATAACCAGGACCACGTGGTGTTTGCTTCAGTTCAAGATGACCTAAATCATTCTGGTGTGCATACAGGGCATCTATGTTGTTGAAGTTTTGTGTGCATGTCTGACATCGGAATTGATCTTCAAGCTCCTTTTCACTCAATGTTGCTGTATCAATGGCTGCAAAGCGGGAAAATTTTATTAGTATTTTTTTCTTTCTTAAAAATTCATTAACAAATTACAGAATAAAATTTTTAATCAAATCTAAATATTATCATATAAGTTTTTCATTGCAGTTCTTTTTGATTTGTTTTTTGTAGGTTATTTAAAGCAGAAACAATTTTTAGGACTTTTCCTAGTTACAATTCCTACTATTTAACCCATAGCTGTGGGAAAGAGAAGAGACTGATTCATACTATTCCCAAAGGGATTTGCACATAAGTGAATGTAACAAACTCAACTGGAATTCAAACTTGGCTCTTAATTTCTCATTACACAACCCACACACCCACAAGTTAAGTAGAAAGATGTGAAAATGCTGAAAGCTATATTAGCCAAATTTTTACTTTTTACAATCTATAAATGATTTGCATATAAGAAATAAATGAAAGATTTCAATGGGGAGGAAGCAAAAGTAAATTTAGTACACAATAAACTTAGTATGTACCTATATGAAAGGGATCCTATGAGTACAAGAGTACATTTATGAATGTGCTACCTTGCAAGTCACAAATTGGACAAATATTTTGTGTTCTTTAGCCCAGATAATCTTGAATTCAAAAATTCAAATTTTATATCAGCACTGTATAATAATCAGAAAAAGTAAAAATAAAAAGTCACATCCCAAGTAAGATAGCTTAAAATTCTGTTTGATATTTGTAATAAAAAAAAAAAAAGAAAAAAGAAAATAGTTCCTACTAATTTCTTAACAAGCATGAAAACTAAACAATGCTGTTAAATAAAATGAAACATACATTTTAGACTTTGAAACTAATATCAATAAAAAAAGTTAAAGCCTACAGGAGGCAGTATCATCTAAAACAATTAGACAGAAATAATATTAGTTTAAAATTTTTCTAGCTGAAGTAATGCATCAGTAGAAGGTTGTATGTGGTTAGTGCAATGGCTATTGGCACAGACAGGAATCAATGTGCAGAATTCAAATTCCAGCCTAGTCTGTTCCATTCACTTTTGCCTTTTAGAAAAGGCATGAATCTGTATCTTCTCCCTCCAGCTACAGGTTAAATAGTTGTGTAGGCTGCATTCTGCAGCTTTAGATGACAGCCAGGTTAAAAGAATGACTACTCTGAATTCAAAACCATGACAAAGGCTATGATGAACCACTTCAATATCTTTTCCAAAATGTTATAGCAATTCACAGATAAAGTAAAAGGAGTCCATGAAGAGCCAGAAGTGACTATATCCTGTAAGGACATAGAATTTAAGAAAAGAGACAAAAAAAATGTTATCTTGTTCCCTGTGATAATGTAACAGTTATAGCTGCAAATTCTTAAGATACTTAAAAAGAATAAAAAACAATTTCTTTATCATTTTTTGAAGAGAAAAATAAAAATAAAACTTAAAGAAAACATTTAAAACAAGGAAATATATTCTTACCATCCTCATTTAAGCACGAATCATCTGCATCAAACATATCAATGTCTCTTGAATCTTCCAAAGAGGTCAAGTTTGAAGCAGAGATTTGATTTTTGGAAGCAGTGCTGTTGGCAGTTGTAGTGTTGGAGCTGCCACCAACACTACCACCACCAGTGTTGTTATTCAACCATTCTTGGTCAACCATGGTCAGCAGACGATGCATACCCTCAGTTGACACATTGTGTACCTGAATCAGGTGCTTCTCTAATGGTGCTTTCTCTCGGAAATCATCCTGACATAGAGGGCAGCGAACCTCCAAGGGGGGACCCGATGGGGGAGGAGGAGGAGGAAGAGGGGGAGCAGATGTGGAAGAAGGTGTTTGTGTTGGTGGAGATTTCTGAGTGGGATGCTGTGCAAGAACATGGCTCTGGATTCTCATCTCACTTATACTGGTATAGTTACAGTAGGGACACATAAGGACATGTTCTTGATTTTCACCATTACCTGAAGCAAAAAAAAAAAAAATTTCATTAGATTCACAGCTGAAAATATTAAAACCTTAGGATTGTAATCAAATAGAAAGATTCAGTAAGTTTTTAGAGAAGGTATTTTAAAATTCAGATGTGTTCCAGAATCAGTTCAAAACAAAATATAAATCTGCCAATCAAAACAACAAAAAAAAAAAAAAAATTAACAATTATCTTTCTAAAATGCACACTTCAGAAGGTAAGAGAAAGAATGTGCATATTTTTATAAATATCTTCCTTCTGTTTTTTTTCCAATTCAAATTTAATACAATTTTTTTTTAGTCTAAATAACAAAAGAAAAAATAATACTAACATACAGCTCCTTATTTTCTTGTGTATATTACATTGTGTCTGATAATAGATAAGTTCTAATAATAATTTTTCTTTATTTTTCTTACATGCACACACATACACACTATATATATATATATATATATATATATATATATATATGAACATTATTTTTAATAGATACTCATATTTGAGTAAATATTCTGGTTTTAATTAAACAGTATATTTATGTATATATCTCTACTGGCCTGAATATTTGAGACATTTTGTTAGGAAAATATATGTCATTTGGCAGGATTCGAACCTGCAACCCCTAACAACACAGAGTAATGACACTTATTTTCCTAACAAAATTTCTCAAAAATATTCAAGCCAGTTGAGATATATAAATATACTGTTTAAGTAAAAAACAGTATCTACTGAAATAAAGTATTTATTAAAAATAATGTTCAGACAAATACATTAAAATATCTCGGTTGCTAATCCATGTCATAAATATCCAAAACTTTTCATAATATATATATCACGTGAGATGGATAAATTGTTGTCGAAATTACACAAAAATTAAAATAACACTGACCTCTAATTTTAACAGATATATTTACCAAAATTACACAAAAATATCTTTAAATACTAAAGAGGAAATATATTTAATAAAATTGACATTGGCATCAATCATAGTCTCCAGATGACTTTGGAATCTCTTGCAACTCATCTGGATGAACTCCTTGTTTATGTTGGTTGATGCTGCCATAATTCTTGTCTCTTTCTCACAGATGGTGCCCAGCTGATCCTACTACACTGTATACTGTGCATTCAACAAAATCAAAATCAAGGCACATGTGTGAAATTAAAGATACAAAAATGATGACAATTTACACATCATTATATATATATATATATATATATATATATATATATGTAGATGAAACATAACCCGAGTAAGATTTGGATCACAGTAGCAGAATGGCAATTGAAGTGTCTCAAACCTTTTCCACAAGCAGCAGAAAATAGTGCATGTCTTGAAGATAACATGAATGAAGTGCGTGTGTGCATGTGCGGATACAGACACACTTACAAAAGAAACTACTTTGCATGTATTAGGAAGAGGAGTAGATGGAGAACACTGATAGTATTGTCTTCTCTATAAACAGGAATTATATCAATAGTCCTGCCTGTCAGACTAATTAATAACATCCAATTAGCTGATACAACCAAGTAAAAGGAAGAAAGGGAGGAGGAGGAGGAGTGTCATCAATGGAAGGAAAGGAGGAAGGGAGGGGCCAAAGCCAAAGAAATAAAGTGAAAAAAAAGCAAAAAGAGAAAAGTGTGGGAGACAAATTCAATTTTAAATTAATAAAAAATGTGGATTTTAAAATCTGGATAGTTTAAAGAGCTTTATGCTTTAGAAAAAGTTTGAAAGAAAATGAAATAATGGAAAAAAATAAAAATCGTAAAACTACAGAAATTCACAATTGAAAAAAGAAAAATATTAAATAAAATAAGGATTTCTTTTTTTCATAATGGTGGTTGAAAAGTATAATAATATAATACATAAAGTATTTCTTATTTTAAGCAAAATAAAAATATAAAATCAAATTTTCTAGGGATGTGTTGATTTTAATTTCCAGTAATTTTTAAAGAGTTTAGAAAAAATTGTTTTTTGGAGAAATTTCTGAATACATAAATGCAAAAAAAAGCATCAACAGCAGCAGTAATAAATCTTTGGTCAAACAATCCTTAATCCCATTTGTTTCTTAGGTTCCTGAGATTTTAAAAGAGTCAAACCATCCATTACCAAACCTGGCTGACTGGCTGGCCAGTTTGCTGATCGGCCAGCCAGCAGCCCCAGTTGAATCTTTGCCTGTCTCTGTGGAAATAAGAGTAAATGCATACCTTTTCCCTTTCTAACAAGAGAGTGGGTAAGAAGAGCCAACCTCAGTGATCATTCAGATGAACTGCTGTCATAGTAGCACAAGTAGAGCACTCCTTCAGTCCAGAGATGATCCTCTTGTAATCTTCGCCCCTGCCCTACCTCCATTAGATAGATATTTATATGTAGTTGCTAACAGAATTCATATCAGAGAGGAAAAAACAGAAAGAGAAAAGACAACAGCTTCCTCAAATAGATTAATAATTACTGAGGAAGTTTAATATTCAGTTTCCAACAGAATAGAATGAGTCTTTCAATCATATGGTTTTGACATAAGCATTACAAAAAACAATTCTCATGATTTAATAAACATTAAAACTTCTTTTATAAAATAATGGATAATCAATACCAGGAAAAATGTCATTTTAGAGTAATTTGAAATCCTTCTTCTTAAAGCAGAAATGGTAACATTTAAAATTTATTTCTTTGAAAATAGCAGACCTTATATAAGCAATTAAAACTTGTTTTCAGAAATCTTACTCTTTAACTAATTAAATATTTGTTTTATATCATAAAAACTAGTTTACATTCAGTATAACAATACTTTTAATGATATTTTAAGAGAGAAAAATAATTCTCAATTAATAAAGGGGACATCAGGAACCAAGTATTACTATATATTTATAATAATTTAATATTTTGAGAGACTTCTCAGTCACACACACAAGTATTAATGCAAATCTAAAACTTGTCACTTAGCTGATTGATGTTATTTTCAGCAACCCACCTCTAGAGATTCATAAATGAACCCTCCAGTAAACACTCTATTCACTCGTCAGGAGATAGCATTTCCTATATATATATATATATATATATATATATATATAGATAGATTGTCATCACAGACAGAATCACAGCTCATCAGTATGGCTAGACATCTGATTGCTTTAGCCAGAATTGAAACCTGACCAAACTGACATTAGTTGGCAATTCTACCTCTGAGTTATAGGATACTGTCATATATATATATATATATATATATATATATATATATATATATATATATTGCTAAGAATCTAGAGATTAAATTTTTTTTTTCATAGTTCATTATTAACTACAGTTTAATTTACTCCCTAGTGAAATAGTAATCTCTGGTCATGACCGTGTCACATTATAAAGCCTAACAGAAATTTGGTAACAGAAAACAAAATTAAAAGTTCATGTTTGTGTATATACACATGGACAGTCTTTATATCAGAGATGAGATGAAACAAAGAACCTAATGGAAGCATTAGTTGCTGCTGCTGCTGCTGCTACTGTCATAATGGCAGTTGGCATGAATGAATGACACCAAATCAACCAATTAATGACCTCCAGAGTCTGATTGAACATGTTTAAGGTTCACATGTTCTGTTCATCATTTAATTATAAACAGTGACCTTTATCATGTCAGAATTCAAGCAGCTAATGAATCTAGCAATTTAGCCATCTTTCAAAGTTTTCCAGGACCCAAATTGGATCCTTTATTATTTCACATCAATGTAGATATAACCCAATTAGTATCAAAAGATATACTAAGCCATTCAATGAATATCGCTTTACTACAAGTGACTAAATATAACAAGAGACAAGAAGGCACATTATTACTCAGTCAAATGTTACAAACTGTGAACACTAATAGAGAGTACCTTAACTGTCATTATTTTTAGAATGGTAGTTAGAAAATAAAATGGATCACAATCCAACATTTATTTTTAATTTTGTTTTTGTATTTTGAACATGGGCATGAAAATGTTTAATTCAGAATAGTGTAAAAAAAAAAAAAAAAAAAAATTAAAATTACAAATATAACTGCCATAAAATACAAAGCCTGAATTCAATGTCAGTCAATCAAGTGCCATACATGATACATGCTTGGGTGATCATGTTTCTTTCGATCCATAACTGACTAGGCAGAAGATTTTCCTGCAGGAGGTTGCCGCTACTTTCTGCGGTAGACTGGTTGACAACCAAGGCTATAAAACACAATCTGTCCTGCTATTCAATCCATAGCTGACGGGAGAAGAGACGGATTCATACTTTTACCTTTGCATGTAAGTGAATGCAATAAATTTGACTGAAATTCGAACTCGTCTCTCCAATTTCTCATTTGGAGGCACTATCCATGGCACCACAATGCACATAAAATTTATATGAGCATGAAAGAAAGAAGCTGATTGTTTAAATGAAATGTAACTGTAAAATTATTTCAGTTTCGTGGCATATTAACTTCCATAAAATTATTTTTGTAGTGCATATAAGTAAAATATAGAGATTATTTTAATATTTATTCATTGATCAGGAAAGAATTAAGAATCTATGAAATACAAAAATGATTAGCAGTTATTTAGCTATAAAAAAATGATTTAATTTTAACTTATTGCCTTACTAAATTCACTGGAATATATTTTTGTTTATGCTGAAGATAGCAACTAACAGAGAGTGGTCAAATATAGCAGATTAGAAGTAGAAAATTAGAAAATAATGAAAAATGTCAAAACTTGATAATTGGTAAAATTTTAAAATTTGTACACCCAGGAAGAATCAGTTAAACTTTAGTCATTTTCATTACAAGTGAGATTTAGTATTGCAGTAAATTGCATTAGTCACTAGGGCAGAACTAGTACAGTGATTTCATTTTTGAGAAAAAATTTCACAAGCTCTAACAAGTTCTACAATAATAATTAAACTAAAAGGCAAGAAGAATTATGTCTACTATAACAATGGTATGCTCTAGTTTGATTTAAAGGTTAAAAAAAAGAATGTTTTTCTAACCACAGCTGAAACAGCTCAAGGTACCTGCTAACACAACTGGTTACTCAACAAAGTGTTTCAAGCATTTTTACTGTCTGATAACACCTGTCCATCTCCAAAGATTTTGCTATTCTTAGATATATTAAATGATGATATAAATTCTTACTTCTGGCTATTACTTACTGAGTTACATTTGATTATCTAGGCTGAAATGATCCCTATATCCACTCTTATGGATTTGCGGTTAGGGCTTATCGACAAATATGTGATATTATGGTGTAGTTGATATCGGCTTGGAATGAGAAATCAGTGAGTTTAATTCGTATTCCAATTGAATTCATTACATTCTCTTACGTGAAAATACCCTTGGGAAAGGTATTGATCCAGCTTTTCTCCCTCCAGCTATGGGTTAAATAGCAAGGCAGATTGGGTTCTATAGCCTTGGTTGGCGACCAGTCTACCACAGAAAGTAATGGCAACCTACTGTGGGAAAATTTTCTGCCTAGTCATGTATGTCTCTTTCGAGACATGACTGTTCAAGTGTGTATCACATATGACACTTAAGTGACTGACTGATATCAAAGACACCTGGATTTAATTGAATAAATAAATAAATAATAATTATAACAAATCTTATCAATATACTCACATTATCTATCAGATATAAAAATAATTTTAAATAAATAAAAAAGAAAGAAACAGTCAATTTTGTGACTAAGCATGATGGATAAACCTTAGTGACTTAAAATTTCAAATTAGTATCAAATGAAATGTGACTGAATGACAGCTTCACGAGCAATGGTGAAAAGGTTAGAAGCAAAAAAGAGTCAAGACAGAAAGCATATTGTATATACACATACAAATTTTAACCTCTCACACATATACACACAAAATCGTGCAAATATGACAATCTGTATTTAATCAACTTAATTTTACTCTAATTAAGCAATAATTATATTTCACAAAAGAATATCTATCATCAATGTAATGCATAAACATTTTAATAAGTTTAAGAAACCATAATTAAAAGTAAAGTCAATAAAAAATCTCAGACAAAAACTTCTGTTGAAATATATCCAAATTATATTCAGATTAGAATATTCAAAGCCAGTTGAGATTTTCTAAAATGTTTTAAGGATCATGCTTTCTCTGTCTATATTTCTGAGATGAGGTATTGTAATTATTTACAATATTTACATTGTTTTTATGCCATATTCATGTTGTGAATATGGCAACAAAGGATAACAGTCCAAGCAATGTAAACTGCTTAAATAATCATGATTTCTCTTTGAGGATTAGTGTTAAATGGTGCTAATAGGTAATTGAGAACCAAATCTGTTTGATGGTTCCACTGACTGATTTTTCATTGCTCTCCAAACTTTCTGAATCCAATTCTTTCATTTAATCAACTATTAAACACAAACGGAAGTTTCCTGCATTGCTTGGGATGAGAGACAGCAGAAGTAACATTGCCTTCATTTCAATGATCACACAACTTAACCTGACCCCACACACACACACACACACAATAAACATTTAGAGCTGAGTGAGAATGGTGATAATTTATATAAATTTCTTAAACAAAAAAGTGTGTAGTTACTGGAGTGTTGTTTTTGATGAGAACAAAAGCTAATAGTAAACAAAGAGGAAAAGTTTTGAGGTTGTAAGTTTGACTCATGATTAAACCATAGACAATTGTGTTTCACATTATTGTCATAGATTGAAACCATACCAATGCATAATGTCAAAACAAGAATCAATTTTTAACTTAATCAAATGAAAGTTTTTTCTGTGCTAACTATTATTTTAAAAGTATTTTTCTAAAAAGATGTATGAAGTGGAAAGTTTTTTTTTAATTGTTAAAAAAGGTTTTTGTTTTGTTTCAATAAGGATTAAAGCTTTTAGTTAGTTCGATAGAGTTAACTTCAGTCAGCATTTATATAACTTAAGATTGTTTTTTTTTCTTGTCAGTTTTTACAATTAGCTTAGGTTTAAACAATATAGGATCGTGACTTTTAATCTGACGCCTTATGTCTAGAGTGACTAACAATAAAAACAGATTCTAAAGAATATTTATATATTTAACTATAAAAAACATCAACAAAAAAAATGAAGAAAAAATCAATTTACTCATTAATTCATTTTTGTTATGTACAAAAGGCTTTTCATTTCTTAAATTAAATCTCTACATTTTAAAAAATATGCTCCAGTAAATAAATCAATTATTAAACAAAACAAATCTAACAATTTCAGATTATCATTTATATAAGAAGTACTTAAAAAACATTTCAGAAATAAAATTTTAACTATCAGATTTTCTAATTATACTAATAAACAAAAAAAAAAAAAATTAACTATTACTTACTCCTTAAACTGTGAATCATTACCAGTTTCTCGGTAGAAATTGACTTTATTTGAATATAAAGTAATCTTATTAGAAAAGCTATTAAACAAAATAACTTATTTTTAAAAGTTAAGAAAATGGAAAATCAATAACAAAACAGTTGTCAAAATTTTAAATTTGTAAAAGTGGATATGCAAAACAGTTAACCTTATTAAGCAAGAACCACTACAGTGACTAAAATATAAGAGGCTTGTTGCTAAGAGTAAATGATAAGTATTATCAAGTCATGGATATAAATGACAGTTATTTTGATAACTCAGTATAATATACACACACACACACACACATATATATATATATATATATAGGGATTTATTATCCTAGATCAAGTAGGTCATATACATTTTCAAATTCATTTTTTGTAATCTTTTAAAGGCATAAGGGACATGGTTAACCAAATGAGTTTCTTATCAGAATTATGAAACTAGCATAATTTTTCAAGGTTATTCATGAGAATAAACATTCTCGTTGGTTAAAAAAAAAAAAAAACTATTATTCTAAAATTATATCTAACTAATGAACAGATAAGAAATATACATGACACAAATAAGTAAATATGGATTGTAAAAACATAATTATCTTTAGGTAAAGCAGTGAGATTGTTATTGCAAATTTTATAGGAAATTATAAATTTTAACATATTTCATTTCAAATATTTTACAAGAGGACTAATTAAATATGTTTATTCCTTGGAATAGTTTTATTTCTAATATGATAATACTTTTACTTTTAACATCCTAGAGAGATGTAACGATAATATTTAAACATTTTTCTTTGTGGATTCTTATGCGGCTATTTTAACAGAAATCATTTGAGAATAGAAATGACAGCAGACATGAAGATCAGAGCCTTTGTTCAGCAGCAAATATTCAAAAGTCTGTGCAATGAGAGATTCTTTTGTCAGACAAGAAAATGTCCACTGACTCAAGTCAGTGTTTGAGTGGATTTAATTGCCAGTTCAGATTTCAAGGAATTGATTAATTTGCCTTAGAAAATTGCTGAATGAAGGAAAAGCCCCAAAGAATTAAGACTGTTGAGAAGAAGAAAAAAAATAAAAAACGATGAAAAAGAAAGGAAATAGCAGCAATTTAAAACTTAAAATTTGCTTTTTTATTAAAATGTTCAAAGTCACAGAAACTATTAACAAGAGTGCAGAAAGGCTAAGAATAGATTAGATTAGCTATATATTTAAAAAGCAGGAAAAAGGCAACATTACATTAAAATCCCTTTTTAAATATTAGGATGTAAATAGTACAAGAGCAAAGATTTCACACAAAAGATAATTAAAATCAGAAACCCAAAATTAGTCCTAAAAAGATAAAGAACAAGAAAAAAAAAAAAGCAAAAAAAAAGCATCAAAAGCACAAGAGGCAAGTTATGAGAAAAGATTTGAAGCACATAGGCTAATTTAAAAAGAAAAAAGTACAAGAGAGTGCTGAAAAGTTCTTGATCCAACCAAGAGGTGATTCAAAAATAAATCCTGATCTTTGGTCATATTTTGGAAAGTGGATTGAACTGAGGACTTTTCAAAACTTGTTCTTGCCAAATGAATAATTACAAGCAAAGTAATAAATATTTAACACATTGAGATTATGATAGGTTTAAAATAATTATATATATATATATATATCCACACAAAAATAAAATCACACACAAGAAGGTAAACCAAAAGTTAGTAAATCTAAAATATAGTATTAAATTTTAGGTAACTCCACTTTTTTAAATTTTAAAATGAACTTTTATAAATGAAAAAGCAGAAGTTTTTGTTGAAAGGTAAAGGATTATATTTACTATACTCAGTAGGGTAGTTTGCAAACAGAAATTGCATTGATTGGAATTGATTTTTCTCATTTTTTCAAAAATAGCTGATTGGCACCCTTTTTAGCTGTTTTTTATCATAATGTAATTTTCTTTATTTAAAAATCTTCCAAAAATAAAATATACTTTTCTGAAACTTTATTTGAAAATATTGGCCGATTTAAAGTATAATTAATCTGATTTGAAACAGGTATTATTTAATTTAATTTAAAAAAAGAAAAACAAGTAAAACAATGAACAGTAGTAGTGATTTTAATATCTTTCAACAACCAACAGGCACTTGTCAAGTACTGATAAGTTATTTACATGTTTATCCCATCCTATGGAGACTTTATCAGTTAAAACATAATTTAAGAAAATGAAGTGTAAATGCTTTCTTATATAATTTTCAAGTACTTACTAATATCATAAATGTGAAAAAAATATTCTTTGTAATCTAATTTTGAATTTGTTGCATTCACATACACTCAAATACGCTTGGGAAAGGTATGAATCCGTTGCTTCTCCCTCAAGCTATGGGTTAAATAGCAAGACAGATTGGGTTCCATAGCCTTGGTTGGCAACCCGTCAACTGCAAAAAGTAGTGGCAACCTGCTGCAGGAAAATCTTCTGCCCAGTCAGTCATGTCTCTTTCGGGACATGATCGCCCAAGTGTGTATCACATATGACACTTAACTGACTGAATCAAATTTTAGGAATGTTGACATTAAATTTATTATAGTCATTGATCTTATTTAAATAAATAAATAAATAATTTTTTTACCAAGATTTTATAAAAATAATAATTTCATAAATAAATTCATTCATTATGAATAAGTCATGAATGTTTCATTAAAATCTGACAATTATTTAATTTCTGCAAGAATTTCCAAATTTGTGTTTTTTCGCCAGAAACAAAGGCACTAAAATTCCCATAAGTTAGCTTTGGTTTTAAAATATTTTTAACCAAAATTTAAAATCTATTAGAAAAGATAAAAAAATATAAAAGATTACTAAAAAAAAAAAACAAAAAAAAAAAAAAACTACATCGTTATTATTAAGAGGAAAGACCAAACATCTTGATAGAAAAAACTTTATTTTCATTAAGTTTGGAGCCTTTTTCATAATGCTATGCTGTTTTTTAGTGAAAATGTAGAGGTAACTAGATTAATAAATATGAAAATCTATCATCCATATCCTATATGTGAAGATTTCAAACAGTAATTGTTTATGCACATTTCAAAAATAAAATTTTAAAAAATCAATTCTAAATAAAAATATAAAAAAGATGAAAACTTTAATTTCAAAATAAATGATCCTAACTATTTTGTAATATCTAATAAAAATACTTTTAAAATAGGGAAAAAGTGAATTTTCAAAAAATAAAAAATACAATAAACTGTTCAGTTAACCCTAAATTTTTAACTTATCAACACCAAACCACAATTTTTTTCAAGATTTTTTCAAGATTTCAACTTATCAACACCAAACCACAATTTTTTTCAAGATTTACTTTTAAAATATTTGAATAACAAAATATTAACTTAGTGTAAGTCAAATTTTGGTCACTCATACAATGATGGTAATGGGAGGAATTATCTTTCAAATCTTGGGTGAACAACATCTGATGTGTTAGATAACTAGAGACAACATTATTTGTGGAAAAAAATATTAAGATATTGAAGAAAAGGAACAAAACATCTCAATTTCTTTTACAGAAACATTCACTTTTTAAATAATGTTTGCATTAATAGAAAGTTAAATAGGAATTAAAAAGTATCTTAAACCAATGTTTAAATCAACAAAGATTACACAAGGAAATATTTCATCTTTCACAAATCTTTCTTTGACATAAGCTACTTGTAGAATAATTGCTTATCAAGCAAAAACAAAACAACTCTTGAAATGTAAATATGTATTTTTTTCAGTGAGTACACACAAAAATATCTAGTACTTCAAGTCACTCACTGAATAATATTATTTAGCTAAATAATAATCAACATTTTTAATTGTTTCAAAACAACCGGTCTGTTATTCTAAATTGTGGCTATATTGATAGTTTTTTGTAAATCAAATAAAGTAAGCACATGGGAATTAAATTTAAAATCAGTTCCATACAACCAAATACTATATGCACTTCACTGTATGTACATCTTTGTTATAAAATTTATAGATGATATGCGTTTTTGTTACCAAGAAGTGTTTTCATTTTACAACATAGCAATTTCCATTTCAAGTAAGATCTGTGTAGGTTCATTCAAAAAACACTACAATACATTGGATATTGTTGTGATTATAACAATGAGAATTATACAGAATGTGTACGAACATTCAAATTAAGGAAGTAACAAAACAAAAATATTGAATTGATAGATGATAATGGAAAAAATATCACCAATTACAAAGTAGAATTTTAAAAGTTTGAAAACTTTTTAACTATTTTTTATTATACATATAACCAACAAAATTTCCAAGTTGCAAATAGAGGGGGAGAGTAAATAAATAAAATTCTACTTACTGAAGGGCAATAGTTGTTTTTTAGTAACCTGAGATTGTACATTTTTCCCATATGGAGGTAGTCCAATTACAGTCAGTAAAGAGGTTGAAGAAATGACTACCATCTTATTTTACTTTGACTTAACTGACTCTTCTTGTCTTTTCAAATTTCATACTGAGATTTGTGCCTCATTTCTATTCAATTGTTTCTTTTTTTTCCTTTTATGACAGTAGGCATTGATTGTTAAGCTCTAATTCATGAGCCAGTTTTAACCTGTGTTGGATGGGAAAAGGAAGCTAAAGAAATAGGGACATAGATTAATACCCTTCTAACATTATCATACACAATTTGTGTGTGTGTGTGTGTGTGTGTGTGTGTGTGTGTGTGTATGTTATATATATATATATATATATATATACATATACATATATATATATGTGTACACACACACACACACACACACACACACACACACAAGGGACACCGGCTATGGACATTTATTTCAATACCTAAATCCATTTTGCTTTGGTCTAACACAAATATTTGTTCAACATGCTTACTAGTTTAACTTCAAAAGATCTATAAATTTACTGTCAACAATATTTTTCAACAAGTCTTAAATGGTTGCTTTTCAATTTTTTTAAAAATTCAATGTAGTCAAACTAGTTATCAAGAAAATAATTTAAATAGAAAATTCAATAAAAAAATTTAATGAGTTTAGGTGTGTTTGAAATTTAGATATAAAAATGAGATCCACTTTGCAAGTGATGTTAAATTAGTAAATAATATAAAAGTAAGAAATTGTAATAACATAATTTGCTTTTGAAACACTGTACGAAAATGCATATGAATTTATAAAACTTTATAAACATTAAAAAAGTATACAGATCATTAGTGGAACTATTTAAATTGACTTTTGTTAGCATGAAAATGTATTCTTCTTATCTTCACAGACTAAGATGTCAGATACAAGCATGTTTTAAATGTTTTAAATAGAAACAAGAAGCATGACCTGAATATCTCAACTTAAACAATTTACCTAATGAAGATTATTTAACAATTTGACAAGAAAAATAGAAAATCTAATTCAAACAAGGAGAATAAGCATGAAGAACTGTCAGTTCATTGTGAAAAATTTGTTAATTTAGGGATTTAAACTGAAAACAGTTCTTGGTTACATATCAGGCTGAATTTCTAGACTTCACAAATAGTACCGAATGAAAGATGGGAAAAATAGAAACATTTTAGGATATCGTACAAAGTGAGATTCATAAACTGTCATGTAAATTACACAAAAATAAAAATAACACTGACATCTCATCTCAATAGAGATATTTTTACCAAAAAGACACAAAAGTATCACGAAATACTAAAGACTAAATTTATTCAATAAAATCGCCATTGGCTTCAATCATGAGCTCCAGACGATTTTGGAATCCCCTGCAACTCTTCTGCACAGTGTCCTTATATAAGTTAGTGAATGCTGCCATAATCCTTGTCTTCAGTTCACCTTTGGTGTTATGAAGACTTTTGTTGGTCTTTCACTCAACTTCACCCCACGCAAAATAATCAAAGGGGTTGCAGTCTGGGGAGTGGCCAGATGTATGAGTTGATATAGTTGCAGAAATTGCTTGACAGCCATGATTGGGTTTTTCTGCTTGTGTTGCATGGTGCAGAGTCCTGTTGTTAGACACAGGGCAGAAATACCTTCTTAAAGCACTTTATGCCCCCTCCCCGTATTGAGTCTGAGGCCATGTGGGAAGATGAATGGAGGTATAACATTACAATAATTAGTGATCACTCCAAACAATTTCACAATCTGTATTAGACTCATCTGAAACCCCTGTACTGTCCTTATATTGACACCCAAACATCCTGAAATGTTTGTATTGAAGATTCTGGCAAAAATGCCAAGCAGTACAGTATGTCATTTCCAAAATCCTGGCAGAGTAAATTGCATCATGGTGCTCTTTTTCTCACAGACAGTGCCCAACTGACCTTACTATACTGTGCAGCCAACAAAAGCAAAAACAAACAATATGCATATGCAAAATTAAATATATAAAATGGTGACAATTTACCCATCGTGTGTGTGTGTGTGTCTAATACTTCTGTTAAAAAGGAAAAACAAGACAGATATCATACAAGTATCTAACAGGTAAAATCTGAAAAAAGCTGCTTGCCTTAGCTATTATTGGTAAAGAGAATAATACTAATTAACAAAGAAAAAAATCTACACATATTCTTGCATACAACTAAAACATTTTGCATGCCAGCATTTTAATAAATCTAGTTGAAAATAAACATTCATGGGTTTAAATGTCAAAAATCAGTAAATATATTAAAAAAGCTAACAGAGGAATTAAAATAAACACAATGTAAATTTGAAATCTGTGAAAATTTATAAAAACACTGGAATTTAAAAATGAATTCTCAGCCTAGAGATAAACTGGTTCCAGCTTGATTTGATTTGAAATGATGAAGATTATAATAATGTTTCTGCATAACTGAAGAAACAGAAAATAGGAAAATTTAGAACATAACAGCATTACATACCTGAAGCCCCCTAAGAGAGAAACAAGTCAAGACATTACCCCAAATGAAATAGTAGTAATAGTTTTATATGGTCAAAGAATAATCAATTGCTAGTCAACAAAAGGCCATACCTTCACATTAATTGAATTAGACAATATTTTACATACACAAACCTAAAGATTTGATTTTGGGTTCTCAGGCCTGATCCAGCGCCTTCCTAAAATCTGACCAAATAGCCATATATTTTGGAAGTATTTTTTGTTCATTTTTAATAATTATTCACTTTTCACTATCAATACTTTAAACTACTAAAATATATTTCTAAGACTAAACCACACCTTTCATAAACTCTGTTTAAATCAAAAAAGTAAAAGTTCTGGTGGAAATTGTGAGGGTTAATGAGAGAAGTAAACAAAATTTTAAAAGTTTTAATTGAAAAGTTTCAGAAAATGCAAAATATAAACTTAAAACATCGCATCAACAACTGATAATTATATTTTTTAAAACTTTCTTCATTTTCTTTAATGTTTATCTGAGAAATGTTCTAGTCTAATTTTTATTTTTAATTCTTTTTTTTTATAATTTGAATTGATTTTGTAATGTCTTAAAATAAGCATATTCTTTACCACATTACTCTCTTTTTTTACTACCAAAAACTATTACACTAAATTATTCTTGTAAATATTGTATGAATTGTTTCATAACTCAAACAAAACAAAAGCTATAGGCCATTGTTTTCATTATTTCCAAATAATGACTTTTCTGTTAGTGAATGCAATAGTTGATCGTTCTAAAACTCAGAAAATGTTGTAATACTTTCCCATTTCTAGGTTTAAAAAAAATAATGGCTAGAAAATATTCAAACTAAGATTGCTTAAAATGAAAAATTAAACAAATTTGCTTTTGAAATGAACTGAAATATAAGCATATTAAAAAAAATTGTTTGCGATGTGATAATTTTTTTTTAAGTCTGAAAAATATAGAAGCATTTTTCCAAAGAAAAAGGACTATTGTTCTATTTGTTTTAAAGAACCAAGTCAGACTGAAATTAAAGAAGCATGTTTGAGAAAGCCAAGAAAAATAATAGAAAAGGGAGAGAATAAGATAGGTAGCTATAATATGTGTTTGTGTATAAGAAAAAAAAGACAATATAAAGATATGGCATGATTATCTCTAGTTTTTGTAGTACCGATTTATCCATGAGTAGGAAGGTGAATGTAGCAAGGATTTATTTCAATGGTAGCTGATATCAACAGTGTATTATGAGAAGAGGAAAATAAAATATAAGGAAATGGAGGGGGAATGTTGAAATAAAAGAATAAGATGATAGTGGTGGTTGTAGTGATGATGAAAAAAGAAGAAAAAGAAGAAAAAGCAACAAGCTTCTTCTCACTTCCCATGACCTTTTATTCTCATACAAGCTGCCTAGTTGATCTTCATCAGTACAAACCCTGCCTGACCCATTCAGATTTACCCTTCCTCCTCCTCCTCCTACCATGCCTTCTTTTTTCACCACTTACCCATGCCTCTGCCTTTAACCTGTCTTATTCCTTATTACATACACGGTACAATATAAAGGCACTTGGTACTGATAGTATGGCTACTGCAGCAGGCAACATAACATGATAAAAAAAAAAAAAAAGAGAGAGAGAAGATGGCTGCAGCCCAGTGGGGGAAAAAAAAATATAGATTGATTGAAGATTGAAGAAGCTTAAATAAAAAAAAAAAGAGAAAACTATCCCTTTACATCATAGTATTTCTCAAAATCAGCTGCAGTCCATTTGTAAACATCCTCATCAGGGAAATCCTTGCTATTCTGAGTCAAGAACAAAAAAAGCAAGAGAAGCAATACAGATTTCTACTCAATACTAAAATATAGTTTACAATGTGGGGGGGCAACATTTTCATTTTTTTTTTTTTCCTCAGTCCCTTTCTAAGATCACTATTAGCATAACAAATGGGTTGTAGAAATATTAAATTAACAATAATTATTGCCAATAAAAGACAAAATTTTATAGTCTTTTGACAACAATAAAAGACAATAAAACAACATACAGAATTGGATTTAGAGACTTAAAAGAAACAATTAACTTAGGCTAATATTTTTAAAAATGTGTGCATAATCTTGAGGATGTTTGGCATACACAGAAATAAAGATGGCAAATGGGAAGGAAATTGAAATTAAGTTTTGTGAAATAAACTCAAACAAAAATATTGAAAGGAGCACCCAAAATGATAACCTAAAGCTAATTAATAAGTAATTAATAATCCTATAATAAATAATTAGTTAATTAGGCAATAGTTTGAGAATATTTATATTGCAAATTGTATCCTTATTTTCTTTTTTAGATAACCTTATTTCAAGTTTTGAGGAAAAATTATGAAAAAGAGAATATGCTTGATACATAAGAAAAGCAGAAGAAATTGGTAAGCAAAGATAAAGAAAAGCACACATAGACACAAAGGGAAAAAAACAGTAAAAATAAGTAGAGGAGAAGAAAATATTAATATTGTTTAAAAAGGTTGGAAAATAGTTTTTTTTTTGTTTGTTTTTTTAATAAAAAAAAAAAAACTGCATGACAAAAGAAGTCTACCATAAAATACTTTTGTCAAACTAAGGCTTATGCAGGAACTGCATTTTCCCTCCTCCAGTGTAACTAATTATCATACTATAGCATTAGCAAAGAAGGAAGAAGACCCAATATAAATTATGGTGAACAGGCTGTCATTAGCTTGTAAATATGTCATGATTCAAAAATTATAAACTGATCAAAGTGTCTGAGAGACAAGACAGTAACATGGAGCTTGATTTTTATCTTGTAATTTTCAATGGTGACATTTTTAACATGTTAAACTGATATACAATTTTACCAAGACTATCTACAGTGAACTCATTGATTATTAAAAAAGAAAAAATTTTCATATAAAATAGTAAAAGGAGATTATCTTAATTTATATATTATAGACATACATACACCTTAAAACATGTTAAGACAAGTAGAAAAAAATAATGATATCAATGTAAACATTTCTCTTTCATTTCTCAAGGAATAAAGGATCATATAAATAAAACAATGGAAACATGTTTCAACACACCTGGTCCAATAAAAAGTATCATTCTCCCTAAAATTAAAACCTACAACACCATGTTAATTAAACTGAAAGATTTTAAAACAGGTTCCAGATTAAGACAACTATGTCAGAACAATAACGACAATTGTGTGGGAGAGGGGGGTGATGGTATTTGTATTATAAAAAGAAAATATGAAAACTTGAACTAAAATCTATCAAAATTATTACATTGTCAAATTTCAGTTATAATCTTATTTCTATAATGAAGATAGCTAATAATCAAAATGTGATACTTCAAAACTGCTTCTCATTTTTTAAAAATGCAACAGTGATGTAAAATAAATAAATTTCCAATTATATATGGAAAAAATGTTCTAGTGGTTAACTATTAAAGACTGCATCAAGAGAATGCATATCTTATGAGGATATTGATTTTGAATAGAAGGCAGGGCAAGCACTATATTTTGATGATCTCTCTTGATATAAACCAATATTCACTCTAAGACATACAGAGTAAACTGACTTTGCCACAGTAACAGAAGCAAATGTTTTCAAAAATATTTGAATTTCAAGATACTTCTGTGTTATCAAAGAGGATGAGTGTTCCAATAAGTGTAATGGATTTACTATAAAACCAATACAAAGTGAATGGCACAAAATCTATCAGCAAGAAAATCAGAATGTTATGCCAGAAAATAAAGTCTGAAAAGTTCTTTCATCTAGGCTAAAATTCTATTAATGCTCAACTTAAACTCAAGTATCAATTATAAAAATAAAAATATAAAAATCTGATATGAGTTTTATTAAAATTTTCTAAAAAAAAAAATTTAGTATTAATTATGGGTTTCTAAAAATTTGTGAATGTTATTAATTATAATGACTGATAAGTCATTAAAACACATTGTCTTCCAAATGGAATGGTGGGCACTAATAGATTAAATATAGTAAACAAATAAACTTAGTATATTTATAAATTTGTCTTGAAATGTAATGATTTTTAATATCTAGTCAATTGAAAAATCAAGAATAAAATGAAATGATTAGATAAAAAAGAGTGAGCAAAACTTTCAAAAAGAAAGGACAAGGAATTTTACTTAATCAGAAAGAAAAAAAATTACATAACTAATTGATTTACAAAATCAATATTTTATGGGTGAAGTTTCATGTTGATGTCAATGCCTTAACCATAACAAAATTTAAATGTTAAAATTGATACAAACAAAGAATTAAGTGAGTATTGTGTTACAGAAAGATTAAAAATGTATCCAATATTTGAATTTTTAACTTGAAATTCTACACTGGAGCTGACACTATAATTTTGGAGATGGAAGGTGAATCAATGTATTATTCAGGAAAATTATTTTTCCTTCATCAAGATTTAATGATGCTCTAATAACTCTACATCTTCCAAAAGCTATGCTATGATTTCAAAGACATGATTTAACCAATTGACAAGAATTCTTGTAAACAAAAATAGGGCAAAATGAAGGAAAAGGTTTTTTATGATTGTATTGTTAAATTAGAATTTTATTTTTTAATATTTGCTTTTCATGAAATTTGCTAAATATTTCCAAAGTTTTCTCTACTTAAAAATCATATTTTGAAGTAAATCAAAGTTTATCAATTTTCATAATCCATATTAATATTAAATATATGAGAAGAAAATAATGACTGAAAATTCAGAAATAGTTGCTAATCATTCAATATTTTTTTCTCATTAGTACATCTTCACTATTGTTGTTGTTATGACAACATTATATCCAAGAAAACAAAAACAAAAAAAATCCAAAACCCAGCCTTGAAAGAAATGAGCTATACTTAGCTCCCTAAAATTACTTAAAAACATGAGTAACACTCAACAAATCCTGAACACTTACTAGTAAGTGAAGAAAAAATAAGAGTTAAATTTCTAAATTTGAATTAAGAATATTAATAGAACACAAAATGTACATCCATTATAAAATCACCCAGTCAAAAACACAGGCTTAAAATTGTCAAATTGTAAGAGAAAACAAATAATTTTCAAGTATTGTTTTTTGCACTTATTTTTGTTTTTAAATTCTTTAGATCAAAAGTCAAAGAATTCAAACAAAATACTCTTGTCTAACTGGCTCGTCTCAGATTTATAATAATGAATCAACAAATAAAAAAAAAATCAATAACTTTGGGCAGAAATTAAATTTGATTTGAAAAAAAATTAAAACCTAGTTTACAGAATTTACAACTGTAAAAAGACAAGTTTGTTAAGTAATTTTCTCATCACAATAAAATTCCTATATCAAATCAGAAACCAAGATGTACAGTTAAAAACTATGAAACTTTTAGCAGCAAACCAATAAGAAACATTTTTCATACATTTTAGTTAAAGTAAATTAAATTTAATTGTTATTTGATTTCTATAACTAATCTTTATATTAGTATGAGCCATACAAATGTTCCTTTCAGTCATGTTTCCATAAGGGGAAAAAGTGTGTGTGATATATATATATATATGAGAAATTGAGGTGTGTGTGTGTGTGTGTGTGTGTAAATCAAAAAAGTAAAAAAAAAAAAAACAAGCATGTAATGATTGAAGCAAATTGTAAATTACAAAGACAAATACGTTTGCATGCAAAACTTTTAGGGTTCTTTCAAGAATAGATGGCAAAAAATAGACAAGCAACAATTCCCAAGGTCAAGAAAAAATAAAAGGATGGAAGGTGTGTTGGCGTGGAGTGTCAGCTCTGCTTGACATGATTATACAACTGAATAAGAAAAGTCAAATTTGAAGAATGGCAGTTTGGGTTATCATCATTGAAATGAAAATTTCTGTTTTAGCTAGTCACGGAACTGGTGGGAGTGTCATGTCCTGAGAAGTGCTACTTGTATAACCGGTGGCATCAATGATAGCAGCAAGTGGATTGCAGGAAAAAGAAACCCTTTCTAGAAGACAGGCTGAAAGCAGCAATGATGCTAAAAGCCAGGAGGTAGAAGAAGGTAGAGGCACCTGTCGATTATAATAGAAGAATTCAATGAGAGAATGTGAAGCAGTCTGACAGGCTACATCAGCCTGGAGACAACTGGAAGCTTTCAGAAGGCTTCCAAGAAATTAGTTTTCTGTCAAAAGCCTAGCTTTTCCTCCCACCAAGCTAATGTTTTGGGCCATGCATACAAGAGACAATCTAACACAAAGGCACACCTAACATGTGAAGTATAAAAAGCAAAGAGAAAAGCAAAAGGAAAAAATATACAGAAAATGTTCACTAAAAATGAATAGGAGTGGAATTATGGAATGAGAATGGAATAAGAGCAACAACAAATAAAAAGTGCATTTTTTGTACAGAATTGCATAGAGAGGAGCTTAACAGCAACTAAAAACAGGAATGAATAATTTAAGCAATCCATTCAATATCATGTTTATCCAAAACAGAGAGATTATTCAGCATTGATTTGCTGAGGAAACTTCATTCTCTAGTAAAAAGAGATGAATCAGGATTTTGAAATATTTGGGTTCAATGCTTTTTTAATAGATATCTTTTTTATATACAGACTGGACCAAAATTTCCAGAAGGGTAAGACTTTTTAATTGCATTCTCTTTCCAAAATGAAACAATACTTTTAATTAAAAAGTTATCCGGAAAAGGTTAGTATATTGCAACTCCAAAACTTTTTGAAGTTACTTTGTTTTAAAGTAACTTATTTACAATTTAGAAATCACTTTTTGTCTTTTGAACAGAAGCAGAAGTTTATCCCCTGCTTCCTGTTTAGGATTGGGTTTCCAATTCCTTCTAAGGTTTACTTCTACTCTATACTTTTAAGATCTCCACTGAACTCTGACATTTTATTCACTAATTAAATCTTGACCTCTTCAAGTCTTGAGTTAGCTGTTATATTTCCTGCAAAGCCAAGAACTTCACTTCTTGCCTTTTCTTATGCTTATAGAACACAGTAACCATCTTCCTGGAGTAAATCTTTGGCCTTGAATTAGATGAACATTAGTATAAATATTTTTTTAAAGTCAAATGCTTTGTAAAATAAAGTCTCTCTCAAAATGACATTAAAAGTAAATTTTTTATTTTTTTTTATTTTAAGAAAGCATTTTTGTTTTAGGCTCAGGTTTAAAATTAACTACAATTCAGTGAAAATATTGATGCAGTTTAGCATATATCATACTGATTTTATATTCTGAAATGACTAAAAATTAAGAAAAATTTGGAAGTTTTCTTTTACATGAAATTACATGTCACTTATAAAAACTTTTAACTTGCATGTTAGATGGTCAAATTGTAAAGATAAGAAACATTAAGGACCAGTTAGAAACTAAAAGCCTAAAAAGTTAGACATAAAAACTTTATTTGTGCACAAATTTTATACCTCAGCAAGACATGCAGCATAAGTTGATATAAAATAAAATAAAATAAAAAATGGTAGGGCAGGGGAATAAGTGAAACTACAAGAACAAGTTTGGTTTAAATACCAGATCAGGCCAAGGTCATGATAAGGACACCTGAAGTTTTTTGTTCACTTTGAATCTCCTTGTATTAAATAAAGCAAACATAGAAAAAGGCTGTAAGCCAGGTGATAAAAATATTCCTAATTATTCATCAATCAAAATGGCTCCTCTATGTCTACTCCCTTTTCTTCCTACAGCTTAAATCAAGCCAGCCTGATAAATAACTAGTCTGGGTGGAAGGACAAAAAGGCTTTCAAAATATAATAAAAAGAGAAATTAAAGCAAAGACTCAAAAGGAAGAAGACTGTTCAGGGCTGAGGAGGGAGAGGTGTGGTTTGTCTTGACAATCCTGCTCCCACTGATTTCAAGAGTAGTAATTAAAATGCCCAAGATTCTTTAGTGATTGAACTTCTGACATGGTCAACAGAATAGCTGAGAGATTGACCCCAGAGCATGAGAACAACTTTTTTTTCTCTCTCTCCCTTCTTTAATACTGGAAAACCCCATTCTTTTACAATGGTCCAATTAAACTGCAGATAATGTGCCTTCTCTTCACAGTGAATGACAAGGGCTTTGTCTATCTATTGTAAGTCAGGTAGAGAACTAAAATGTTCCTTTTGTCCTTTCAGTTTTCGTCACAACCCTTGATAAAAACTCAGATAACTATTGACCTGAACAAAAGCAGAAAGAAGCCTTCATAATATATATATATATATATATATATATATATATATATATATATAATCTCCTCCCTCCCTAACTCTAATCAAAGCATTGTATACCTTTCTATGCAAAACATGGATCATCTTTGAAAACAAAGCCAGGTTAGTTCAAATGGTCACAAAATTATTGAGCTGATTTATCTTTCTGCTACCTATTTTTTTCTTCCACTCATCAACATTCAGGATTATTTTGACACAACAATACAATTTCAGGTGTGACCACAAATTAATATTCACTTTACATCAGTTTAATGTATGAATATCACACATTGTTGGGAAGCCAACTGTAAATCTAATCACCAAGATTAATATCACTTAATATTGTATGTTTGAAGATAAAGATATGTACAAACATACTCAATAAAATGTCTTCAAAAGAATTTATGATTCATACTAGCATTTTTTTGAGGCCAATTCAAATGTTCAAAACTTAATATTAAATTAATATTAGAAATTTTCAAATTTTTTAAAACTTGATATTTATGTGAAATGAAAAGCTTTTGGGGATACAAGTATCATTGAAAAATTAATACATGGCCTGATATCAGTGGGAGATGTTGGCAATAGAATTTAAATATTGCCGTCAATAACCGATAATTTATTTTGCCTTGATACAGATTATAGCTGAGCGAAAAGTTAGCAAAATAACATCTGACAAGAAAGTACATAAAAAAAATGATGTCTTATTGAATTTCTCCATGTGGAACAAGCCACACCCATTGAAATGCACTGATGCTTATTGAATGTTTACAGAGCCCAAACAATGGATGTGAACACAGCTAGGCAGTGAGTAATGATTTTCAACAATAGTGATAGAGAGTTGTGTGACAAGTCACAAAATTTAGAGCTCTTCTTCAGCACATATGAAACTACATAACCAGAGGTAGTGACTATAGAGAAAAGTAACATTTTGTGACTGAAGATTTCATCTATCCAACAATGATATTGTGCTCGCCATAGTTACCATGGAAATAGATCAGAGGCATTATTTTTGGAGCACCCAATGTAAAAAAAAAAAAAAAAAAAAAAGATTCCTTTAAAAACAAATTAGTACCATCATAAATATGTTTTATGTGTAGTTTAATGAGTAAATTATTATAAACAAACAAAAAACAAAACAAATCACAAATGAAGTTACCTGTAAAGAAAAAAGGAAGAAAGAAAAAAATATTCAGAGTGAAAGAGATAAAAAGTTAAAAACAAATGGTTCTGTAAATAAATATTTCTTATGTAAAATTATCTGGATTATATTTTCCATACAGGAAAAATAATTGCTACTTTAGTGAAATAGAGCACACAAAGAAAAAAGAAATTTGCAAAATGTTTAACCTGAAATAATATATTTTTTAATATACTGCATACATATAATTCAGTAGAATAAATTAAGTTACATCAGATTTACATTTTATAATACTGTAAAAATGACAATATATTTAACTTAATTATTAAAGCTTGAAGAAAAAATAGCCCCATAAAAAATTATTGCTGCTAAGTCATAATAAAAATGTATGTTAACATTTATACATACAGAAATTTATTCATGACCAATGCTATTATTATAGCAGTAGTAGTGGTACCTGTGCTGTTAGTAAGGTAAATAGCTTGAATAAATAGTGACATCAGGAGCTGCCACCTACCTGTGGGAGCTGAACCAGCATTTGTTGTAAGGAGACAACTAGAGCTCACAAGCGATGAAGAGCTTGAAGGAGCTGATGAAGTAGCATGGGATGTGACCTCTGACACGTGGTGAGCATTCTCCGCTTGGTGAGGAGCATTTTCTTCATCTCCCTCGGCTTCACCATCTGCAAAATATTGCAGGTTAGTTGTTAGTGGAGGGCACTAACAAGGTCGGAATCAAAAAGCTGAACATCTGTAAGTGATAGTCTGACATGAAAACGTATTAATTTTTGACACAGCTCAGAGATGTCGGGCAATGTGCATAGCACGAATTAACAAATTGAGATCTATAATAAGTCAGCCCATAAAAGCCATCTAGCTTAGTAATTAGACACCAGAATCTCAGGGGGTCATAATTTTAGGCTGGGCAAGCAACAAATGGAAATAATGATATCATATGTAGCTAAAGAAAGAAGCAGAATATATTCAAACAAAACCAAACGAGAGATTTGTTTGTTTTCATTTTCCTTCAGTCCATCTTAATTGAAACCAACAGTACAAAATCTAAATTTTACACTAACTCTAAGAGACAATCTGTAGAAATGGTCAAGTACCCTAGACAAATGACAGGCTGATGCTGTATATCCTTTAGGTAACTCTTGACATGAGCTTCCCTCCCACCTCAGTGTGCAATTGGTCTTTTCTTGTCCAACCAAAGCACTTACTTTGTCTTCTTTATATCTTGCATATGTGTTTCACTAATCACAATGGTCTGTGCTGGGAGGCTTTCACAGACAAACTGAGCATTTTGTTTATTCTTACAATATCCACCACATGCAGACAAGCCCATTTCTAGTAAGAGATACCCCATTACAGGGCAGCTTGTTTCCGGTTTGGAGATTCTCATGTTGGAGTCTGCCTTGTTTTCATTAAAGCAATGCAAGGAGGCTGGTTACAATCTGTAGAAATAACAAGAAACTAGAAAGAGAAGGAGAAGTAGGCTGGCTGCTAAGAAAAACATTTATCATTAGCTTAAAGAAGATGAACAAAGTAAAAAGAACACAACATGAGAAATGAATCTTTCATATCTGAATCTGTTACTCTTGTTTGTGATGAACAAAATAAAAAAAAAGCCAAAGGGAATAATTGTTAAAAAAAAAAAAAAAAAAAAAAAAAAAAAAAACTACCTGAAATTTGGCAACCTTTTAACAATTTTTCAGTTGCCAAAATGTTTTTTGAAACCAGTAAGACAAGAGAAATGCATTCAACATTCACTTAGTCTTTCAAAATTATTTTTTCTTAAATTTTTAAAACTAAATAATTCTATTAGTAGACTAAGCTTTATATTATGTACAGAAATAAACCATTTGTTTAATTCTCTCCCATTATAAACTTGCTGCATAAATTTCTCCAAAATGGCTAGTAGAATACAAAGTCAAACATGTGAAGCCATGTATGCATGCATAAAGGCAAAAACTGCCCAAGCTGATTGGCTTTTACCACACATATAAAAATATAATTGGTTTTATCCCATTAGTGCTATGGGGGGGTGCTGTGTAGAAGACAGATCCCAAGAGACAAGGTACACATCACTTATGACCCATTTTTCATCTGAATACAAAAGCTAACTGATCCTCACTAGACAAAAAACTGGGAAGCATATGATCCAAAAGAAATAGAAAAAAGTGTAACAAATGGAAAGAGGCTCATCAGGTGCATCAGTTAACATCTTTCAATAACATGACAAAGTTTTATTTTAAAACTTATCAGTTTCCTTTCTGACACAGTAAGTTTATATCAGACAAAAATGTTGTTATTAAGTGAAACACTAAAGAAATAATACAAAATTAATGCGACCATAAAACAGTAACAGGATTTTTTCTATTAATTCACTTCAAATAAGAAATTATAAATTTTAAATCAAAATTTGTTTAGCTTGCCATGAAGTTGCTGGAATTAATACAAGAATGCAACAAGGAGAGTGGCGTTTAACTTCTTTCAGAGATTAAATATTCTTCCTGCATTGATGAAATGCTCTAAAGAACATGATATGAGTTTGAGATTAACAGATAGACTGGATAGATAATGAAGAAAAGCTGCTAAAGAAAGAAAATTGGCTCCAAGGATCACAATTGGCTTCATGGGTCACAATTTTTTTACCATAAAATCATATTTTTCATTTATTTATGGTTAAAGAATATAGCCACAATAAACTTTTGTGAAGAAGAACTTGAGATGAATCATTGCATGATTGTGGATTGGGCAAACTACCACTTTTTATTTTAGAGTGAATTAACAGAAAAGATCCTAGCCACATTTTTTTTCAATAGAGATTGTGTCTTTCAGCATAATTAACAATTATGTCTAATAATCACCAGCATCATTAATTAAAATAAAAAAATACATTATAAAAGAGTTTTCGTCAAGAAAACATGTAATATTTAATTGAAATCCCTTTAAAAAGGGACAATATTCAACTTTCTTGTTATTGTTTTGAAAACTCACATAACATTAAGTAGAACATGAATTGGTTATAATTATTATTTTAATCCACACCTAATATACATTAAAAAGCTAAAGTGAGAATTACATTATAAATGGTAAAATAAAAATAACCAATATATGACATAAAATGTAATTTTAAGTTATAGAAACAATTAATTGCTAAATTTACATAGCATTTAAAGGTTATATTCTTACTTTCCAAATATGTAAAATTATTTGCTGGGATGATCAGAAAAATGTTTGTAATGATGTTAAAAATTATCTATGTTTTGTTTACCAAATGATATATTACAACTGCAACTTTTAAAATTAAACTTCAGCAAATATTTTATATAAAGCTATGGTACATGAAATCTATAATGTAAATAAATAAGTAAAAAAATTATAAGGACAAAAACAATAATTTTAAAAAAAAATACAGGAAAAAAAAAATCCCCCTAATCATTGAAGAAGAAGAAAAAAGAATTTCTACAATGTTTAGAAATTTATTTTTAGAAAACAATGTCGCAAATCTCAAAACTGGTACTTATTAAATAAGACTCACAAATGAGTTGCTACAAATTAAATGAATATTTATATTCCAGAAGAATCCTTAGAATAACAATGAAAAATCTGTTTTTGATCATTTTTGTTTTCAAATGCAACAGTTTTTGTATCGACTTAGCATCAAGAAGTGCTGAAGTTAGATTTAGAGTGGTAACTGTTAAAACTGAATATAAATAAAGACACTCAACACTAAAAAACAATACTGCAAGTATCAGTGTGGTTTATCAGTCTACTTGAGTCTGTTCAGGCTCTATCTTATACATCTTGGCTACTGTCCTGGGTTGGATATCTTGTCAAAGCTCTTTTGTAGACAGCTTATTTTGCCAGTAGCATTTCAATCTTCAAGTGTAAAGTATTATTTACAAGAACAAACCAAAAAATTGTATTATTTACAAGAACAAACCAAAAAATTACAACCAGCTTGTTTATAAAGTGTAAACTATTTTACTTATATTTAAAGTTAGAACAGGTAAGAGTTTTAAAAAATATTGAGACTATGTCAATTACTAGCAGCAGGTGATAATCAGACCAGCATATTTCTTTCATCTTTGTTGTTTTCCCAATCTACATCTGCTGAAATTAAATCTAATTGTTGTGCATTCCTACTAAATCAGGTTATCTTTATTACAGAACTGATAATTAAAGTTCAGCTACAATTATAAAGAGTTGTGTCAATAAACAAAACAGATTCTAATATAAACAAGGAACATTTTTTTAAGATTTCAAACTCCTTTCTGATTGAACTGTTCTACATAAAGCAAGTAAAATTTAAGCATAAAGAAACATCACAGTCATAGAAAGGGTTCACTACTTATCAAACACTTTAACCAAAGAAACCGTTATTTGTATCTTTAATAGGGTACTGAAAAGCTCCTAGTGTGACCCATTTTCCCCAAATGACCAAACATCAGAACTTTTGTTCCTTTCTTGGTTAGGCTAAGAATTTCAGTTAGAAAGCTTACTGATAGCAATCAAAATTCAAGCAGTTCATTATGAAAGTAATTGTAAATTGTCGTTGAAAAAGTTTGAAGAAATTTTATCATTTAACTTTTAAAACATACATGAATTCTTTTTTTTTTTTTTACTAAACCATAGTACTTGTTATTAAATTTGGTCTTTTAATAACATTTAAAACACAAGTCTGCTATGATTGTACATTAACATACACAAAAAAACTAATGATGGGTCTCAAAACCATTGACAGCAATCTGATATACAGATGCTAACTTTATCAAGAAGTCATTTGACCTTTTCAAGACTTAACAATGTTAGTTAATTCATGTTAGTAACATGGATTAACAAGTATGTGGCAAAAATTATTTAAAAAAAAATGATTCCATTTTAGAAAACATTCCAATGAAGCAATAGTGAGATATTTTATATAAGTTTACTAAGAATTGCAAAGACTTTATTGCATTTGAGCCTAATTTAGAAATAATAAGTAAGCAAGCTATTAATAAAGCATAACATAGTATAAACACATAGCATAAAACTAAAAATGAAATAAATTTATTGAAATTACTTTAGTTATAATTTCAAGACCAATTGGCCAATCCCAAATATGGTTACTTGTGATAATATGCCCACAAACAAACAAAAATTTATAAGTAGTGTTGTGAGTAGCTGGTTAAAATGTACCAATACCAATTAAATTTAATGACACAGCAAACTCAAAATCTAATGAATAACTCCTAGAATGTATGGGGGGGGGTGATAAAACATAGAAATGGATTGAAATTAGAGATCACTGTTATTCTATCCATGTTGCCAATTTATTAAAAAAAAAAAAAAAAAAAAAAAAAAAAAAAAAAAAACAAGAGACATAAATTAATTTGGAAAACGGGACATTTCTTTTTTTATTCCTTTGCAATAAAAAAAAAAAACAACTTATGAGAAATTTGGAGGGAAAAAACATCAATGCTTTATTTTTTTCTCTTCTTGGCAACAAAATTATAATACAGGTTAATATTAGTAAAGAAAAATTAGCATAGAAATTTGTTAATGAAGAAAGTTTAGAAATTGGTCATGTAAAACTAATTATTGAATGTGTACAGAGAAAGAAAAGTTTTGATTCAGGTGTATGAGCCAAAAGACAGGAAATTCTAAATAAAAGGTACAGATGTATTTGTCCAGGAAGGAAATCAAATCAAGTTATCAATTACTTGTAAGCAAGACTTACACTTCTTGCTAATTAATGGGCTGACCTGTCACAACTGGCAATTTCACAATGGCTCAAACAGTATGCATATGTGCTTATATTGTAAATAAATTGAGAAAAGAGATGAGCAGCACCGGCACCCATCCCACCAGTAACTTCCTCTCTTTCATTTATATACTTCAAGTCTCCTTATTAGTATTCTGGTTTCTTGGGAGGAGCTCAACTTGCATATTTTCTTAGTGAGATAATCAGGCCAACAGTTCTGTGGTAACTAAATGTTTACATTGGTCTGTATACTTTAGCCACAAGGAAGGTAGTACTCAAATAAAGTTCTACAGCAATGTGATTATTTATAGTAAATAAGATACTTTTACATGCACATATTTACAAGTAACAACAAAAAGAAAATTCAGTCAAGACAAAATAAATCACTGATTTGAAGAACAAAAACAGCTACTGATTTAGTGATACCGTTACAGTTTTTGCATTTATTGGTAGCTGAATGCTGCCAATAAATGCAACTTGGAAGTAACTTATGACTCTTTTTAAATAGTTTTGCTCTCTAATTTTCTCTTACACAAGGGAAATAAAAATGGAGATTTTATGGAAATATCAATATCCCAATGTAATATGTAATGTTAATATTGAACAACATTCAAGTGAGAAGCAACAGAATGTTAACAATACTATTCTTATAGACTTAATAAGTGTGGAATATCAGGGAATGAGAAAAGAAACAAGATGGAAATGGTTAGTCAATTTGATATCATAAGGAAATGCAGGTAACAGAATGACTAAGACAAATATTTGGATGAGAAATAAAAGTATTTAAAAGAAACTAATTAGTTGCTCTCATTGTCACCATAGAATAGAAGAAGAGAAAGAAAACAAATGCAAATGGTTATTTTGATTAGAGGAGGAGAGTGGGGAAGACCAAACATACTAACCTTTGTACAAAGACACATTTTGGAGATATTTTTTTTAAAAACTAAGGCAAGACAATTGTTTCATGTTGTTCTTGTTTCAAATCAGTTTCTATTTTTTCTATCCAAAGTCCAGTCAAATTACTTAAAAGATTTTTAGGGATTTTAGTCAAGCAAACAAAATTCCAAATTACAACTAACTACTAAAAAGTAGAAAAAACAAGCATGCAGAATTATTGAAAAGAGTCAAAAGGAAACGGCTTAAACCATTACTTGAAGTTTCTTTTAAAACTGAATAAGAGAATTTACTAGATAAAAGTTATAATTCTAACAAGGAATTCAACCATTTAAAAATAAAATGATTAGCAGCAGAACAAATCCAAAAAATTCTTGCAGCCTTTGAATATGGTTGTTTTGTGTTTCAAGATGGTGAAACAAATTATGCATAAAACCATACTCAAAAAAGAATCTTATATAGATTCATTTATCAGTCAAATCAGACACTTATTTTTTTTTTGTATTTTATTTCACAGAAATAAAAATAAATGTCAGTACTCAAAATATTTATACAGTTTCTTATCAATACAAAGAAAACAAGTAGAATACTTTAGTTTTATATTCATGTTCCAAGCAAGAAAAAAGGTTAGCCAATAATAATTAGTATAAACTAAAGCAATGAATATAGCAATTTTAAGTGCCTTATTTTCAACATTTAATATTTTGGAAAAAATAATTGATAAAATGTGGGTGGGGGATACATTCCTTTTTATATTCTTTTATAGACACACACTTAGGCATTGACTAATTAAAAAAAATTGCTTATTATTTTTATAAATAAAACTAAAATGGTATTGATTTGTAAGAATGTAAAATTGATGAAAAATACTTCCACTTATTTTTTAAGCAACCAAAATTCATTTTCAGTTTATCACTTTAGCATTAGAAAATATAAATTTGGTTTGAAATCAATTTGCAATTAGATTTGATTAACAGTTTAAAAAATAAAAGAGGAAAGAAAAGTGAATTAAATAAGTTCAGAACTGAAGACAAAATCTGCTACAAACTACAGCAACCTAAAATTGTAAATAAGTTTCATGCAGTTAATTTAAAACTTATAAGTTGTCTACAGAGCTGCATCATCATCATCATTATTTATTTTTGCATGTCAACTGGTTTGGTTTGTTTTGTTTTACAGAATATTAACTTCAATGGGTTATTTAATGCTGACAAAAGTTATACCATAAATTCATATGAATAGAAGATGTATTCTTTGTAAGAAACCAGTTTGTAGATCAGGTTTCATTGATGTACTTTTGTAAAGAGGGTTTTTGTCAAGAGTCTGTTTTCTTCAAAAATGTATTGTTGGTAATAATTTTTTAAATGTATTGCTACTATTTTTACTATAAAAATCTATTTTTAGGTTTTCATAGTGTATTGACCCAATTTTGGGGATTAATTATTTGCCCATTGCTGAGACCCTAACAGGTGCTACCACCTTGGATAAGGGTGGACCTGGAAACAATAGCAATTAAGAGGTGGTTCCATGCTCCTCTAAACCTCCCACTCAGAGGCCTTGCTGCTGGATGCAGTTTATCATCTTACCCAGGATGCCACATTGGAGGGGGAGTTATCACTCTGCAGAGGTACAGTCAGCATGTTCTGAAGCCCCAGCCAACAGGGCACTATGTCAATCAGATAGACACATTAAATTCCATAGAAAGATGAGATGCATATTCCCATCCACGGGAGATAACTCATGATGCAAATTTTGTAACTTTTGCATATAACAAAACTAAAAAATGATTTTCATGAAAAAAAAAAAAAAATGAAATTTTGGGAAAATTTATTTGAGAAATTTTTTTTCTTTTTGCAGTCAGTAATATTTTTTTTAAATTGCTAAAACTTGTCAGATTTTAGAAGTGATTACGAATGACATTTTTCATTTATAATTACTTATAACAGCTGTAATTTTTTTTTAAATCAGAAATTAAAGCATGGAAATGTAACTGGATCTATAAGAATAAAATAATTACCAAAAATAAAGTGCTGAGAAAAAATGGAATATGACATTAAATATATATCATATATAAAGATATACAGTTTTTTTTGTTCTTTTTTTTTTGGGGGGGGGGGGGGTCAATTTACCCCCAAGCAAGGTGATAATACCCCTAAAATACAAGGGGCTACAGGGAGTGAAAGAGAATGAAAAGATTTTTGGGAGAACCAAAAACCCAATCTTAAACCTCTACTCCAGTTTAAAAGACTGGAGAGGAGTGTGAACCGGATGATAGGTGAACCTATATATACTCCTGGAGTGTAATAAAATAATTTAGACCATATCAAAATTTTAAAAGTTTCAGAAGAAAATTTAAATAAAATCTTCAAATTTTATTTTATATATGAATTATATTTTTAATTAAATTCTTGAAAAGAATTATAAAATAAAATATAAGAAAATTTTCCTTTTTAAATTATTTTTAATCATTTGTAAAAGAACTAGTATTTACTTCCAGAAAATTAAAAACTGTATGCATGTTTCGTCAACAAAATCAAATAGCCTTAATGCATATGTAAAAGCATAAATAGATTATTAAAAAAAATAAAAACAACTGAAAAAATTTTCATAAAAAGGAAAAAAGGAAATTGTAGTTATTTCTCCAGCTGAGTTTATATGTACTGAAGGTAATTGAATAAGAAGCATTATGGATATAATTACCTTAGCATATATTTCACTGGTAGGATTTCTTGAAACTAATTTATATCTAGTTGGATAAAGGAAAGTTCCTAATCCTGTGATTTAATAGACGTTGCTTAAAAAATGATATTAAAAAAATTAACATATAACAGCTAAGAAAATACTATGCATTAAGTTATGTAATAATTGGAAATATGTAATGCATGTGTGTGTGTGCATAATGTGTTCCTATTATTAACAAGCTATGAAAAACAAAGAAAATAAAGAAAAATAGCCTGAAGATTTTTTTTCTTCCTTATCATCATCATTACAACAGATAAAAACATTGTCGTTGCCTGCTGTTGGCTTGCACTGCTAGGAACTAATGTGTTCTGGAAAGAGGAGAACACACTAACATCCATAAAGAAGCTAGCCTACATAATGTCTGGCCACCAGGGAAGGAAGGAAGAAGGAGCTTGGCTAGCTCCCTCCTCAGCCTACTTCTATTGCAAATCAAGAATAGAGCCCTTCTTCAATTCACTTCATACTTACCACCAAGCAGCAGGGGCAGTCACAGTAGTGACACTAGGAATTGCACCATGATGAAATGACTGGATGCAAGCCAAGATTGAACAGAGATTAAATTATGTTAGCATTTCTGGGCAGTTGTTGTCTAGCAGCTTGTCATTAGGCAGTAGCAAACTAGGGTTCTGCAATCCGTCATCAAATATAATGTAGAAAGGAAAACATGACTCGCTTAGATACCCAACCCTTCCATTGCAGTCAGTGTATTTCTAACCCAGGCCAGTTTTATTTTGCAGGGTGGGGGTCCTTCTTTATCATTTTTTTCCTGCAAACGGCCAGCCTTAGTTTGAACTGGTTTGCTTTTCTTGATATTCCATGGAACAAGCTAGTTGACATGGGAAAGGAACACATCTGAGGAGAGAGTTGTTGTCCCAGTCTTTCTTCAACAGTCAAGATCTCTGCAATGATGATCATCAAATGCATCATCATCATCATCACCACTGTCACAATCATAGTGGTTGTTGTCTTCAGCAAAAGCAGAGGTTGTGAATTTGCTAGGCCATAGTGTTAATTAGGCAGTGCACAGTGGCGGGACCCAAGCCAATTAGATGGGCTGCCTTCTTTCACTCAGTGTCCTCTGTGGGTCTAAATTAGTTTTCTAGACCACTGGTTTGCATCAGTGAATTACAAATTACACAACCTGGCTCAGCCATGAAGGATCAATCCTCAACACCAAGCAGTTAATTTGTTTCTGCAGAAATCCCTCGAAAAGAAAGCCAAGATTAGACAAAAACCCATTTCCTTAATTGTAAAATTGTGGCAACATAATTAACGAACTAACTATTGATTGAGGCAGAATTTCAGCTTGGCTTCATCATAAAATCTTTTCAACCATTTGAGAATGGAAGAATCACTCACAGCATCAAAAAAAAAAAAAAAAAAAAAAAAAAAAAAATGATCATCCTCGATGTGCACTTTTAGAGATTTAATTGCTACTATTAATGGTCAAATCAGAATTAACAACCGCCTACACCATCTTCATCTGGTCTATTCAATTTTGAAACAGATCTGATACAGATCTATTCTTTTTCATTAAAGAACTAATTTAACTTTCTTTTTTTTTTTAAGGAACATCCGATTTAAAATGTTTCTTTTTTTTTTTTCCAGCTTAGTTTTTCCAGATTTTTTAAAAGTTAAATGTGAACAAAATTCATTATGCATATGAGTTGAATTGTAGTATAAGGTGAAGAAAAAATTAAGAGAGAGACAATAAAAAACAAATAAAAATGCAATTGTTTTAAATAGATGGCAAATCAAAATACATCTGAAAAAAAAAAAAAAATTAACTAAAAGACTGAAATGCATTTTGATTTAACAAGTGTAATATTAGTATGGAAGTCACTTAGTACATTACCAAGATGAACTATTTTGAAAATATATTTGACATTGTGCCAAATAAAATAATCAATTAAATGGCAAGGTATAAGAATTTTACATAAGTGCTAACATTAAACTATTGAATATGATACCAAAATCACTGTTAAATTTTACCAATATCTAAAAACATTAGTAATTATATATTTATGATATGCTCTACGATAACAACAAATAATCATTCGGAAAGATATAAATTTATCTAAAAATGTAATTTTAACAATAAATGAAAATTATAACAATAACCAATACCAAATTTGGCAAACATACTACAAGGAATTAAAATCATAGAATTATTCATTATACAAATAATTTATATCCTAATTTCATAAAAGTGTTTTACTGAATTGACAAAATTAAATTTATTACTTAGCTAGGGACAAATAAAAATTTGGAGTCATTCAAAACCATTGTATTGTACTTTTTATCTGCCTTTCTGTAAACTTTAATTTCAAGTATCAAAACCAATGAATTATAAACATACAAACTTGACTTATGGAGAACTGATTACAATTAATAAGACTATTCTAGATAACCTTGCTAATATGAATTTGAAATAGAAGAAAGTTTTTATTAAAACAGAAATTACTGATTGAATGATAAACACAGATTACAGCAACTAATCTAATAAATTGAACAAAAGAAATCAACAACTTAATAAAATTGGATGATAAATTGCAACTTTGGATTATATGTTTTTAAAAGAATAGATGAGAAAGATATACAGTAATTAACTAATGCTGCTTGGTAGCTATTTCTAATTTAGTAAATGTTCAGATGTCTAATGTTAAAAGAAAAAAAGATGTCACTTTCATGAAGTCACAGTTTATATATGTATCATGTACTAACAACAGAGAGAATTTTTATTTAAATAAGATCAAATTCAGTGCAAAACAGTTTCATGTAGCTTATGGGGAAATACAGAGAAAATTTTTCATAATTATTAGAGGATCTAATAAAAAGAAGATAAAGAATTTGTGTTCTTGAACAATTAGATGCTGCTGATTACAAAAATGGAAGAATATACAATGGAGTCTAAATGGAAAGATAATAAATGAAAAATGATGGGGGGGAAAAAAAATTCTAACAATCAAGACTAGTAAGCATATTCAAGCAAACATATTTTTCCCCTCAATTTCTCTTCAACATTGAAAAAAGCAAAAAATATTTAACTAAATCCATAATGGCTTTTAATAAATGTAGGCTGCGATTTCAGCCATATGATAAGTTGTGCATTAGTCACAAGATAAACAATAGACAGAAGTAATCTTATGTCTTCATCTGATGACATAGATTGAATAGCACAAAATGTAGAGTGCAGATTGGCAGAAAATTTTTAAGAAGCCTGCTGAGTGAATGTTGGCTTGTGCAGATGAGCATGGAAAAGAAATAAAATAATCTTTTGCTCAGCCACAATAGAAAATTAACTATCTACTAAAATCAATATTTGCAGCAGTTTTTTTTTTCTAATTCATATTCACATTTAGATCATGTACAAAAGATGCAGCCATGTAAAATTTATATCTAAAAAATTTTAATTATAATTTGGAGGTAGTATAAAGTGTGGTAAAGATTTCCAATGTAATGGCAAAGAGAAGAAGATATGGTTTCAGTCAATTTATAAAGAATAATTTGCATAACGTTTAATGGATGGGCTGCACTTGAGAAATGAAGAAAGAAAAAAGAAGGTTCACATGGTTAATTTATAAACAATGAGAAAAGTTTTAAAATGGAATAATGTCAACAAGGATGGGCTTTCTTTAGTAGCTTTGTAATGCTTAAAGAATTTTGCTTCTTTATATTAAGATGGATCTATGAGTATGTGTGTGTGTATATATATATATATATATATATATACATACATATACACACAGACAAATAAGAGAAGTGCTGAGTACATACACTAATACACTTTTAGTAACTGTTGGAATAAAATTTGTTTATTGCCAGGATCTCCAGTGGCACCAGGGTCACAATTCAGCATGGACTTTTTAAAGATATACTATTACTGGCAAGTGTTTACCTACACTTTAAAGTGTAAGGCTCAGTAAAATTTAAATAAAAACTAAATAGGAAGAAAATGAAAAATACAAATAAGAATATAACATAATTTATGATGTAAGAAATAATAACAATACAAAGAACTGATGAGTGATACAAACACACACACAAATCAGTTCTTAATGATTATGATCAATATTTCACCTCAGTTATGAGAAGAGGTTGCAGAAACAATATATAACTTTAATGCTATACACCTTTTTATATTGAAAAATGCAAGATGAAATTAAAGAGGATAAAAGCAAAAACAGGTCCCTGTATTGCATTATTCTACACTACACTTCAGCTAGTCAAATTTAAAATTCTAATAAGATTTACTTATCATGACCAAGGAAACATATTCTGGATTTTATATCAACAGAAAAACTTGATGGGGATTGCTGTCTTAAAATATGTAATGATGGGTGGGGTAGAGTGGAAACAGAAAGAATGCTGAACAAATACACTGCCTGCCAACAGCTGACAGTAAAAAGTTAACTGGTGCCATAACCTGTCACATATAATCAAGGGAAATAAGCAATTTTTCAAAGAGTTAAAAAAAGATAAGTCTGCAAGGTTAAAAAAAAAGGTTAGTAGCAAAGAGCACCATAATGATTCTTTATAACATAGATTAACAGATGATTAATTTGCATTAACATCAAATTTCAGATTTGTTTGCTGAAACCAAAAGCCATAATGAAATATAATCTATTTATAGTGTGTGTGTGTGTGTGTGTGTGTGTGTGTATATATATATATATATATAAACAAACCAAAGGAAAACTTATCTTAGCCAGCACATTTCATCCTGTGAGGAAATTTATCAAGGCAAATGCCTATACGTGTGTGTGTGTTTAGTTATGACATCTTACAAGATGGATTAACTCCGACTTATTTTTAATTTGTTTAAATATCATTTTTAATGGATACTCATATTTGAATAAATACTGTGTTTTTTTATAATTAAACAAAATATTTATTTATATCTACTGGCCTGAATAATCAAGAAATCTTGTTAGGAAAATATGTGTCTTCCGCATATTTTCCTCACATGATTTCTTGATTAGATATAAATATACTGTTTAACTACTTTTAAATAACTTAATTTTCTTAAACAGAAAGACATTTTTACAAGGGGTTGCTAAAAAGTTATCAGGCTGACCAGCTTCAGAAAAAAAAACAAAAAAAACAAAGAAATATTTCAATGATCATACAGATATTGGGAAATGGGTCAGGACGGGAACTTTTCAGTACCCCTTGTAAAGAATGCTGGATTAAAAAAAAAAGTAAAAAAAAGAAAGAAAACAAAACTCTTAAGTAAATTTTAAGTCACAAACTTATTGCTATATGTTTAATGGTAAGAGATTGGCTAACAGCCAGCAAGTTGTACTTGTCTCTGCAATAAATTCCTCCAGTCAAAATGGGACAGAAAAGTTTTTAAATAAAAAGCAAACAAAATAGAAAACACCACTTGGCACCATTTCTTAAAGAGAGAGAAATAGGTAGTGTTAAAGAAGGAAGGGAGAGAATAGTTATAGGGGAGGCGGACAGAGTTCAACGTACTGTTGTTGATTATGTACACTGCAAGCCTATCACTGCTGCAACCTGCAAGAATAGAATACCACCAGTAAAGGGACTCTACTGGAGTTGAGCACAACCAGGTTCAGTGATAACCCCTTCAGTAGGTATAAGAGAGAGATTTCTATGCAGAAATCATAGAAATAAAGTCAACTATCTAAAGAAAAATAAACTATATATATAACAGCTAAATTAACATTAAAAAAAAAGGTCAGTTAATAAATATGAGGAGACAATGGAAAAAAAAAAGTTAATCAAAATCTGATCATTGCTCAAACATTAGATTTGGAAAAAAAATGTTTTCCTGGATTTAGCCAAAAAAACTATTCAATATTTCCTCATAGACATGAAAGTTACATTATTTGTTATTCATATCAATTTAAATTTTACTGTTGAAAAAAAAAAAAAAAAAAGAAATCCATCAAAATCTGAATACACAGATATGAACAAAAAATAACACACTATGAATATAAATAACACAAAACATAACTTGCTTTGTATATTTTTGTCATACCAAATAGTTGAAAATTTGGTTTAATTTTCAAACTAAAAAGAATTATTTTGATTTCAGCTTTATTTTACAAACCGAATTTTTTTTTTAGTTAAGCCAAATACTGGTGAGAATAATATTCAAGTCTACAGTTTATTATATTTGTAATTCCTCTTAGTAGAGAATATTAATAAATTTATTTCTTAACATTCTTAAAGCCATGCACACATTCTGTAACTGATGCATAAAACCCATAAGAAAAAATCAAATAAAGATGGCTGCATAAATGACATAAAAAAATCTACAAACATTAACAGGATGTAATATTCATTAGTTTTTTAACAATGTATTTTATCAGCAACAACAGATTTTAGTAGAACAATATTACATGAAAAAAAAAAAATGAATACAAAAATAATTGGGATTGTCTTAATACTAATTTATTAAATCTTTCTAAAATTAATTCTTTCACTTCTTTTTCTAAAAATGAATACAATAAATACTTTACTATTTAAAAAGTCATCTATCATTCATGGGACTTTGATCACAGGCTGAAAAAACATCCCAGCTGTGTAAGTATGCAAGTTGTAAAAGAAGCAAGTATTAAAAAAAAAAAAAGTGAAGGGGAGATAAGGGAAGTGATCCCACCAACAAGAAACAGATGCTATAAAAATAAAAAAAAATAATTTACTAACAGCTTATAAAAATTCAGAGTGGGTGACTTTCCTATGAAAAAGAAAGAATAACTAATATTTTTGGCAAGATAAAAGTGAAAGATAAAATAAGAAGTTACAAAGGGATCCAGTTAAAATATAATTTATGGTAAGAAGCTCTACAAAGAAAGAAAAAAAAAAGACCATATTCCTAAATATTAATAATCAAATAAAAATAATTTGAAAATGCTTTCTTTGTGGAGTATACAAAATATTATTTAAAGTGAAAATAAAAACAAAAAACAGTGAACTAAGGATAAAAATTGTTGAATGATGTCAATCTTGTTTACTACTTCATTGTGTCTGTTGTCCATGTCCATGAGGAATACTGCTAAGACACATATACAAACAGAATCAGAAATATTTGCCAAATAATAATGAAAAGAGTAATAGTTTTTATCCATTTGTAATATTGATGAGTAATAAATTACAAAGATTTCAACTGAGTACTACAAAACTGTGACACACACACACACTATATATATATATATATATATATATATAATTTCTAACATATATGTTAATTGAAAAAACTCTAATTAATAGCCAAGGAAAATATCCTGAAGAAAGGAATATGTATTTGTTAATAAAACTCACCAAAAGAAATAACAGAAAATAAGGATGAAGAGATGAAATTTTCAAATCCTTACTTTTGGTGTGTATTTAAAAATTTCATCCAAAAGACTATCTTCTTAAGTAAAGAACTTTCTTTCAATTGAGGTAATTTACATTTCTATTAATACATCAAAATGTACAAGTCAACAAATTACCAGTATTAGTAAGAATTAATATTTTGACAACTGCAGCATGTCTTATACAAATTTTTTGAAAGGCCTTAGTAGGATTCATAATTATTCATCAACACAACACCATTTTTTTTTTAATGCAGAAACTCTTACATCTTTTTTTTTACTAAATTCATGCTTTCAATACTTAAACACTGATTATTTATATAATCCAAACTTGGCAAAGAAATTTGTCTTTATCTCTGGCAATGATTTACTCTCATTTTAATGCTTACAGAAATGTGATGAAAGATAGGATATGTGTGCTATTTACTTTATTGCTAACATCAACAAAGTATGAAGTATTTTTGTAATCAGTTAAACTTGGATACTTTTTACATAGATTAAAGAGATTATTTAAAGTGACAAAAAATAGAGAACATTCAATGACAAGATAAAAAGTAAATTTAGTTCTATGCTTTTTAGATCATTGAAAAAATATTTTTTTTAATATAAAAACAATTCAATCAAAAGGCTAACTATCTTTTATTACAATGCTCTCTAGTCATCATCATCATCATGTATATACGATGGGAAAATATAACAATACAAATACATACTACTGACACATGTATTAAAGTAAGTCAGATAGATTAAAATGACATAGCAAGTAAAGATTCAATTCTAAGATGATATATGCCTCTATTATTAAAACATTAAGTAACAGAATGCTCTCTCCTCAGCTAATTGTGTTAAGGAAAATATGACAGGTGCTGTTGTGGTAGAAGTAAAAACTAAGCCGAATGTCTCGTTGCAACAAGAAAACAAAGCAAATAATAACAGCTCCTCAAATTGGCTGATAGGGACATGGATTTAAAATCTATCCACTGAGGGTGGGATACAATGAGATTGAATATTGAATGAAAACAAAACTGATAGAAATCATTGTTATTGCTCAGCCATGTGTGTCACGCTGCTTGCTAGATAGACAATAAGAGAAACATCGGTGCTGCTGGGAACTTTATTGTTGTCGTTGCACTTATGGTTGAGTTCTTGGAAGAAAGTTTCAAATGATTCAGTGAATTGACACTCAACGGGCAAGTGGATAAATGCTTGGTGTTGGGAAGGAAGAGATTTCAGCTGGAAGAAACATGTTTGCAAGATAAAACATAAAACAAACGTAGAGGGCAGGTTTTGCTTGTAAAGGAATGGATTCAATAGAAAACACACAATATGGATATTAAAATGTGTCTGGAAAGTAACACTCCTCTTTAAATTAAAGGGGAAATCAGAAGAGTCATTTTGGAAAATTAAGTTATAATCTGGCTGGATAGAGGCATGAACTAGAAATTAAGGTAAATGTTATGAAATAATGAAAGGAATAGTTAAAAAAAAAAAAGAAAAGAAAAGAAAACCTGGCTAAAATGCTGAAATTTTATTTTCCCTTTAAAGTTGATAATAAAAAACTAGATATGTAATTTTCTTCATTTTGAAAATGTTTTAAAAATTACAAGAAGAAAATCATAAATGACGGAATTTTTTTAAAGGTAGATAATAGACCCACAATCCATATAATTTACATAAAAAAAACGTCATTTTACGAACTCGACAAAACAAAACTAATTTAATCAACACACTCTCATGGCCTTAGCATGAAAATAAAAAAAAATGGCCTTGTAAAATAATTCGGTTTAAAACAGCATAAAAGCTTAATAATATTGGTAAATGGAGAGAACCGTCTGCTGTAAATCAGCCTAGTACCGATGCTGGTGACATATGTAAGTCATTAGCACGGCATGCAGACTAGTTGTCAAACTTTTGAAAATAAATTAGTCTGTAATTTTTTTTTTTTTTTTTTTTAATAATTAAAAAAAAATATTTCTCTAGATATAATCAAACAAAAATCTTTTTAAACATAGATCACATATCATAATTTTCATACTTCGAAATTCAACTATTCAAACTGCAAACTAACGACACGCATATAAAAAAATGCTTTCGGATTTTCGCATTATTTAAACCTCCCACCCATTACGATTCGATGACTATCAAAAAGAAAAAAAAAGAAAAATCAACATTCTTCAGGCACGTTTATTCTCATTTCATTTTTAATTTTACGAAATTATATATATCAATTATCAACTATCAATTACTTTTTTTACCGACGAACAAAAAAGCACTAATTCCAATTGATAATCACGTTCTAAGTATGAGCAATATACGAACAAACTTTTACTTATTCTAAGCCTTTTAATTTAAATTACTTAAACTATTCTCGAACTAAAAATGGATTAGTTTTCGAAAGCTTAAAATACGAGATATTCTTGCAAAATTCTTGACTCGTTCCACCACTTCGTAAAAATTATTTTGTTCACTGCAAAATACTGATTTGGTAAGTGAACCGAGCCAAGAACTTTTCAATATCCATCCTTATTTTCAATAAATCTGTCATATATTTATTCGACTAAAGGAGCTTTCGACGTGTTATAAAACTACACTATTAAAAGAATAGTCTAAACTATGCACCTGATGATTGCATACAGCATGAAACCCCGAGTCGTACTTTAGACGTAGAATAATAGCTCTGATATTCCACTGAGCACTGTTCTAACACCTGCGGTGTGTACCTGCGTGTTATACACACACACTTAAAACGAAACATTTTTTTAAAAATTTTGAGTAAGAAAAAAAAAAAAACAGTTAAAAGTAATTAAATTAAATGAATAAGATCATAAATATTCAATAATAAGAAAAACAACAATGTAAACTTCATAATTCTGTAATAATACTGACTTTCTCATTGGTCAACTAAAATATTGAATAGTTTAATAATAGTTATATATTCCAAACTATTTTTCTGGAGTAATGACGATTACGCTGAATGAATGATGAATCTAATCATTAATCTAGAGATTTACAGGCTTGTAAGCAGAGAAATTTGTTTTGTTTGTTTATATCAAACAGGGATATTTAATATCCCTGATTGAGATAAACATATCAACAGAATTCAAGATTCATTCATTATTTTGTACAATTTTCAAATCGAATTTTTATTTCTCAAAGAATTGTTTGGAAATATTACAATTTATGAAGTGACTTCTACTTTTTTAAAACTAGGCTTTATTTTCAATATTTAAGTACAAAAATTTTAATCAACATTTTTATTAAATTATTCATACAACAATTTTAGAAAATCAAGAGAAAATTTAAATCTGAAGGGTCAGGGTTTGCAAAAAAATACCAACCAAACCAATGTAAAAAAACAAATGACTGAGTAAATTTCATTGAGCTATATAAAAGTTGCAAGATATCACAAAGGCATTTATTAATTTTTCACTTACATACCTGATTAGGGAGGAGTAATCGATTACTTTATTGTTGAATGATTTTTTCCTGCGAAAAATTGATAAATGATACTAAATTTGTTTATCCTTACTGATAGGAAACTTTTCAGAGTACATTCTCTCCGCAAGGTGCTCATGGATTCAAGGGAGATAACTCAACATTACTTCATTTTTAAAACTACAAATGCTGATGCATTCGTTCATCTTACACACACTTCAGACAAAAAAAATAAAATCCAAATTTGAATAGACTTCTTATATATATATATATATATATATATATATAAAAGCCACGCAATTAAAGTTAGTAGGGGGTAACAAAAAATTATAAATCTTAAATAACATTTCATTTTTATGAATGGAAAATGAAAACAAGAAAATTTATAGAAATGATCTAAGGAAATTATGAAATCATACACACATAAGCATGCGTTTATTTTACTTTCTTTAAATCTTTTATGCCTAAAAACGCTGTTATCTGTATCTATAAATACACCAAAAAAAAATTTTTTCCCCTCAAAATCAAGCACAAATTTTGTTTTGTCATCAACACTCCTACAGTGTTTGATGATAAAAAGCGATTATTTTGCTCATGAATCAAAAAGATAATGAATTAAGTTACAGAAAGTGTGTATTTGACAAAAATTAAAGACCGAGAGAACTACTTTTACAAGTGGATGAATATAAATGTTTGTGCCAGTCGCTTCGTAACAAAAAGTTCTCCTAGTTGTGATGAAACTGCTTGCGGGTAATTCCGTAAAAGCTATGATTCAATAAAAAATTGCAAGTAAGAACTTTGTGTTCTCAGTTTTTAGTTCTAATTTTTTCTAACTGTTCGTCATTATTTCAATTTTTTAACTTTTAAGGACTTCCAACTTCGATAGAGAAGAAGTTTCTAATTGTGTAATTGATAAAGTTAATTTTCGGAGCGAAATAAAAAATAAAAATGGTGTATGAATAAAAAAAAAAAAAAAAAAGTTAATTTCATCTCTAGTTTGGGAAACTGAATTTACCCCTCCTCCAACCCAACGAAAGTTGGGAGAGTAAAAACATAACTTTATTTTTCTAAAAACAATTGTCTTTCAAAAATAATTTAATGTTAAAAATTTCTTATTGAAGCAAAAATATTTCAACATAGAAGTTTTTTGTCAATCAAGTAGATAAACGTTTTAAGTTTTAAGAAAAGCCCAACATTGTGTTCCTCTCAAAAAAATACAATAGATTTTTACTCATTGGCGGACTACCTTATTCTCTCTACTTTAATATTAAGATCCTGCTGTCCTACTTAAGACTGGCGATTCTCTAGCAAAAAAAAAAAAAAAAAAAAAATGTATTAAAAACAATAATAAATGATTTTTTGTTCCTAATGTGAGCAGCTGTGGTAGAAATAGCCCAGAAATGTCCAGCCAGAATATAAAAAGCCACTGTAAATAGACTTATGCAATAATTCCATTGCATAAGACGGTGACGACCCTTTCATCTTGTTTTATTTTATCCAAGACCTCTTCAAGTTCCCGGTCAGGATGATACCTTTACCCCCAGAAATACAACTTAGCGCGAAGCAAACGTCTCAGTAATCGACACTTAGAGCCACTTCTATTGCAGTTAAACCACAAGAACAAGCTATATTTACTTGAAGGCCAAGTCAATGATAGTAGTCTCTACCGTACATAGGTAGGTAGATATCAGTAACTTCCTATTTTCTTCCTCCCTCCCTCTCTCAGAAAATGATTGCGTAAAATGAATGAATTTATGATGATAAACCAATGTACCTGAAAGCATGAAAATCAACTTATATGCCAAGTTTTCGAGTGCAATATTGCGTCCTCTCAAGAAAAAGAAAACACGGTAAAGACAAAAATGTCCTTTGTTGAAGAAAAAGAAACAAGAAAAAAAATCAGTTCTTCGTTGTTGTCCGAATGCAGTTCTTGTTATTGTGGTGTTGGTGGCAACGGCCTGCTTTACCATTCCACAGACAGACACCGACACACATAGTAGTCAGCATTGATTTGGACAGACAACAGTTATCAGAAGAGCCAGTCAGTCAGCTGCCATACCCATTTGTGTGTGTGTGCACATACGCACACCATCTCTTCTTTTTGTACACAATTCAACCAAGCACATAAAGCTAAAAAAAAATAATCGTTCCTTGTATTTTTAACTTTTCATCATTATTATTTTCTTCCGTACTGAATAATGTAACTGCTCTAAGGACGACAAAATAGTACAACAATAACCGATAAAAATGTAAGGTTTCAAAGATGCCAGAATCTGAGAATAGTTTTTTAGCATGTTGTCGCACCTACATTTAACGAAAATTGTTCTGACTTCAAGCAAGACAAATCTCTCCCTTAAATTGCGATTTCCAATAAATTTTTAGTGGGGGAGGGGGAGAATATGCCGTACTTTTTCTGTACACTCATTTACTGATTGGATTTCAAGAGACGGGGTGGGGATACATTGCCACAATGTCGCATATAAATTTTAGTTGTTTTCAAACATTATTTCTGGCTCATAGTTTTTTTATTACCTGTGTAATTTGCTGATACATGTGAACTCATCCAGAGATTTAGTATTTGTTGGGTGTAACGTTAAAAATTGCCTGTTGAATTTTAACTTTTAAAGAATATTATTGACACAGAATGCGCTAGTCACGTCAACAAAAATTCTACATACCCGAAAGGAAAGGAGAAAGAGAGAAATCGCATGCACGTGTCACAAATGTAAATTTAAAAAAATGTTTCAGAATTTTAGATTTTTTTTCTTTCTGTACATGTGTTTACAACCTCGTGGCATCTTGAATGTCTAGTGCGTGATTATCGAATGAACAAAAATGCTTTCTTTTGCCTTCTAATTCAATATTCGGTGGCAGAATGTCTGGTGTTAAAAAAAAAAGGCTTAAATCTCAAGATTAACCATCAATTTAAACTAAAGCAAACTTTTCTGAAACCAAAATAAAGAAACGAGATGATTTTTTTTTTTTAGGAGAGCGAGGATAGTTGTCAGTTTGTACTTTAAAAATGCAACACTATTATAAAAATTAGTTTATTATTTGAACATAAACAAAAAATTCTTAAATGTTCAAGAATAATAAAATCGGTAAGCTGACAAAGAGAGGAGTGTTAAAACTATAATCATTTTCTTTCTGTTCTCAAAAGCGAGTACAGTACACGATTTACAATCAATAGATGAATTGTCTAAGGGAAAATGAAAATAAGACTGACATCTCATTTTAACAAATATATTTACCAAAATTACACAAAAGTATATTGAAATATTAAAGAGTAAATTTATTCAATAAAATTGACATTGTCTTCAACCACGGCCTCCAGACGACTTCGAAATCTCCTACAACTCTTTCGGGCGGTCTCCTTGTTTAAGTTGGTGAATGCTTCCACTATCCTTACTGTCAGTTTATCTTTGGTGTTACAAAAAGTTTTTAACGGCGCCCCACACATAAGAATCAAGGGGATTCCTGTCTAGGAGTAAGGTAACCAAATGTAAAGGGGTGATATGGTTACAGAAATTGTTTGACAGCCTTGACTGGACTCTCCTGCTTGTGTTTCATGGTGCAGAGTCCTGTTACCAGACATAGTCTTCCAGTAGCCACTCTCTTGACCCAGGGTAGCAATACCACCTTAAGGCACTTGATGTAAGACTCTGTGTTGAGTGTGAGGCCCTGTGGGAAGATGAATGGAGGCATAATGTCACCATCACTAGTGATCACTCCAAACACAATAGTCTTGACTCTTGACCAAATAGATCATCCAAATCTTTCTGAATCCTCTGCACTGTCCTCAGATTGACACACAAACACTTTGAAATGTCCACATTGGAGCTTCTGGCACAAATGCCAACCAGTACAGCATGCGGTTTCTAAATTTCTGGTGGAATGAATCGTGTCACAGTGGTTTTTTTTTTTTTTTTTTTTTTTTTGCTTACAGACGTTGTCCAACTGACCATACTATATTGATATTGTACAGTTAACAAAAACAAAAATCAAACAACTCATATGCGCAAAATTAAAAATATATAATGGCGACAATTTATTCATCGCACTCAGTATGTATCTATAAGTGCGCGTGCCCCCTGCCTGCAGTTGTTGGTGTATAAAGCTGTGAATTTTACTGTGCTGCGTACTGTCTGCCTATAGTGAAAAACACATTCTGGAGCCCTACAGAATGAGGGTTTTTTCTTTGCCTAAAGTCCTATTGTTACCCAAAGGATGGAGGTCAGGCAGCAAGCTATGGAAATTCAATTATTATACAGTTGTTTCTTGTCTTTTCAAAAAGCCTGCTACCCTGCTGCCTATTTACTTGTACCAGTGCAGAATCAGAGTAGGACCCCTTTCATTTTGCACAATTTAATAATAAATAAATTATCTATCAAAACCCACCAGTCTTCCCTTAATGAAGCCCAATGACTCACTCACACCAGCCAACTACCTTTTTCCAGGTTTTTATTCAGCCCACATGAAGTCTTTTCATGGCCTTATTTATGTATGAATGACGAGAGAGAGGAGCGAATGTATGTAGAATGCCTGTAGGGAGAGGGTAGGTATAGCATTCTTTTTGTCCAAGTGCTGGAATGCAGTTTTAAGTACAATAATTATTTAGAGATGCTAATAAACACAAATCCTTTTCTGTTCATTATACAAATCATAAAAAATGAATCTAAGTTTAAATAAAATTTTAATTCTAAAATATAGATAAATTAATTTTTTTCATATTCAAAAACTTTAAGAATCATTGATAATATAGAATTCAGATAGTCCTTGAAATTTGATAAAACTTCAATTCTTTGTATTTGTACAATCTTATTTTCAAAATCTTTTTTAATGATTTAGTTTTTAAAGCAATATATATATTTTTGATTGTTTCATAAACAATCCAAAGATTAAATTAATCTACATTTCAAACATCAATTTCATTGTAAGCTTTTATAAATTAGTTAACAAGAATCCACTAGATTTTTTTCACCTTTAAAATTACAAAAAAACGCTGAAATCTTCAGTCATTTTCAATCAAATATATTACCTAAATGAGAATTAAAAAAAAATACTCTATTTTGATTTTTACATTTCTCTATCACTATTTTTAAGCATTATGTGTTAGGAAAGTAAGAACAAAAATTAAGTTTATAATATAATTACTTCAAGTATTTTGTCCAACCTGCATTCATCTATAAAAATCTAGATATATTTTGTTTTTTATCATACAAGAATTTTCCCTAAATTAGTAATAAATTGAAAAAATGAAATAAACATGACTTTTGTAATCTAAAATAGTCATTGTACTCCTTTGAAAAATATTTTCTCAAAAGCTAGAAAGAAAAAATAAAATATTACCTTTATTAGTGACTTAACTAAACTTGTTCACTGCCTACAATTTATATTTTGTTTTAGAATTATCCAGAACATTGAACATTTATTTTAAGGAAGTAATCAAACCATGTTTTTCACTGAAACATGAAATAAGTACAAGGCATTGAGGCAATTTTTTTTTCCCTAGTTGCAAGGAATATTTTTTAATTTAATAACTTTTATTCTACTGAGTGTTTACCTGATGCTAACAAAGTATGTATGTCACAAGGATTTGTTTAAATTAAAATAGAATTGAAATGTAACATCCTAGAATTAAACAAAATCTAATGATGCAGATCAGTTGCTTACTTCATTTGTAATTCTGATAAAAATCTTTGACTAAATGGGAAAACAAAAGGTGAAATTTTGTTTTGCTGCATTGGATTAAAAATATTCCAAAAGCAGTTTAAAAAAGGAAAAAAAGTCTAGCTCAAAATGAAAAGCAAAACAACTTATACTATAAACAGAAGAGAATGTGATTTAATGTTTTTTTTGTCCTGCTGCTTTGTAGATTACACTTCATCAACCAAGATTTTGTTTAATATAAAAAGTTTCCATCATGAAATCATGAATGTAGTAAAAATATTTCTCTATTATTTCAATATTTTATGATATAAATGCATGCAGAGAGAAATAAAATAAACTTATTTTTTTTAGACTTCCAGTTAAAAAGTTACCTGCCTATTTTTACAGAAAAGGAAATGTAAAGATGAGATATAACAAAATAATACAAATTAAAAGTAGGATTCAATACAATCAAAATGACTTATGATTCCTGCCATAAATATAGGATTATTAATAAAAATAAATATTATTGGAGAAAACAAATTCTGCTTTTATTTGCTTTCTATTTTCCTTCACCTTATAAAAAAACAAACAGAATAGGGTAAGACCGGATATAACTTTGAAAGTGAACAAACAAGTTTGAAGCTTGACATTGAAACAAAAGTAAATAGTGGAAATTAGAAAGTATCTTTTGACTGGCCATTAAACATCAGAGGAAAGAGTTGCCTTCAAATTAGCTAACTATTGAGAATTTTCAAAGTGAAAAGATCCTGATTGTATAAAGGAACAATGAAAAAATATTCATGAATATGTCTCCTTTGATATCAGACATGATTAAGATGCTTATAGAAATGACTTATTACAAGGTAGACTTTAAGCCAATCAATATCTTCAGGCACTCATGTACACATTAAAACACATACACTATATATATATGTCATTTAGGTCCTTTTCATCTTACCATTTTCTCAAATCTTCTTAACTATATTGTGTTTACTGTAATGTTTGCAGAAAGCTAATGGTAAACTAAGGAACAAAAGTATATATTCAAAAAAATAATTTCACAACAAATGCAAATGATTTCTGCCAAGTCATGATTGTATTTTGTGTTAACATCAGATATTAGTATCAATCTATTTTCTTTTAACTTTTTCAGAAGTTGTTTTATTTTTGCTATGATTTTATTATTTTTGTTTGCACAAATTATTAACTTAAAAACATTTAATCATTTTCAAAAACTGTTATAACTTTAAGAGACCAAGAAAATAATTAAAATATAATCTAACTTATAAAAAGTAGATAATTTCAAGATAAAAATAACTATACAGATTATTTAAATAAGCATTTTCAAAACTGAACCAGAAGCAAATATAAAATTCTTTATAATTAGTAAATTTTGAAATATTGTTTATCAGCAGAATGTATTTAAGATAAAATATAAAAACTATTTTTATTAAAGTTCAGTAAGAAAATAACAGTTTGGCTAATAATTTCTTCACTCAAAATTTGGGTAAAGTATAAAAAAATTATTTTCTGGTATAATGCAGATGATGAACTAAGAAAATAATCTAAACATATAAAGAAACAATAAAATACAATATATTTGGCTAGGGAAAACTCTGAAAATCATTCACCAGAAAAATGTTTCCAATATTCCATTTTAAAATGTCTTTCAGATATAAAGAAATGTTAAAGTAGCCATGGGTGGGGTGGGGACTTTTTAACAGTAAACAATTCAATATATAAGTACTCCAATCTATTATGATACATTTAATTAATAAAAATATTGTGGCAACATTTCAAAGCTAGCTCTGATGAAATTAAGTACTTTTAAAGCAAGTCCCCAAAACATTCACTTTAGCTTTTAGAAATCTACAATTCTGAACCTGAATGCTGATGGGACTTTTGTCATTAATGTTTAATTGTTGTGTGTTGACAAGAAATGAAGAGAGTGCCTTTTCAAAATGCTTTTCATTGTTATCTTTTCTGAGGCAGTAGTTCTGATTTTGTTTAGTGTTGTTGTTCAGTGTCTTTGAAAAGGTCAATAAAATAGAGATTCTTGATAGATTCTTAAAAGGAATGACATTATTTCAATTCAATGAGGTTGATTTATTTACTACAAGAAATTTTATTACCATTTATGTTTAAATTCTTTTCTTGTCTCAGAAAGTGAGAAAATAGAATTGAAATGAACATAAATTGGTATTAAAAATAAAAATTTTAAAATACATTTAGAATACTGAATTTAAATACTTATTACAATATTTATTAAATAATTTATCAAATCTCAGAAGAAAAAAAAATTTGACTTAGTTTGAAATCTTTTGAAAATTATACAAAAATATATTATTTTATAATATAATTTTCGAAAATATGAAACCTTAAGTTAACAGAAAGGATAATATCTTGGAAAGACTTGAACCATTTTATATGCGTGCAATGAAGCATTTTTAAAATAAAGTTTTACAAATTAAACTCAAGAAAAACAGTGTAAACAATGAATTGCCAAAGTCGAAAAAATAATGAATTAAACAAATGAAAATTGTTTTGCTTGCCAGAATGATTTCAAAATCAAATTTGTTGCTAACAAGCTAGAAGATTAATCAGGAACAACTTTCAAACCATACAGATATCCACACACACACATACACACACTGCTAAATATGGAAATGTAGGTTATATCACAGTGTTGGTAGGAGGAGACATATACAGGGGTGCTGAAAATTTCTTGAGGTCAGTATGCAACCCATTTTTAAAAAAGGTGACCAAAATGATCAAGTATCAGTTTTTTTGTTTTTTTTAGATGAAAGGCATCTGGGTTAGTCAAGAACTTTTCTTTTATATACATATATAAACAAATAACAGAAAAAGATTATTAAAAAAAAACTATGTCTGGATATTTCAAATTATATCAGTGAATAATAAAATGAATACACAAACTATAATTAATTTAAATGCATGTTTATTTTTATGAGATAACAAAATTACTTGCAAATGGATGTAACTATTCCAGCAGTGGGTAAAATATGAAAAATATTATTTTAAATTAAAAAGAAAAAAATCAAAACAGTTCATTAAAAGATTGAAAGATAAAAATTTTCTCATGACTCTCAAATTTAAAATGGTTACAAAGAAAAAATATTTAACAGGTTAAAAATGTCTTGATTGAATAATGTCTAATATCAAAATATATTGTTAAATGAAAGTGAAGAATATAATTTAATAATATCAAAAGTGAGTTAGCTTTGCAGTTCTTTTTAAATTTGTTTAAATGGCCTGGTAGGAGTTATGACCAATGCCACAAGCAATTTTTAGTGAAGTCTTTGTTTAAGATTAAGTGCACAATAAACAGCAACATTTCTAGATAAATACTTTGGTTATGCGACTACAGGACAAATTGAGAGAACTGATTGATAATTCTATTAATTACCAAAAAAACAACATTAAGAAAAACAAAGAAGAATGAACACATAATTTTTATTAGTTATTATTAAATATCTTGTCTCCTTGAAAAAACATTTTTTTTTTAATTAGGGATTAACATTTTTCTTTTCAAACTTTACATTGAGAACAGAACCCTTCAGTATAATTTCAAAATTTATTACTTATTAAAACATTACACAATCAAGTTATGAGAATAAGGTAAATATTATCTTTAAAATTTATCTCAAGTGTAGAGAAAGAGTAAATGTATGCAAACCTCCACAGATATTAAAAGTAGGTCTGTAAATTTTGTCAGTTTCAGTTAAAAAAGATTAAAAGGTCATTGCATATCAATTATTAAAAGGAATAAGATATTGGTTTTGGCCAGGTTGATAAAATATTGATTTACAAGAATTTGTCTTTTTTATTTGTGAATTATGCCTATATAAAAACTAATAAATTTGTGTATTTTTGTAGCAATAATATAATCAGATAAAAATTTGTGTGGTAATTGTTAGTTTTCACATATATTTCTTTGCCTATCATTTTATTGCCTAAATTGCATGGAGAGTGTTGAAAACTTATTGGCATGAAAAACAAGAGAATTAAAAAATCATTTGGTTAGATTTTAGGTAGTGTGTTGAATCAAGAGCCTTTTAGTATAGGTTCCAAAAAATACCAGTTTCTACTGAGAAAAAAGATATTCAAGTAAATAGATTTCAGGATTGAATCTAATTGTATAGACTTTAGGTGCAATTTTTAAACATTACTTGATAAAGTAGAAATCATCTTCATAGATTAATAAAAATCCAAATGGAGAAAGGAAAACTACTTAACTAATGCCAAAAATGAATTATGTTTAATCTTATTAAGCTTAAAATGATTACAAAATAAATAATCTAAACCTGATAACAATTTATACTTAATGCAACTGAAATTATTTCCTTTAAGTTTTATTGAAGATTGTTAATTTTATACTTAATTCTTTTAAATGAAAGAAACCATTAAAAATGAGTTTGATCAATTTAATAATGTAGTTAATGTAAGCATATGATTGTTTTATATAAAATCTGTGTGTTGTTGAAAGTGTGTATAATCTAAGATAATTTATATAAATATGATGCACACAACTTTGAAACATTTTAATTTTGTCATCAGAGCTAATAAGCTTGCCTGCACTTAATATTAATTGCATCTGACAAGCTTTTAAATGATTGTTGGTTGAATAACAAAAAAAGGCAGTTCAACAAAAGCAGTCTTGTGAAATAAGGCTAAAATCAATGGAGATGAGGGAAAAAAATTACAATGAAGATAATAACACATCATTACGAAGAAGAAATATCTTTTCATTCTGCTAGTAAAAAAAGACAACTGATTACAAATATAAGATTATGAATCCTCCATATTAAAAAAATATCTTAAAATACATTTCCATGAGCATTTTTATTTTTTTAGGGAGGAGGAAATAAATATGCTCCAGGAAAGAAAAACAGTAAGAAATTTTAACAGGCTTAATATAGTTTTGTATGTATTGTTTGATAATGAGTCTATATGAAGAAGAAAAATCATTTAAAAAATTCATATTCCGAGTATAAATTGTCAAGTTTTCAATTCACAGAAAACAAAACTATTCAGCTTAAATTCATATATTGAATAAAAATAAAGAACTTTTCATAAAATTTTTAAGAGAAAAATAAGAAGGCTGAATTCATATTTAAATGATTTAAAATTAGGCACATACCATATTAATTTTCCATTTTTTAAAAATACATTTTAATAAATGATTGCCTAAAACACCAGAATGTATCACAAGGTCTCCAGATGTTTTTTTTTCTACAATTTGGATGAAATTGTTTCAAATTTTAAGAAATTGTTTCTGTCGATTACAAAAGAAACTTCCCTACATCTGCCTTGTGAATTGAGTAGAAAACTTTGTTCATCTTGACTTGTAATGAAGAAAAATGAGTTGATGAACAGATAAAGAAACTATACTTTCTTTTTGTCAGCTGCTTTTCTCCAATCTTTGGCAATTTTCCATTCATTAATTTATACATTATGACTTGCCCATTATTTTCATCTCTCTTACATTTGAAAAATTAACCATTTTAAATAAAAATCAACAAAAATATTTTCCAATATTTAATCAATTTTTCTCATTTCTTAAAATTTATTTAATGACAAAATTCAAACGCAATGAAAATGGATGAATGTAAACATAACCATCCACTTCTGGATTAAAGAATGCTAAAAATATTTGATTGTAGATATTTCCAATAACTGAATCTCACTATCTCTCTCTCTCACACACACACACACACACACACACACACACAGCTACTATTACAACTACTCCAAACAAATATGATGTTTTTCTACAAGAGATAAAAAAACGGAACTGTTTTTTTGTTCTAAGTACTAGTAATAATTTATAGTTATTATTCAACACTAAAGTTACATTTAATATCAGATTTATAAAACAATGTTATACATAGTATTTTATTTTATCCTAAGTGTTCTAAAATTTATGTCATCAAAATCAGCATTTAACAATTTCATGAGAATACATCAAAATTAGATAAATTAACAAATATACACTTTGAAATAGAAAGTCCCTAAAACATTTGAATTATCAAATTAACATTAATTAATTTTTTTTATTAGCCACAAACAGTAAAACAGAATTCTATAAGTCTTTGATATAAAAATTTTTTTTAAAATAATGAAGTGAAATTTACAAATCTAAGCTTTAAATATTTTGCTTGCAAAAGAAAAAAAAAATAATATAATTCCTAATGAGACAATAAGAAAACAGTACTGTAACAATAATAACTATGAAGTTGAAACAACAAATAGAGGTCAGTAAAAAATCCCACAGACAACATTTAATACAGACAAAATCTAAAAACAAAGAACACTGAATAATGATGATGATGATGGTAAATATTCACTCTTGTAGCAGTGTGCAGTTAAAATTTAGATAATTATTTTATCATATGCTAATTCCCCATTCATACCTCAAGCTACTTATGCAAATTACATCAGCAAGACAATAAACAACAGATGGGCTCTCCAAGTTTAATTAAGAACTTTGTGAAGCAATGACCTGCAGAATCTGGAGGGATTGAAACAAAGGCAAACATGGCCCGAGAAACACCAGAACAGCAAAGTTTTCCAACTGAAGAGGAAGACATAAGGAAGGACACAGTCCCAATTTGAGCACAGATTGTCTTTTTCATACTGTGATGACAAGGTGAAGAACAGAGAGTGTGATGGGGTGCAATAACAAGAGGCCAGCATATCTTTTAATACATAATAAAAACTGGTCAGCCTGAAACTGATTTTTACTTTAGAGAAGATAAGAAGTGGGAACTCCTTGAGGAAATAGGCCTACTTTTTTAAGTGTTCCAAAATTGACATTTTGTAAACGCAGTGACAGCTGGATGAGAACTAGTACACTGGTATAGGTCAATTATTTAAGAGAGAAAAAAAAGCAGGTAAGCAAAAGAACATGGAAGACAAGCTCTTAGGAAAATGTTTATGTAGTGTGTAAAATTATTTTTTGAAAATTATAAATTATTTCAGTAAATTTCAATTATATCTTTACTGCTTAATTTTTTTTAAAAAGTGTTTTATATATATATGATGAAAAGGAAAACTAATTTTTGAAAAGAAAATTAATTCTGAAAAACATTAACACTCAAGGAACATGAAAACTACACAAAACAACAAAAAAATTGACATGTTCTTCAATTCTTTATACAATACTGTTTTTTTTTTGTTTTTTTTTTTGGCAATAATAAATATTATTAATTAATATTATTAATTAACTACTTAAAAATCAAGGCACAAATTAAGCAAGATTTATTGAAACTAACAACATTTAATGTCAAAAGAGAAAATGGCAAATCAATCTTACCAGAATCCGACATCTTTGACCCCAAATCCTCTGAGTATTCCCTTACAATGAATATTTCTGATAGATCCAATTCTTGAGACTTTCCTTGTTCTTGGAGCTGCAATTGTCTCATGCTATCATTCTGTGCGTGTTTCATACACCTTGCATGATGAAACATTTGACACTTTGAGCGAGCACTAAAGTTGCAAAGCGTACAAACAAACTCACGGCGATCACTTGGCACCTTTGTCTCAATGGTGGCCATATGATGAAAAAGCTGGGCACAGGTTTCATGGGCCTCTGTATTTGCATGCATTTGAAGCTTGTGTATACTGTTTGTACAGAATTCACAAGCATTGCAGCGCACAAGCACAGGGTTGTTAACAGTAAGATATTTCAAACGCCATTCATTACTGGCCCCACCCTCTTTGATATGATTGACCAGCTGTAAGCGCTGAAGATGCTTGTCCGTCTTTAGATGGAGGTAAAAGTTGGTTTTTAAGTTTGTTTTGTATGTACACAAGTTACACATATACATTCCAGCAGAGATGATTATATCATCACTTTCATGTTGCTTTGTGCGATCTATATTCAAATGATGAGACAAAGTGTCAATTGTGTCAGAAGTGAATATGTTACAAACACAGCAATGAAGCATCATAGCACCTTCGCTCAGTTTTTCATCATTCTCAAAAGGAAAGCAAGGTAAGTCATTCTCTTTGCTTAAGTCAACTGGAGCTTCAAAGTTTGGCGTTGAACCTTGCTGTACTAAGGGCTGATCAAAAGTGAATTGAGAATTGGGAGCAGTAAGAGAAGACTGAAGGTTCAGCAAATTCGGGTCTTGTTGTCCCAGAAGAAGGACAGGGTTCATATGGAGGCTCATGTCACCTTGCATTTGCTTCATGTTCTGCTGAAGTGCCAACATATTGTGAGTGTGCTTCTCGCTAGTCATATGAATCCGAAGATTTCTGGCTACATTTGTTTCATAATTGCATACATCGCACCTCCATGTTGGTTTAGGCTTATTCTTTTTTAACTGTGCATTTTCTTGGCTGAAATTCTGAGGCTGTAGCTTGATATCACCCCCATTAGCGAGTTCTTGAACATTGTTCAAGTGTTTATCAGACTGCATATGGATACTGAGATTTCCTTTTGTAGTAGTGGAATAATTGCAAACTTCACAACGATATGGCTTGTAGCCACAAGCATAAGTCTCTCCACGTGCTAATCGTGGATGGGGCTGGTTAGTTACACAGTAAATACACTGAGTTTCATTTTCAGGATGTTTCTCCTTCATGTGGATTTCTAACGTCTCCTGGTACTTGTAGTGCCAGTTACATTTGGGACATTTTAGAGTTTTACAAGAATTACGTGAGTGCATCATAGTCATGTGACCACCCAATGACTGAGAAGAACTGAGGACCATATCACATTTTGGGCATTCGACACCATGGGCACGGCCTTGTGGATGTTCATCACAAGTTCCAAGAAAGCCCGCGATTCCTTGAACATGAGAGGGAAGGAAAGAGTTTGAATTTGTTCTTTCTATGTGATTATGTTCAGAGTAAGAGGGAGTATGTGCTTCACTGACAGATACTCTCTCAAATTCCAAATGTGTCGATAGAGGAGGTTTGAGATCTCCACTATTGGTTACATTCAGTGTGATTGAACCTGCAGATGGGGCTGCGGCTGTAGTGGCCACAGTAGCAGTGTCTGCAGCTGTTGAGGACAACTGACTTCCACTGGAAGAAGTCACTTGGATCTGAGTTGATGAACCCAATGATGACATTGATGCTGCTGTTGCTGCTGCTGTTACCACTGCATGAGTAAGTCCTGGCTCACTAACAGAATTAGCAGTCACACTGTTTGAAAGGTGAGGAGTGAAGTCTTGTGAGCTGACAGAACAATTCTGTGAGTGAAAATGTTTAGATGAAGTGAGTTTTTCTGATGTGTTTGGTCGCCCATGACTGTAACTGACGGATGTGCTATCTTTTTCTGTGCTTGATGCGCAAACACTGGGAGCTGGGTGAGAATTTGTTAAATGTCTAGAATTTGGTAACACAGTTGTGTCAGGAATTTGTGTTGGATTAGGCTCGAGGAAAGACATAAGAGGTTTCTTATTTTTACCAACTCCTTGGATGATGGCTGAAGCATTCTTGCGTGACATTATTGCTTTTTCTTCATCATTCAAATCCATTGAATGTTCCCCAATGGCGTGTGCAATGAAAGACTTAGTATAACCAAATGAAAGTTTACAAATAAAGCACATGAGAATTGGTTTTGTGGGGACAGTGGCAGCCCCAGCATTTGAGGTAGATATGCCGTCCTCGCTCCGGATCGCAGATTTCTCATTACTTTCATCAGTGTCGTCACCATTCTTACTTTCATTCAGCAAATCTTTCTTTGCTGAACGGACATCATAAACTCGATAGCTATGCATGATTGGGGCCTCAGGGGTGTACTTTTGTGCAGCCACCATGTAGAAATTATTGAAGAAAGAAGTTGGGTTTCTGGGAACGAAGAACGCGTTCGCTATCTGAGGATAGATAGAAGCTTTGGTATCATCGGGTTTGCCTTTCTTCACAACAATGCTACCTTCTTGTTGAGGCACATCAACAATCGAGTCAATATCACTCTGATCAGAGTCAGCCCCTTCTATAATATAAGCAGAACCATCGGGATTATAAACTATCTTGCCGTCAAAGCTCTCTCCATCACTCAACTCATTATCACTAACAGAGCCCTGGTTCTCATCTCGGCCAACTCGGCTACCTGATTCCGACCTAGCACATGGGTGCTCCATGTATTCTTGCAAGGTCTGAAAGTCTTTGTTGCACTCACCACATTCCACAGGTTCATCATCTCTATCAGATGACCTTTCAATACTAGATTCTTCAGCATCATTAATAGTCGATGCATGGTTGATTGGTACAAATTGTGCTTCCTGGATATCCTTAGAAGCATTCACAGTCAAAGTAGTCACAGCATTCGTTGTGGAGCTGCTCAAAACTGGACTAAACGAATGTTCCGATTTGCTGATATTCAAACAAAATGTGTCCATAGCATCGGCCATTGTTCCTGACCCCACAAAGCAATGCTGAGTCTGCTGCTGCTGCGGTTGCTGTTGAGGGGGTGCAGGCAATATATCATCGTTGTTTGAGCTGCACAGTGTGGTCATGGGAAGGGTCATGGTTGACTGGGGATGTGGATCCTCCAGACTTTCTGTGTTCAGGCCTGGGATTTCCATCCTTCAGCCATGTAATCCACTTTTCCCATTGCTATGAGCCACTCATTTTTACAACTAAAAAGAAAGAAAAATAAAATAAAATTAGTTCAAACATTAAATTTTAATTCTGCTGTAATTTTAGAAAAAAAAGAAAAACACACATGCATTATGCAAAATGGCCATTATATATATTAATATAAAAATTTAGCATCAATACATTTATTAAGTATATTTTAACATGTATTCACAAATTATTTACTAGATTCCTACAAGAAAGAATAAGAAAAAAAAAGAGTTAGAAAATTAGAAATTAATTAAATTTGTAGAATTGATTGAAAGATTTCTGATTTTTTTTAATGATAGTCACAATCAAATGAATGCTTTAAAAAATTATAAGACTGGAAAATATATTTCCAAAAAAGCTAAGCCAAAAATTTGAATAATAAATTATGAAGATAATTGGTTGCTAGCTTTGATCAATCAGTAGCAATGAAATCTCATCATATTTGTGATTTCATTTTTACACAGGAATAGCAAAAGATCGCTTAAAAAGAATTAAAAAAAATCTTGATGCAAATGTTATGCACCGGATTGACATGCAAGGAGTGGCAGAAATATCTGTAAATTGCAAACCATGATTCAAATATGTGTTTCTTTCCTTTGGGGGCTTTTAAGTCCCCAGTGAAAAGAGAAGTATAAAAAAAAAAAAAGTAAAATGTTGCAGATGTCATCCTACAAATCTTGCTTTATTGGCCATCAAAGTTAGGCATTTTATTTTAAAGAGAAAATTAATGACTGCAATTGTTCGAGTGTTTTTTTATAGTATAATTGCCTTGTTTACAAGTCACTCATCCTCTGCCAACTAAAGTTAGTAGGAAAAACAGAATATGTCAAGTCCTACATTTAAGTTCTTACCCATTAAAAAATAAATAAGATAGAAAGATTAAATTGTTTTGCTGCTATATTTGGCTGATATTATTTTTTAATACATCACTATAATTTGTGAAGTAGTAAATCAAATGAGACAATAAGAAGAGAATACAAATGTCTGCATGTCTAATAAATAAATGTAACATCAACAAGGCCAAAATCAATAATTCTATTTAATTTTTTTAACTTTCATTTGCTTCCCATTTTTTTTTATTTAAAATTTTTCTTAATCACTAATTGAACAGACGTATCAGATGTACAATTTCATGTTTACCTACATACTAATATATGTGTGTTTATATATATATAAACACACATAGAGTGCAATGTATAAATTGTCCAAATTAGGGGAAAAAATACATCTCATTTTAACATATATTTACCAAAATTACACAAAAATATCTTGACAAACTAAAAAGTAAATTTATTCAGTAAAATCATTATTGGCTTCAAAATCTCCTGCAACTCATCTGGATGGTTTCCTTGTTTTTAAGTCAGTGAATGCTGCTATAATTCTTGCCTTCACTTCATCTTTGGTGTTATAAGGAGTTTTGTTGGTCTCTTGCACCCTACACATAATAATCAAGAGGGTTGCAAGCCTATAGAGTTAGGTGGCCAGATGTAAGGGCTGATATGGTCACAGAAACTGACAACCATGACTGGGTACCCCTGCTAGTGTGGCATGGTACACAGTCATGTTACCAGATATAGGATCATCCAGCAGCCAACCTTTTGATCCAGGACAGTACTATCCTCTCAAGGCACTTAATGTAAGCCCCTGTGTTGAGTCTGAGGCCTTGTGGGAAGTTGAACAGACTTTTTCTGAATCCTGTGCATTGTCCTCTGGTTGACATCCAAACACTGAAATGTTCATATTGGAGCTTCCAGCATGGATGTCAAGCAATACAGCATAACATTTTCAAATTTCTGATGGAGTGAATTGCATTATGATGCTCTTTTTTTTTCACAGATGGAGCCCAACTGATCCAACTGTACTGTCCAGATGACAAAAGCAAAAACTAATAATGCACATGTGCAAATTAAAATTATATGGCGATAATTTACCCATCGCACCCTCTGTGTGTGTGTGTGTGTGTGTGTGTGTGTGTGTGTGTGTATGCATATATGACAGAAGTATTTTAAATGACAAGAATGGATTATACTTTATTTAAAGAACACAGCTGAAAATAAGAATTCCAAATTAAAATGGACAAAGCATTTAGAACTTAATATATATTAAAGGAGTTATTTCTAGTGAGACATAATTACCAACAACTGGCTGACCGTAGGCATATAGAGTAAAAACTAACAATTAAGTAATGCAACCTCCTAGCAGACTAGTTTTGGCAGCCATTATGGTAATAAATCATTGTCAAGAATAGGAAAAGAAAGATAAGAATACCCCAGCACTGAAGACATTTTATATTACAAAATACACTCATCAGTAAAACATGGAATTTTCAGAGTCAGAATGATTGGCTAATGTACAAGTCTGATGTATGGTAGGTAATAAGAGACATAATCCAATAAAAGAAGAGACTACAAAAACCATACTTTGAATTTACAATAGAAGACTTTTCAAAATATACAATGTATACAGCATTACACAAATATCATTTTGAGTGCTAAGTTGAAGATTTTAGTTAATAAAATGTAAAACATAAGCAGAATATATATTTATGAGTTTAAAATTCAAATAGGTATTACTATTTTTTATTATGCAGCTTAAGTTTTAAAATGTCTTAGATCTAATTTTCAAATGAAAAATGATTACATTTTATTTCATAATTGAGAAAACTGTTACCACAACTCTTTTTTTACATTTTTCTCTCCAAATAGGCCATCTTTTCTTGATAGAATGAAAAAATTCCAAAAGCAACTCAGAAATAATGGCTTATCTTTCACAAAATTATTATCACCATTTTTTAATCCATGATGAGGAATCCCCAAAAGGAACAGATCAATGTCTAATATGAAAAAAAATATCAGTCATAAAATATTTAGTCAGATGAACAAAAGTATTAAAAACAAGCAAAAGAAAATAGAAATTACTTATTAATTTTTATATCATTAACTGAAAAATCAATAATCAGGAAAATCAAGAAAAAAGTAAAAAAAAAATAAGACTTGATACATCAGATTTCATTTGAGAATAAAATAAAGTTTATGTTAACTTTGAAAATACTATTCATAATCAAAAATTCATATTAGTAAAGTGATAGGGACAGTTGCAAAAATATAATATTGGTCAGTAGTTATTGGAGTTTGATGAAGAGCCCCTCCAGTTTGGGATCCTTGCAGCTTCTTCAGAATGATGCCGAAAGCATAATGGTATACCCAAGAGCAGAGAAGAGGTATTGTACTAAACTGCTGTAGGGCTTTTAGCTATCTCTAAGTTGGCAATTGGCCAGTGTATGATAGTAAGGACCCTTAGCACCGATTTCTTGTTGACTGTACTCACTTTATTGGTCATCTCTTGAGTAATTTTATTCCCACGAAATAAGAAACAATATCACGATAAGCAGGATTTTGGCATTTATTTAGTTTATAAATAATGAAGTGGAAAATAAAAACCAAGTCAAAGTACTGTTTATTGGTTTTGACAACTAGAACACACTGGAAAAAATTACTCCTTCAAATGCAGTCAAAGTTGTTTCTAAACCTTTAGTATATAGTTTAATTTTCAATATTCAATATCATAAATCCCTGCTTATAAGAAGATTTCTAATTTCTGAGGTTTTAATTCAGGTTTAGACTAAGTAAGTAAAACTTAAACTTACTTTTGATAATACTGTCAAATTCAGAGAATTAAAATGGCAATTGATTTTCCCCTTTAATACTTGAAATTAAAAATTACATGTTAGTGATAAACTTGTTATTCATAAATTATTTTAGATCTCAGTATGTAGGGCAGTTGCTCAGATAAAATGACTAATGATTTTTTATTACAAAACTAATTATATAAATTAGTACAGAAGACAAGAAACTAATAAATTAAACATTCATATTAAAAGACATTAAACTTAAAATTATTTCAACTATTTTTACTATAATTTAGGTCAGACAATGTAAATAATTTTTTAAAGGAAAACCATCCCTTTTTCTTTCAAAAGAACTCTAGAAAGTAGATATATAACATTATATGAGGTTCCAAATTTTTTATTAGAGAGTGCAATGTAACTTTTACTTACATTTGTTATATTTTTTTCAATATTTTATTTTTTTCATTCATCCCAAGAAAGATTTCCAATAAGAGATAAAGAGAGATGGATTGAGTGCTAATCATAGCTCAAGAAATGAAAAGAAAGTGAAAACCTAACATTTGCCAGGCTTTTAATAAATGACAGAATCTTAATGCAAAAGGCTGAAGACACTGAATGAGAGTTAGAGTTGGGGGGCTAAATTAAGTATTCAATGAAAGAGGGAGAATATTTGCAAAATCAAATTATTCAATCAGCATATTTATTGTGGAATAGCTGCTCATGATGGGCAGACACAGGTCTACTTCAACAGCATAATCTTTCTCTCATTAACAACATGACTCATAAAGATTGTAATCTTCAAGTTTACCTTGTTTTTTGTTCAATAATCATACAGTAGGTGGCAATCTCAACGGATGGCACCATTTACATACAAAAAGTATTCCTTCGTTTTAATTATTACTCCTCAAAGATGATTCACTAAATACTCTCTAAAGGTCACCAAGCAATCAAAAATACAGGTTCTCAGAATTAATTTGCATAGTTCACTTCAAAGAACTGAGAAAGAAAAGGAAATAAAATGGAAGAGTGATGAAAAGAATCAAACAAAAGTTTGGGGGGATGCTATTAGAAAGTGATAATGGCACTGAAGTTCAATCAAGACAATATTAGATTATTATTCATTAGGAAAAATAATTAGATTATTCAAAGCCAGTACTATAATTTCTGACATTAATTTTATTTAATGTTCTTACCAATTCTAACAATTATATTGTTGATTAACAATGGAGAAAATGAGTAATACTAATAGTAATTCTGATAATTCACACATTTACATCCTAGTTTTGTGAATATATCTATCAAATTTATAATGATTATTTAGAATTAAATCTGAAAGACTATTACAATTCCGACAACCATGGGTTTTTCTTCATAAAGTTCTTACAAAATCTTTGACTAACTGAAGAAATTAACCAGTGTATGTGTGTAAAATGAATCAACTGTTAAATGACTATATTTTTAACTTTCATTTCGGTTCGTTAGTCTGTGAGTGTGATTCAAAATGTCACAGGGAGTTAAACCAAAAGTCCATAAAATATTTTTTGATGCTGATGAAATAAAATTCTTAACAAAAGTAAAAACCAAAAGAACTAAAGAAAATCACTATCGCATGTCTTGGAAAAAAAAAGTGTAACGATTGAAATGAATATCAATCCTGTTGAAAATACAAACAAAACAAAACACGCTTTCTGTTATTTGTGTTTGAAAGAAAGCGTAATCCTGGTTTGAAGTATCGCACCTTTTACAAATTCTGCTATATGGTACGGATGAAGGAATCTCAGTAGATTCTCCTGGAGCTTGTTTTAACTCCAATATATTTAATATAGACATAAGATGGAGTTATTTGCCCTTTTTGTGTACGCATAGAAGACAAGTGTTATTTATAAACCAAACTAGTATTTTTAAAATATGATTTTCTCCTTAATTTAACTACAGAACCAGATTAACCACATTCTGAAGCATTCCGAGCTTTTATAAGTGAAAAGGATTAAAGATTATAGACCTGGTCGAAAGAGTTTTTTTTAACTGACTAGTTGAAAATTTGTTGACTAAAAACAGTAACACTTACACAGACAGAAAAAAAAAATATTTAAAAAATATATATTTATTTTAAAAAGTTCAGTTTTTGACAATAGAAAGAATGTCCTATGTCATCTGGGATGGGGGAAAGGATTGGTACAATTCCCGATGAATTAATAATAAAACTACTGAAAAAGTTAAGTAAGTTCCAACTTCCAAGAAATGTGTTCTCAGATACTTTTAGTAAATTTTCTGGTCTTTTTTCAAACACTGAAAAAAACTTAATTTTAAAGCACTTTTGAATTAACAAAACCCAGCCATAAATGTCATTTCTGATAACAACAATTGCATCCAATGTGTACAATTTCTACAGAAGGTGGCGTATCAGTGGATTTGTACTACAGTAAAACAGAGACAAAAAAAGGTGTTTGTTCTGTCATCAGTAGAGAACAGCAAGTGAATAAATATCTCTTAATGTCCACTGACCTGAATTTAACCTAAAAAATCGAACAGAAGAGCGGGGAGAAATGGTGAAAAGAGTGTTTTTCTTTAAAAAGAGAAAGAGAAAAAAATTAAATACATAAAATCATTTTTTAATAATGAGATTATGATGAACACCGTTTGTTTTCTCTCCGAGACAAGAGTCTAAATTTGGAAGCACCATTTTTTTGTTACGTAACATAACAACAATTCCATGTGTGCAGAGGATTTACAATACATGCGTCCGTACACTTTTTTTTTTTAAGAAACCGTGCATCACGGTCTCTAAGCCTTGCCTTGGAAACAATTCAATTAATTATAATAGCAACAGATTTATTTAAAAACTATTGTTTGAACAAAAGTAGCTAAAGTCTCTCGAATTAATTGGGAAGTTATTTACATAGCAAAGACATTTTTTAATTTTTTAATTTGCAAAATGAAATGCAAGACAGGCTTGATTCTTATTCAAAACTTTAAAATGCTTCGTTAATTTAAACAAAAAGGAACGAATAAAAGTATGACAATTAAAGATCCTAGATTCGCGAAATTAAACTAAATTACTTTAAATAATCGGATTAATTGAACCTTCCCGAAAGGGTCATTCTCAGTTATGACAACCTTTACAAAAAATGCAAATCGTGGTGCGCGCGCGGGTGTGTGATAAATTTCCGGTTTTCAAGGAAGAACTGGGAAGATTACAATCTACAGACAAAACAGCCTAAGTGACGAGCCGTTAATTTTCTTTATTAAAAGTAATGAATTTACATTACAACAATAAGTATTAAAAAAAAAAACAATTGTTTCTTTTCAGTTCTATTCTTAAATTTATTTTTACAATTGTACAATTAAACATAAAACTGAATTCCTTTTTTTTTTAGTTTTTTTAATTTTATTTTTAATATCATTTGAAATTTAAAATTTGAAATAAAAACAAAAATCAACAACTATTATGTAATGAAAAAGTGCGTGCGTGCGTAAAAAAGAGTTTTAGCAGTGAGTGACCTTTGTTTGGGAGGCTGGGTGATGCTAAACCCCGGCAGACAGATGTTATCACTTTAAAGGCCAACAAACATATTCCATTATCAGAGCCTTCCTGCGTATCTTTGTAAAACAGTAGGTTATCAATGACTGCATTAGCCAACAACAACAAAAACTATTATTTTATTATCACCACATTCCAACAAAACAAAAATCTTTGATTTAAAAAAGTAAAATTAGTCACAAAGAAATGTCACGTAAAAATGACGACACTGAACTGAGGCTGCTATTTTTCATATTCGATTTTAATTCTTCATACCAGATGCTAAAAGAATGATTTCTTTTTGCTCCCTTCTAAATGAATGAATGATATTGAAAAATAAGGACTAGAAAGGAGAAATAAAAACAATAATTGTAAAATCCCTCTTGAAAAAGTATTATTACTGGATTAGTAAAGGAAGAAAACTCTCTACTACAGAACAGCAGTTGAACAATTTGATTCAAAATATTAAAAATAAATGTTAAAGAAAACAGGACAGGCTGCACGAAGGAACAACTCAAATTATGAAATAGAACTTCATCACAGAACATAAATTCAGAATTAGGAGGTGGATGACATTTCGTAAAGACTTAGACGATTAAGAGACAGTTTATTTATTAAAAAAACAGTAAATAATAATATGGATAGCTTTAATAATTAAAAAAAATACAAATCAAAATAGGTATTTTGTTTAAAAGTTTAGTTAGATTTATGATAAGGTTTATTTGTTTTACGAAAGAATCTTCAAAATGATTTTTACTTTGTTTTAAGAAAGAGATTTATTATATAATTTATTAAAAAACTACAAAACAAATTTGATCACATTTTAATTATTATTTTAAAATTGAATAGAATTAATTAAAAATTAGAAAAATGTAAATAGCGTTTTAAACTTTTATTGTACCAACAAATGTTTCTTTCAAATGGTAAAAATCCATAAACAAGGTACTACAAACAAACAAATGTTAAGTGAAAAAAGATTAATTTTAAATTTTTCTTTGCCAAGATTAGTTTAAAAATCAAAGCAAAAATTATCCAAATTGTGTATCTAGGTAGCCTTGTATCCAATCCAATTGATAATGCCAGAGAGTTAAAGGAACTAAAACATAAGTACAGTACACTTTCAAAAGAATTAGAAATATAATCCAAAATCCAAATGTTACCATTTTTATCAACAATTTAAAAATACCAGCCGGCAATTTCATAAAAGAAAGCTTTTTTACAGAAACAATAATATCCAGATTATTTTTACATGTCATTTTTTAAAATATATTTCAAATGATAAAAAATGATTAATGTTCATACAAAAAAAAAAAAAAAAAGTAGAAAAAAAAAAATACCCTAATTCTCGAAAGATTTGTAAAATAGAAACTTTAAGATTTTAGTTAGACTTACTGTCTAGAGACGTAAATTAAAAAATGTAAAATTATTTTAAAGGTTTCTTCCAAAAAGAATTTCACTTGAAAGAACATAGACTTTAGAAAAAAATGCTTCGATATAATTCGACATAAAAGGAATTTTCTAAAATTTTTTACACGTTGCAAAAACTATTTAATACTAACATTTAAGTCAAAATTTTCAAATCGAAATGAAAGAAAATGAAGAAAAGATAATATCGAAATCAAAATAAGTGTTATCTTCAAGAAAAATTCATTCAAACAAATGGACTGTCATCTTTTGTTTTGTTTTTTGTGTTTTTCTTTAAAAAAATCAACTGTCAATAGCATTTTGCTTTAAATCATCTGCTCATCATGTATATTAAATTAAAAATTGAATTAAAGAAGATTTTATTTTTATGGTACTTAAGCTTTAACTTATTTTGACATATTTCTACTTTTATTGAGATGTCTGTTAGTTGGATTCACCATTTACCGTCAATATAAGTTGCAATTATTTCAAGAAAAACAAAGCAACCGTTAAATTAGAAAATATCGCTAAAAACACTAACCAGTGACGAATTTACCGCAGACGATGAGCCCATTTCTCCAAAACAAAAAAGACTGCCAGAAATAATCTAATTAATATTTTTAATTTTTCTTATACAATATAGGCGCAATACTATGATAAATTAATTTAATTAGCTTCAGAATAAGATTCTCATAAAAAGCAAAGTTTTAGAGGGATTGTTAATTTGAAGAGATCCTCATTAAAACTTCGTTGTTAAATTAATGACATAAGTCGAATTTTATTTTTTTTTAAACTAGAAACGCATAAAACTTTTATGAAAGTATTCAATTTTCCTTCATTGAATAATCGGATTAAAATTAAGTGCTAAATATTTGTAAAATACATGTTTGAGTCAACTAAAAAAAATTATTACTTTTAAAAATATGAAGAATCTGAATTTTTTTCCATAAAAATATACAGAAAATAAAATGTAAAGATAAAATATCCTTTAAAGTTTGAGGAGGCTGCAATGTGTTTTAAAACAATTAAAATAGGTTTTAATAAAAAATTTTAAACCTATATTAATTGAAAATACTAAAAAAACACGTTTCTCGTTAAAAAGATGATTAGGTTAAATTTCTTAACGAAATGCTTTAACATTGTGAATCATCAGTCATAAGCTAAAAATTTGAGTTATAATTTTTCTCAAGTTTAAAACTTTAAATGTTTTTTGTTTTGTTTTTTTTGCAGTTTTTTTTATTTTTTTAGTCATTGCTTATGAGCTAATTTTCACGAAACTAAAAACTGAACTGCGTGAAATTTAATTTCGCCCTTTTTATGTGAAACCGATTTTATTGGTTTCCTGGAAAGAAAAAGTAAAAATAAATCAAAAGAATAGGTTTTATTTTTAGTCTTTTAAAAAAGCCTTAAATCGTCTGTTTGGTTGCGACAATTTTTTGTTTCTGTGCATCACACGCCAAAAATGGTTTTATTTTTGTTTTTTTTTCTTAATTCTTCATACTTCACTTTTAAAAGACATCTAAAATAAAAAGAATTACGACAAAAATATTATCTAAATTATAAGATTCCAAGCAAAATACAATTTCTTGAGAAAATAAACGAATCAAAATACTTTTTAAAAATGTAATTAAAATGAACGGAACTGTGTACACAAGTTTCTGACAATCGCGAAGAAATATCATTTGCATTATTTTATGACTGAATATGTTTTGGCTTAAATTCTTAGGATTACCAGGTATTTTGTCAGCAAACTTAGTGAAACATTTTTATTTTAGAAACAAGTTTGTGTCAAAGCTACGCGTATTGTAGCAAAATATTGTAACAATGTAAGTGGGTTGTTAATAAAATCAAGATCATATAGCCGATAGCGAAACTCTGAAATACCGAATTTTAATTTTCCTTTCATTATTAATTAAATAATTTTTCATTTAATTACTTATTTTTAACAAGAATCAAAAAATATTTAGTCAGAAAAATTAACCACTAACTCGAAGGCAAGCGAAAATTCAAGTGATCGAAAATCTGTGAACAAGTTTTAAAACGTTATAAAAATTACTAAAAAACACAAGCACCAAATTTTCATGAAAAACTAGTCAAGAATAAAATCTTTCTTTTTCTAAGGATTGTAAAAAAAAAAGATGAAGAAACAACTTCCTGGTTGAAGAAAAGCATAAATATTTGGAAATCATTTCGTAGAAATGAGAAGTTAAAAAAATGAATGTACAACATAACATAAAAAAAAAACACTTTCAAATATCAATGTTCAGCAAGGAAAACGAGAAAAAAAAAACACGATGATAACAGAAGTTGGAATGACAGAATTGAATTATTATAGGTCAAAAATCGAATTATCCGTGGGTGTGGAGACAGCTTATTTATTTAATAATCATTTAAGAAGTCAACAAGTGGAAGAAATGAACTAAAAACAGGACTAAAATCGAATGTAACCTGTCTCGAAATATGTAACACGAAAACCTAAACTTAAGTTTAGTAATCTGATGATAAAAAAAAAAAAATTTCAGTACCTCGAACCCCAAAGAAATGTTATACATTTTTTTTACTGATTATTCCTATAAAAACAATTTAACATTTGACTTCCAAAGAATCTTTTGGTCAATTTTTGTTAATGCCCACGGCTTATTTAAAAAATGAGCAGATTATAATTTGAAATAAGTGTGTGTGTAAGTTGTAAATCCACTTTATGTGAAAGAGCGTAGTATGAATTCGTAGAGGAGCAGCAGTCACTGGCAATTGGAAATAGAGAAATGATGAGGCAAACAGCTCAAGAGGAGGAGGAGGAAGAAAAAGAAGAAGAGAGAGAGATTCGGTCCACAACAGGAAGAAGAAAAAAAAGAAAAACATTACACGCTTGACAGTAGCCAAAGATAAAGCTGAACAGGGGGCCAGGGTATAGAGGACCTCTTTACCCTTACTACTCAATCACAGTCCCCTTTCCATAAACATTCCGAGCCATGGTGGACACAGTAAGAGGGACATTCCAAAGCACAAGTTCGGGATATACCAAAATAACAAGCTCGAACATTAACGTTTCACACACGCACGCATATCTATAATACAGAGATTCTGTAGATGTTGTGTAACACAAGAAGTTATAGATTATTTTAATCATTAAAAATGCTTGAAAGGAATTTTTTTTTAATTAAAGCTTTTAGGTATCTTCCAAATTGGTTAAAGTCTTTTAATCATAGGATTTAAATGACGCACCTCTGTCATTGTCACTATCTGATAAAAAAAGGTTTCATTAACTACAAGGTTAGTGTAAAAATTCAGTGTAATGAAAAGAAATATAAAGTCTTATGATTTTGTGATCTTAAACTTTTAAAATCCGACATTTCTGAAAGAAATTCCATATAATTCTGAAAGTCTGCGATGTTCAGTTTCACATCGTCAACAATTCAAGTGTGAGGTTTAACACTTAACAGTAACACACACAACAAAGGGCGATTTTTTTTAAATAAGCAACTAAAAAACTGAAACAAAATTGGACATTATGTTTGACGAAACATAAAGAAAAAATCAAATAGTAACAAATTGAAACTAATTTAGTGAAAGAAGAAGAGAAAAGCCATAAATCGATTTTTTCCCAAAATGACTTGAGATTCATTAAATGAATGTTATTATTAGGTTTCATAGAAGAATACGATACGTGCTCCATACTTTTTTTGAAACATCGCATAACGTTATCTTTATGGAGTTCAACGCAATAATTCAATAATATCATTTAAATAAATCTGAGAATGCTTTTTGATAAACTAATCATTAGAGATTATAATGAAAGTATCAATTTAGAGATGCTTTCCATTTAGAAAGACGTGTACACAAACTTAAGCACTTATAGCTAAAAACTGTATTAAAAAAGACAAAAAAAAAAGAGAATGTCAACCTTTTCTTATTACAACTAATTACCTCCGAACTAACACAAAATTTTGATGAAATATAAATTATATGAATTCCTGTTACTATTCTGGATGTTTGAAGAAAGTGTTACCAAGTGAAATTAAAGAAATTATCAAAATAAATTACAATAGATCAGCTTTCAATTCAAAGTGCTTTCAAATGGCGAAAAATGTTAAATAGCTGAAATAAAAACAAAATTTACACTAAGAAACAAAGCAGACACACCATTGGTATGCTTAATAGGGAAAAAAGATCTCCTTACCCTATGGAATTAGTGTTGGAAAAGTTAAATGAATCTAAAAATAAATGCACTCCGTATTAATGCTATGCTAACCAGTTGTATGAAAAAAATCTCGCCCTAATAATAATGATGATAATAATAATGATACTAATATTCTGTCTTGAGTGGTTGATTAGAGAAGATGGGAAGAGGTAAATATGTAAATTTGGTGACTATGTAATGAGCTTTTAGAAACTGCCTATAAAGAAGGAACATTGATGGGAGGAGGATTTATGCAAATCAGTATCCATGCATATACTTACACACACACACACACACACACACACACACACACACACACAGGTGCGGCCACCTGGAAATTCATCTTGAACAATCAGAATATACCACGACCAATCAAATAAAGCAAGAATGTAATTAAAAATTAATGCAAGTAAAAAGTGTTTGAGGTTAAGTTGAATGACTTTTTAGACATTTACACAATATAAAAAGCTACAGGGATTTTTAACACTAAGGGTAGAAGAGAAGAAGAAGTAATGCAGTGCTGTGTATAAACGAGCACATTATTGAAAATGTAAATCGTTAAAAAGCAAAGAAATAAAGAAGAAATATGGTCACTGAGAAGATGGTATCAAGTTTGAGATGGGGTAGGAGGGAGCTAGTCATACAGGTGTAACAGCCTTGGGGGCGTACTCCTTCTGGTATTAGACTCCTACTGCTGCACAATTCTCAGTCATGATGATGTCTCCAACAGCATTTAACTTCACCTTCAACGATCGGCTGACAGTCCCTTCTTTCCCACTGATGTTTTCTACTCATTAATTGTCTTATCTAACTCCGCCTTCACTGCCTTGACAGCTACCACCATCAGAGGTGGTGGTGGGGGGGAATACGCGCGTTCGCGGGAACACTCACACCCACACACACACACACACAAATAGAGGGTGACTCCCTCCCTTCATAATACCGGGAAGAGAAAAGTCGGAAGACACAGTGGACAGAAAAAGAAAGAGAGAAGGGGAGGAGTCAAAAAAAAAAGTAAGAAAAAAGATAAGACAAAAAAAAAAGAGGGTGAAATAAATTAAACAAGTCAGAGTTGGTAGCAGTGATAATAGCGAAACGATAAGCAATTATAGATTCCACTCAGCAAAAATTTACATTATTTTCCCTAAAAACGAATATCTTTTTCCAAACCAACGAACTCGGGTTGCTATCAAATGATCATGCGTCAGATTCAAAAAAAAAGGGGGGGGGGAGCTCTTAAATTGTCCCTGGTAGCTATTTTAAATTGTGCTTAAAACTGCTGCTGAGTGACGACAAAATAGTGGCTAGTAACGGATATGTCTAAACTCCCTCTGTCTATCTCTCTCAAACTTTTTCATTTTCTAAGCACGTAGGAAAAACTGTAAAAGCTTACAAAAACAAAACAAAAAAGAAAAAACACTCAATAAAAAATACACACTACAGAATACCCAGGATTCTTGTTTCAATTTTATTCGATGAAGCTGCCAACATGCTGGACTTGTCAATGCCTTTCAACATTACAAGCTGATTAAATTAACTAATCAACCAACTATGTCTTCTGCGTAAGAAATAAAGAAAATCTACTTTGTTAGGATTATAATATAAATTGATGACTATCAATGGCAATTTGAATTGTGTTTTCTTTATAACCACAACAATACAACAAAATTTCTCGAGTAAAAAGACAAACTACCACTGCAGTCCTCTTGGCCATTAAGAACGTTGTTTTATGGAAAAAAGATTGAATAAGAAATTTAATTAAATCAAGTACTTATCTGCTAAAAGCCGCAGATTCAAAAATCTTTAGCAATAAAAATATGCAGATTTAAGTGCTTGTTTTAATTTCTGAACGAAAAAAAAAAATAGAACCATACAATAATTTATTTTACTTTAAATTAATTATTTCTGACTGAAAACTTCATTTGATCTCGAATTATGTTTAAAATGTTTGTTTGTATAAGTACAAGGAAGCTTCTCCCGGAAGTAATCATTTTTAAATTTAGTTCTTGAACTACGTGGGTGCACTATATATACAGTTAACAAGGGTACCATTTTTAGTTTGCAGTAAACAGAGTGTAAACACACGTGTACTTGGTTTTTACTACACCAAGAGTTTGGATAAGTTTAGACCCGAAATCAAAAATTCAATCTTGCTATAAATAAAATACTTTTAGAATTTTAACAGATTGAAGAAAAAAAATTATTTCAAGCAAGTTGTACAGTCGACACACATTAAAACAACAAAGTAATTTGTTTTGTTTTTTTTTGTTTGTTTTTATGACGATACAGTAAAAACATTTTTATCACAATTTAGAAAATTACAATAACCATTTGTTTATTAAATCTCAAAAACGAAAAATTAATTTTTAGTTCTATGCGCTTTTAAGATAGATTTTTTTAGCTTTTAAAAATGAGTAAAAAATAAATAAAGCAGATTGAATAGTGCATCACAACACATGGATCAATCACATTGTAAAAGAAAATGAAATGTGTGTGTGTGTGTAAGAGAGAGTATAAAAAGTAACGCTCTGATATTGTTCTTGATAATTTAAGATCATCAATAAAGCGATTTTAATAAATTACAGATTTTTAAAACATAAAACTAAAAAAGGTCTCTAGCTAGTGTCACCACAAACAAAGACGAATACAAAACATCACAATTGAATAGTTCACTAATGCAAATAACACACACACCGTATTAAAATGATCCAATAGATAATTGCGTTTTCATATGAAGAGAAAATGAAAATGTCTACGATATGTAGATATGCAGATTAATAAGTGAAAATTTGGAAGGTAAAGCAAAGAGAGATAATAATGACAATATGACAGACCCGGCTAGATCTCTAGTTGAATGACTGGCCACACGCATCATAGAACAATAAGAAGGAAATATCTTCTTGTAGTAATTAGTGAAGGCACATCCAAGGATACACACGCATTTCATAAACTATTCATTTGCTAATGTACCAATAAGAGAAAAAGAAGAGCTACCGTGTTTGTTCTGTTTTTTGTTTGATTTTGTTATTGTTTTTTTCCTTTTTTTTTGTTTTTTTTTGTTTGTTTGTTTGTTTTTTAATCAAGTATCAATTTCTCATTCATGACTTTTTTTTTTCATTTATAGGTGCCTTGAACGAAAGAACTCAACTATTATAATAGATCGGGTAGTAGACTGATTGCAAGGGGGAAAATGTGGTAAAACAGTGAGACCGAAGTGCAAAATGGAAAATCAGACTTACTTATGATAAAAGTTAGGTAACTGCATGCTCCCGGTTTGTGTATTAGCCAACCAAGTGCTTGCCGGTGGACACCCCCGTCGAAGGTGGTGGTGCGTGTTGGCAGTCGGAGTAGGTGCGCGCAATTAGGGTAGGAGGGAAATACAAGAAGCAGCAGTATGAAGGTCGGCAACCACAAGAGTAGGAGGATAAGAAAACGAAGGAGGAGGAGGAAAATAGGAGGAGGGGAGGAGGTAGCAGCAATGCATAAAATAAAGAAAGGGAGGGTGAGTAGGAGTTAAATTAATGATTGAAGTGGGAGGAAAGAGAGGGGCTGGCACAGCATGCAGGGAGATCGTCAGATTATGTTACAAGGAAAGCAAAGTAAATCAAAACACTTCACTACTTGATACGTGCTCCCTAGCGAAGTGTGGGTGCGCCCTTACTAAGGCACTTTACAGCCACCAGGTTATTCTCTCTTCTGGTGTAGCAGTGTACAATCAGTAAGTAGTAGAAGGATCATAAGTAAGTATTTAGTGCTGTATGAGGAACGCAAAAAAGAACAAGATTGATTAAAAAATCTGTCTTCACTGAAGGTGGCTTCTTGGCTTGTTCTTAGGAAAACAAAGACGACACATGTAGAAAAATCGACACTCACACAATTTCAAATAGGACAATTTGATAAAAGAAAAAATGGTTGGAAAATAACATTTTTTCCAATTCTTTGATGAGACATTGTGTGTGTGTACGCGTGCTAAGAAACTTCTTGAGGAATAGTGATTTACAATAAAAATGCTTTTTAGTGCAATCGTTTTTACTTTTAGTTTTTTGCCTAAAAATTTAAGCAAAAACATCGTGTTTTCCTTTTTATTTCAGTTACTAAAAAATCCAGTTGAAGAATGCGCGTTTTTTGTTTTGTTTTTAAACTTATCTTTCAATTATTATTTCACTCCATTTCTTTATCAATCTTTTTTATTTCATGTCTGAACATTTTTTCAGATTTTGCCTTTGTTAGCTTATTTATTTATTCTTCTATTTGTTTAGGTGTATCGGAATTTGGAACTTTTCATCTGACGGTAGATTAGAGATGTGTATGCAATCTTCCAATATCCCACCAAAAAGAGTTGGTATGGTAGAAAAATTTCTAATTGAATCTTCATTGAAAAGCTAGCAAAAGTATGATAGTAATAAATAAGTAAATTCACGAATATTATTGTTAAAGAATGAAAACAAAAAATCTGAGTTATGGGGGAAGATGATAAACATTACACTTCTTATTTAAATTCATACAATTCTTCCGCGAGATAAAATAAATAAAAATCATCAGTTTCTAAAGTTCTCTTTTCCGTTGTCTTTTAAAGAATAATCTAACATTAATGCATAATTTTTATAAAAATGCATTTTATATTTTAATTTCGCATTTTGTAGAAATTAGAAATCCAGATTCGATAGGTAACCGTAAGGGATTTATTTTTAAAAAAAAAAAAAAGGTTGGGGTAAAAAAAATAAAACCACTGGGAAATGAAGTGACTCCTTTAAAGGCCTTAAATCATTGATAAATTTGTTTTGTTTTTTGTTAATGTTTTGTGTGTGTGTGTGTGTCTGTGTGTGTGTGTGTTTTGTAGAAAGCATATGCCATATGCGTAACCGTAGTTGCGGGTATCATCAACATTGTTTACAAAACTAAAAGTTGGAAGAAATGAGTATTTGCAATGAAAAAAATTAAGGTTAGAGACGTTTGTTTGTTTGTTTGTTTTTTTGTTTTGTTTTTTCACCATTCTTTTTCATTATCTGTAAAAGATTATTTTGCATTATTTCAAAATCAAAATGTTTTTTTCGCACACCCATGAAATTAAAAATGAAATTACATAGGGCAATAACAACAACAACAACGAAAAACATTTCTATAGTATTATTATTACTTAAAAAAGCATTTTAAGGAAGCAGATTAAATAAGTAGCGAGTGCAGACAAAAATGCAATAACAATTACTGATTTTACTAGTGCGTGGATGTACTCGATATCTGTCTGAGTGTAAGTAGATTCATTGCTCAATGCTTAATTACTTAAACCACAAAACAATATTCCAAACACAACTCAAAAAAAGAAAATATTCTTGAAGTGGATACTTCCTGAAGAAAACTTAACATTTGTTGAAACTAAATGTAAATTCACGATCCCGTACAACTAATTGGTCTTCTGATCATGATCAAATAGAAGAACTAACAACAATAATTTAATAATAATTAAAAGTAAAACCTATTTTAATGATGTCTTTGTGAATTTTTAAAAACCTCAAATGTTTAACGTCAAGTCTCAAAATTTAAAACTATATTGTTCACTAAAATTCTAATGAACATTCTGTTCTCAATTATTGTGCTTACATTTTTATTTCAACATCTATTGCGGAAAAAAGTACGTTCATAAAATTTCAGTTTTTAATTGTGTCCGTCAAGTATTTCAGTTTAATAATTCAAAACAAAATAAATTAAGTTAATCCTTACAAATATGCGGATAAAAATTCAGCGTACGTTTATTTGAATATTTTTATTGATGTTCATGTTTCAAAAAAGTCAAAGGGAATTTTCATAATAAAACAATTTTTAATTAATTGCGTGTAAAACGGATTATTCCTATAATTTGGTTGGATTTTTAATTTTTAAGTAATCCAGATGAAAGAGGCTTCAGTAAATTATACATTTTGAAAGGTCGTCGGATAAAAGCTAATAAGAAAAATTAATTGATTTTAAAAACACTTGTTTAAAAAATCTTTCCTTACTTTTTTGTTTGCTTCAATCTCTTCATCGTTTCCTTTTCTAAACCAAAAAAGAGATAATTAAAAAAAAAAGGATATTTATTCTATAGAAGGGAAATATAACCATTATTTTTGTTTTTTAAAAGTTTATGTTATTGTTAAAATATTTAATTTACACCAAAATAAAGCAATTTTATGACAGTTGTTGATGAATTAATTTTTGTTTATTAAAAATGTTATTGCTAGAAAACAAGACGAAAAATTATTGAAACAATAATTGCATTTTATTTAAAAATAATCAATTCCGTGTTTTCCTTTTCATTATGTTGACTTTGCAAATAATGTCGACACGCACAAATATAAACAAACACAAAATACATGTACGGGGGCAAAATAAAAAACAATAACAATGAGTAATGGGGGTAAAAAACACTAACACAACATTAAAACTTAAGAGTGGGTAAGATGGATATTTATGTTTTCACGAAAAAAATATTTTTCGGGAGTTTTTAGTATCGATGAACAACAACAAAGATTTTGACTTCGAGTGAATAATAAAAGAAGGTTTGCAAAATTAAAATTATTTTCATTTTAAAGTTAAAAAAAGAATTGCAATTTTTCTTAACATGAAAAACAAGATACGTGTGTGTGAACTGTGAACGGACACGAGTACATTCATACACAATTACACACATTTTGATAGACAACAACACAGTATCTGCTGCACCTTGTGTATGACACAAAAAAAAACAAAAATTAAAACGTATTACAAGATAAATACCTTATGGCCTCATTAATACTTTATTCTTTCCTTTCTCTTTTCTACTGTATCTACACAACACAGGTAGATCTAAAAAAAAATAACCTTAGCCTATTTCTTCGTAATATTTGAAATTTAAAAAAAAGTCGATGTCATTTTCAAGTACACTTTTTTCACGCGTGTTGGATTTTAAATAATAATAATAAATAAGCAAAAATAAATGAAAAACAATTGAAACATAAATGATCCAATTCATTTCTATGCTACCGGCCGTGTGTGTGTGTGTGTGTGTGTGTGTGTGTGTGTGTGTGCGCACGCTAATGCATGTGTTCGCGCTTTTGCGTGTGTTACAGTGTTGTTCAAGGTGTCAACATTCTGTTTGCTGTATTTATCTTAATTCCTCGGAAATAAACTAAGATAGACAGTTGGGCAAAATAACAAGATTTCTCTCTTTCTTACACACACACACACACACACACACACACACACACACACACACTTTCTCTCTCTCTCTCCTCTCTCTCTCCTCTCTCTCTCTCTCTCTCATTCACTCTAATATCCATTTTTAAGATTTTCTTGCTTTTTCACAGATATAATAATAAAAATAAACATTTTTTTCAATTTCATTATTTTCCATCTTTTGCAATCTCTTCCTTTCTCAACAACAATAAAAACATTTTTACTAACAGCTAAGTAACTGAGAGCAGAAGAATAAACAACAGACTAGCACTGGTGAGTATAAGACTTATTCAAGGGCCTCAATTGGTCGGAGTAATAACCGAAGCGGGTTTACCTGCTACCTGAAAATAGTCTAGAATATTGAAGTGAGTAGTCATCCATTCGTTCGGTAAGCCCATAGCTATGCGATCGTTGTACACCTTCTGACATGTAAAAGACACATGTTCTTCGCAGTTGGGAGTGGCTTATTCTGGTAACCGGAAAACCTTACATGATGTGGATGAAGATGGAGATTAGGGTAGGGTGATAGTTGGAGTAGTTTAGGAAGCAAGAGGAGGAGGCAATTGATGAAGAAAAGGATGAAGAAACAAGAGGACCCACCACCACCTACTCCACAACACCCTCCTCATTGATTCTACCATTGCTGCTGCTGCTGTCGGAATTAACGAAGGAGGAGGTGGCCACCTAGGTGTAGGGAGGAGAAGAAATTACTCCAAGAGAAAGCGAGCAAAACCGAAAAAAGAAGGAGGTGGATAATGAGTATCTTTTTTCTTTCTTCATCAATATCTTTTACATACCGTAGTTTAATGATGATGAGGAGGAAGAGAAGAAGACAAATAAGTTGACGATCGTGTGATGAAGAAGGAAAAACAGAGGTATGGAATTGGTAACTTCTAAGTAATCGCACTACAACTGTTGGAGATACATAGGCACCTGCCTACGGAATCATTAGCAAAGGTTCGGGGTTGAAATCACCAACACACACCTTGACGCGCATGCGCGCGCACACACACACGTACACACACACATACACTGCTATACTTTCAATTCGCATTTGAATTTTAGTTGAGATAAGATGTCAAGTTTACACAACGCACACACTCATGATTATTACTCAGTAATAACCTGATATGTGTGTGTGTGTGTGTAAACATTTGTGCCAGTGATTTAATTCGACTTTATTTTTCATTACGGTTTTATTATAGTTCCGTGTTTGTGATGTGCGAGTGTGTGAGTGTTTTTAATGATAGTCACTTTTACTATTGTTGATATGCAAATTCTCATGTGACTAAAAAAGTCATTTTCTTATTGTTAATGTTAAGAAGACATTTCTATTAAGATAAAACTAAGGTGTTATCAAAAACAGGATGATAAAAAGTAAAAACCGATGAACACTTCACAGAAAAAAATCAATTTTTAATTTGTTATTTGTTGAATGTTAACGAAAAAGAAAAGGATTAGGTTTTTTAAATCTAAATCACACATCACGTGAATAATGTTAAAAGAAAAATTTAATTTTTGCTTTTCGCTTATATTTCTAATAATAATATTTCTGACAATAATAATAATAGTTTATACTTTCTTTTGATTATTACTCTTTGTAATATTGTGAATATATTCGGAAATAGAATATTAAAAAATGTTGCCTCAAGAAAAAAATGGCATAAATGCCACTGACAGTGACAATGGGCACACACGCGCTCGTGTGTGTGTGTGTGAGCAAACTATTAGTAATAACCTTTCTTTAGTGTACATACACGTACGTAAATAAATCTTATTCTTAAACCTTTATCATTTATTGGAGTGCACACACATGAAAGATGGTTAGTGCTGTGTGTTAGCATTTTTATGTGTTATACCTTGTTGTACGCAATATCCGCTTTTTTATGCGTGAGTGCCGCTTTTGGGTATAAGGTGCAGTAGGTGCAAAGACTGGTACATACACACGCGTGCACCCACCCGCGCACGTGAAGGTTGGTGGTGACGATGGATGGGGAGGGTGAGCACCAACCACATTCGCCAGTAGGAGGAGGAAGAGGAGAGGGGAGGAGGAGAAGAAGAAGAAGAAAGAGCAGAGAGCAGCCTTGGCAGACCGCATCATACCAACATCACAGGCGGGACACTCACAATCTAATGTCGGCATTGGACATACCGAAGCACTACTAACCTTTATATTTAATAGCACATGGTGATAAACGTTTATATGCAACAATGATCTGTTTCCTCAAATTCGGAAAAAAAAAAAAACGGAGTTTGAACAAAAAAAGGAAGCCGTGCTTTAAGATTTAAAAAAATTAGAATGTTAGTGGGTGCACGTCTCCCTAGTTTCACTTTAATCTCTTTTATGTTACACACATACACGCATTCACATGTTTAAAAAAAACATCATTTAATTATAATTTAACCACTAAAAACAGAACAATATATGGATTTTTACCCAATTTTATGGACAATGAATGATGAGAAAAACCTGCATGAGGTACTTTTAGTTTCGACGCTTTTTTTTCTCCGTTTTGTCGGAGAGAAAGAACATATTTTTAGCTACTACGTTTATTTAATTTATTTGGTCAGTCCAGTTAGTAATGTTTTTTTTTATCATCTCATTATTATTTCCAGCAGAAGAGAAGCGTTTGGATCTCTAAGCACAACATTAAAAAAATATATACTTAAAATGACTTTTTCCAGTCAATGGCTGCTTAGTGGTCAAGAAGAGGCAAACACGCATCTCACCTTAAAAAAGAAAAAAATTGCAGTAACCCATAGGGTTACTGTATTTTTTCTCATACTGCCATATAGCAATATGAAACCGTGGCACTAAGTCTCTATCAAGTTGTGTATAAATAAATTTAAAAAAACAAAAAACATGTAGGGTATATTATTTACGAAAACCTTCACTGGTGAACGACTGCTTGAACCTTATCGATAATAACAGCAAAGAAAAAGATATACCAGTCCGGTGCAACGACGTTATTTTCGAGAGATGACGACGACGAAATGAACAGTAGAGAACTGAAGGAGAGGAAGAAGTGCATGTTTGTGTTTGTGAAGTGGGCAGATGAATTGAATATATGGCTATGGGAGGAGGAGATGTTATAAGTAAGGAGATTTTAAAGAAGAAGGAGGAGGAGCAGTACCACACCAGTATCAACATAAGCTGTGGTTGTTAGCTACCAGACAGGAATAATTTCCAAGGCCTAGGGATACCCACCACTTTCAACAACGAGATGACACAAGATCAGAATGTTTCCTCGAGACTGTCAACAACAGCAACTTGAGAGCGGGAAAACGAAGTATATACGGGACGACGACCTTATGTATCGTTATACAGCAGAATGAAAAACTAAACAAAGTGAGGTATTGGCATTATCCTTATCGTCCAGTTGTAGATGCATTATTGGATGCAAATGAAATCAAACAGCATTATTTAGCCAGCGGTGTACATCCTCATGGAACTTAAAAAGAAACCACAGTTTTAGCCAGAGTGGTTGACTCACAGACGACAACACTTACTTACCTCAGCACTGAGTACTTGCTTCTGTATATTTTGATTGTGTACATATTTCCAAACTTAAAATGGTGAAACTTTCGATAATTCTGTATTTGTGGTCAGTGCAAAAAGGCGACATCGCATATAGTAACCATTATCCCCCCAGAGATGGAGAAGTTTTGACGGAGGCCAGTAGCTAGAAAGTAAAGAAGAACGACACGGAGTAAAGAGAAAAAAAGGATGTGTGTCGGTTGATGATGATTATGATGTTAATGGTGTGTGCGTTATGTACCTCTTAAATGCAGTGATGGAAATAGATAAGGAAAGGCTCCGTGCCTTGGCCAGTAAAACGGTCGTCAGTTGGCCCGAGACTTCTCCTCTGCTTGAAGAGACATCAGAAAATAACAGCAAGTAGTAGTAACACCACTATAAGCAGCAGCATCACCAGCGGTGCCGACACCAGCAGCAATGGTGACTGCAGCAGCCACGATGATGACGACGGCGAAGAGGAGGATGATGTTGATGAAGATGAGGAAGTACTTGTGACTGTGACGACAGATGGTTGGTGCTGTTGTTGTTGTTGTTGTGGCCAAAAGCAGAACCACTAGCAGCAGAAGAGGCGGCAGAGGCAGCATCCACTGAGTCTATTGGCCTGCCTACATCTTCTTTCTTTTTTTTTAGTCCCTCAATCAAAGCCCAGCCAACTCATTTAAGTGAGAAAGAACCACCATACCGACTTAACTAACTCTCTTTCTCTCTCTCTCTCTACTTTTTTCTTTCTTTTTTTTTAATTTTTATTCTTTTACCCACACCGTCCTTTTCACTTCTCACCCTGCTTTTCTTTCTATTCGGATCGAGCACACTTACACATGCAAATACTTATGCGCACGCACACACACGCAATTAGTTTCTCATTTTTATTTATTTATTTATTATTTATTTATTTTCAATTTAGTTTTTCTATTTCTGCTTCTGTATCCTGGTTAGTTGAGATTTTTCTCTTCTTCATTTTTTTTTAGGCGGTGGGGAGGCTCACTGTGTCTGTGTGTTTATTTTTCCTGTTTATTTTCTCACCCACTCTTTTTTAGTCTTTATCTACTGCTCGCCCTTTTCTCAATATTTTTGCCATCTCCGCTCAAATCACATCTATGAAATCTCCATGTGCACGCGAAAAACCTTCATATTCGGGTGAGGGTTAGAAATTAAGGAACTCTGATCGACACAAATGGCATCAACAAAAAGCTTTCAGACCAAAACTTAGCAAACAAAAAAGCATTCTGCAAAAAGAAAATAGAGCCAAGCTTATTGTTGTTGCTTTATTTATTTATTTATTTTTTAAGAAGGATGGTTACTTAATAATAACTTAATCTCTTTTTTAGGTTTATTGTTTCTTTCAGTTGCGCACTATTATTGCTTTGTTGTTAACCTATCTTCTTGATTAAACTAGTGGAATCTTAATTTCGTTTACACGGGGTAGCTCGTTAAAGAATTCAAAACAAAAAACTCAAACAAACATAACAAAGATGAATATATTGAAAAAAAATATTTCAAAGAGGGAATAGAAAATAAAGTTAAAAATAATAATAGAAAGTACCCAGTGGAAAAGGCAAGATATCTTCTTTCTTTTTCTTTAATCAGTGGTAAGAATCACAAAGTAATAGTAACTGATCCGTAGGTGTGAAGGCAATTCACCAGCTAGCAAGAAAATGTGTTAGAGATCAGTACTGCACTGGTAGAGGGCCACACTCACCGACCCGACTGACGGAAGGGGAAAAGGGGCGGGATGTGAAGTACTCACCAACAAAGATACCACCAAGAAAAAGTGAATTGCATATAGGAATAACTGTGTGCGCAACAAAACTAAAAACTATTGAAATTTTAAATTTCAATATTTTTTAAATGAGGATTTATTACCCCTATTTTCCTAATAATCTAATTGTGTACTGTATGGGTTTTTAAATAACTTTAAATTAGAAAAATGATGTCAAGGAATATTGAAATGTACCGTTTTAAAATTATTCATAAGTCATTTTTATTTGCAACATCAGCTATTCCTGAAATGTTAACTTTTTTTTTATTATTTTGCAATCTAAACTTGGAAGAGAGTTGGAAAAAAATTGTATCTCATTTTACTTCTCTCTCTAAATTGTTATTGTTACCCACCAAAATTATTTGCTCTATTTTTAACATTCCTTACCTGAAATTGAAAATGTTTACTTATATTTTGGATTAAACATTTTTTCTTTTCGTTTTAAAACAACAAAGAAAAATATTTTGGTAAGTATTTGAGAAACAAATCAATTTTCTACGTGACACGCAATGTTTATGGTGAGTTTGTCAACATTCCTCAAACAAATGTTATTTTTTGTTTTATTCTCTTTCAGCCACTTTATCACCTTGGAAAAAATTAACTTGATTATATCATGTAAGTATACTTTATTGGAATTTTATCATAGAAAGATTTCATATTTAAAAAGATCACGTACATTTAACAACATTGTTCAATAAACTTTTTTGTTTATTGATTGGGCATTTTTCACTTGAAATTAGAGAATAAGGAAATTTCTTGAATTGTATTTTTTTTCAGCAAATTCAAAATGAATTTTTTTTTTTGTTATCGTTAGAAATTAAATTTAAGATATACAAAACAAAATATTTATTAAATACATTATTTTTCTAAATAAAATCTCTAATGAACTCTTGTTTTAGTTTTGAAAAGCATTAATGGTAAACTGGAATATTTACGGCTTTTTAAAAATGTTCATTGTTATGCGTAACAACTGAAATCATGCTGCAAATTCAATAAAACAAGATTGTACAAGAAGATAGTGTGGTAGTAATGCAAAAGTAACCAGGCAATCAATTCAAATTCTCAGACTTAAATAAATCAAAGTTCTACGTCTTAAATTAATTAAAACTTGTAATGAATTAGGGAAACTTGTAATGAACTAGGGAAATTAGACAAAATAAAAATTGTAAAATTAATCAGAATTTTTTCCATTTAGTTTGAAAAGAAAACGAATGATGACCCATGTTTTTTGTTTATTCACTTCAAAACTTTAAAAATAAATAATATTTTCTCTTGGAATAAAAATTTAAATGAAATTTTTTTTTTTTCTGAAGAAGCACAATTTATGTTCATTGTCAGTAAGAGTAAAACGGTTGAAAAAAGTGTTACTGTTAGTGTTAACACTAATATATTTATTTTTAAAATACTGTCTTCAAAATAGTTTTTTTTTTTTTAGAAAGACCGTCGGAGCTTTTCCTTTTTTTTTTAATCAACAAGTGAGTGATTTATTGAGCAAACAGCCGACGGAACCAGATAGTAATTTTGTTTTTGATATTTTCAAAAATAAGATTTTAAAATAATTCGGCAAATCTAAAAGCATAGTTTTATTTTTGTTGATTATTCTTTAAAATTTTTTAAAAAGACATAAATGCAATTATATTGTCCTCTAAAAATTTTCAAGATTTTTAATTTTGTCTATATTAAAAAATTCGGCCGTTTTCAAATTGGAGGTGACGATGCTTATTATTCTGAAGTTACGGCTGAGTTGTAAAATGTGTAGTGAAATCTGGCATCATAACCAATAAAATCAAGAGTGAAGAAACAATGAAATAAGTGATACCTTCTTCAGTCACTTTATATTCCTTATGACTATAAAATGGAGATTAGATCTCTTTGTTGATGTCTGTAAGTGTAGTACTTTTAAGCAGCTACGGACCGAATACTGACTACACTTAGTTCCACATCACCTCCTGTCACATTATAACTTTGTCAACAATAATAAAACTTTCATGTCACATTTTTTTTTACATTTTTTATTTTATATAAAATTAAATTAAAAAATAAAAATTCATGCACATACACAAAGTAAAGAAAACATTTTTTTTTACACTACTTCTTGAAGTCGACCCTGTGACATTTTCAAAAACCAACTGTTATTTTGATTTACTTGAGTTTTAATTAAATATTAAAAAGATATGTTTTGTTTAACTTAAAATGTTTCCAAAAAGTTATTTTGCATTACTTTAACTAACTTTACTTAACAAAAATCTTTAAATGTGCTATTCTAAAATTTTTAATTCAATAAGAAATGAAAATTGAAAAAGAAAATTAAAAAATATACGAGAAAAAATTCCAGAATTCCTCTAATTCTTTTAAATTCCATTCAGACTTTATTATTTGCTTATATTAATTATGAATATAGAGATTTTCCCCGGTGAAACGATAGCCAAAGCTTGTAGAAATAAAAATAAAATGTAAAAAAAACCCTGACACTTGACTAAAAAATAAAAATCAAATAAAAATACTGTTGAGGAGTTTCAGGTTTTGTCAACTTGCATGTCAGTTTTACACATTTTAATTTACAAGTCCAAAGACTTTTTTTTCTTTTTTTTTTTTCATTTGACTATAGCATTAATTTACTGGTTGGTGAAAAAGCCTTTTAGTAAATTTAATTTTTACACTACAGTTAAATGCACAATATATTTTTAACAGGAAAACTATGAAAAAGAAAGATATTGATAATACATTTTTAAACATCTTATACTATTTTTATAACTATTTTTATTTATTTATTTTTTTTTTTTGATATGGTTGTTTAGTTTTATGCATTAGTGTTCATTTAAATAAAAAAAAATCTGTAGCTTGATCCGTAGTTGATCTTAAATTTTCACTAATGTTTTTTATGATTAAGAGAAAAAAGTGTTCGGTTAAAGTGCACTGACAAGGAAGGGTAAAAAATGCATTCTTTTTCCATCAAACGTGTGCGTGCGTGCATGATGTTGAAAAATTTTCGGCCTTACCCACTTTCGAAAATGTTTCTTAGTAAGGACGAGAACTTTTCTACAGCACTCGTGTCTGTATGCATTTCGATACACACACACACTGAGAACACATAAAATACATACACACGACAGAGAAAGGTAGTGGCTATTTGACAAGTTTTAAAAATTAAGTCTTAGAGTAAAACCAATACGTTACAACAAAAAGTCTGTTAGTGTTATTGGTATTGAATTGATCGAAATATTTATTTACCAACTTGACTTTTAAAGCAAATGAAAAAAATAAAAATTTTAAAAATCCTTTTTTAGGCTAAAAAGACTAACGTTACATAAAAGTAAAAAAAATAAGCAGTAAACTAAAACTTTTAGTTTTATATTTTTTACTTTTGTAACACAAGTCATTTTATGGACTGAAAGCATTAAAAACTGAATGAGAGTCATCAATGTGTGTGTGTGTGTGTGTGTGTGTGTGTGTGTGTGCGTGTGTGCACGCGCACAGGGAGTGGATGTTAAATTGATTATCCGAAATTAGTGCTAGAAATAAAAGGAAAAATTCTATTGTGGTTAAAGAAAGATCCAGGTAGAAAAGCTCTATAAAAGGCATGTTAACATTTTCAGAAACTTCCTTATCATTTTTTTTGTTACTAACAACTAGCCCATTGTAACAAATGTTTTTTTTTTCTGCGAATCAGTCAATTAAAAATTAAAATACCCATTTGTTACCAATTTTGTTTATAATTATCACAAAACTTGAGAAAATTTAGTTCAATTTTGATTTTGATTTCATTCAGTTGATTTGAAAAGCTTTTTTGCTTCTTAAACTGTTGAAATGATAAATATTTAATTTAGAAATGATATATAGATATTTAATTTAATTTAATTATTTATTAATATGAAAACATATTTAAATGTCTAGTTGATTTCTTTTTCTTTTGTGAATGAGATTAAACGAAAAAATGATTCATTCAAAGCCTGATATAAAGTTGAATTTAATCAAAACTTAAATTCAAGCAGATAGATCTCACCCTATAAACAAAAAAAAAGACAAACATTTGTTTGCTTTCTACTTCAAAGGATTTTTCATTTGCTTACTTTTTTTTTATGATGAAATCTTTTCATTTTTAAAATTACTTGGAGGTCTCTGATGATGATGTTGAGTTGAGACTTTAGGGTTTTGGCAATTTGTAAAATGTCGGATTAGAAAAGCTAGTAAACAAAAAATCAAGATTGAAGCAGTTAGATCTCAAAAGGAATACCCTCTTTTTTCACTCAGATCATCATGCTATATTTGTGAGAATAGAGATCGGGTCTCTTTCGTGTGTGTAGCACCTTTCTTTCTCTAAGCAACTTTCGAATGAAACCTAACTACTAGTTCCACTAATCACCTCTTGTCACCCGCTACACAAATAGTGTATTGTCACATTTTTTTAAACTTTGACAACAATAAAATTTATATGGCACCTTAAAAGAAAAATTCTCAATGGAAAAAATTATGCCAATAAGAGACAATTATTTAAGTATATTTTAATAAATTGCTAATGACTTCAAATGTGCGTTTTGTTTTTATTTTAATACAAATTGAAATTCAATCTTAAATTTTCATAATTATTGTCCATATCTATCAACTTGTCTTTCTTTTTTATTCCGTGTCTACCTATTTTTACTTTCACTCAGTCAGTCTCCCTATCATTCTCCATCTCTTGCGTTAAATGATCTCTAAATGCAAGTGTTTTTCATTGTCTAACTATCATGATAAGTGATTATCATGTCATTACTTTAAAATGACAGATTCGTGATTTCTAATTAAGAGTACTTCCATAGATATTCACTTCTTAAATTGAAAAATCGGGAAGAAAATAAGCTTGAATATTTAGTGCCCTGCATAACTACATTAATAATGGATTGGTTGGAACTCTTTTTTTTTTCTTTCTACATCCACGCACGCATACATACATACATACATACATACATACAATTCCAAGCCATTGAAGAATTGATATTTATGTCACTTCTTGTTAATCAATCTCTGACTTCAACCAGAAAATGAAGAAATATATATTGCTTTATAGCAGTCCAATTTTTAGGCAAATCAGTAAATTGATGGAACTTACTTTAATGCAAATGTATAAACTGATTGTATTATGTATCATATATTCATGATAATTAATATTTTTATGACATTGTACAATATGGCAATTGTGCCTCATAAATCATTAGAGAGTGAGACGTCATTTGTTACAGTTTATTTTCTAGCTTTAATTAACTTGCTATAAGTCATTTCCAAAACAATACCAAGGAAATTAACAATAAGATAAACAGATATCAACAAGTGGTTCAGAAGCAGGCCATTTTTTTAAAAAATTCCTGCTTCTATATGTTTATACAGATTTTTGCTTTTAAAAGTTTAGTGATAGCACCGAGTCTTTTAAAAAAAGACGATTCTATGAAATAAAGCAAAAATCAGTTCTAAGAAAATCCCCCGCAAAAAAACAATGTTTATTGAGGAAACTTTTAAGAGTGACTGACTTTTCAATACAAGTCAAGTATGACTTTAAAAAACCCACAAAGTTGATTGAATTATATCATCATGCAGAGATACATAAAATCTATTCAAATTTCAAATAATCTTTTAAACATGTTTACTGAGTTGTAATTTATTTTTGGTTTTTTTTTTTGGTTTTTTGTTGAGATAAAATTCCAAAATAATTTAATATTTAATTCAATGTCACATTACAATTACAGTGTCACACTACACAATCTGTTTTAAAATCTTACTTTTGTTTTGACATTTTTAAAGCAGAATTTTCTACTCCTTTTCGTTTCTTAAACAACAAAAATAAAAAAATGAATGAAACTCAACTCGAGATTAAATAAATTTTATAATAAATACATAATAACCTACAGTGAATCATAATTTCACAAAACATTTCAGATAAAAGAAAAATTACTATAATCTCTTAAGTAATTTTAAAGAACTTTCAGTCAGACAAAAAATGCCATTCATCATCATAACAATCTAACTGGGATAAATTAAATAACCTCTCTCTCTCTCTCTCTCTCTCTCTCTCTCACATGTTCGATCGCCCAACATTAAACATTGACCTTGTGCCGCATCTTGCACTAGTGGAGAAGCTGGTAAATACACGCACACGCACTCACACTCACATTTCCATTAAAAAAAGAAAAAGTGTCTTAATTTCAGAATTACTTCAAGAAACAGGAATAAAAGCATACAACTTTTATTTATTTAGTGATTCTGTTTGGAAACTTTTCAAGTGTCTCGGTATCAAAATCATTTGAAATTTCAACTTGATAATTTGTGAAAAATGCATATCAAATAATTTTGACCACTTTTTATTAGAAAAGTAAAAAAGAAAGGCAAAAAATATCTGATATTTTACAGCATTAAACTTCAACTTGTTAAACATGGAGTTGTCTTCTCTTAAAACTCTATATTTGTTACAATAAAAGTTTTCTTTCCTTTTTTTTAATAATTATTTTTATAATTTTTTCAGTAGTGAAATACATTAACGTCAACAACAAAATTAGGCCCTTTAGTTTGAAAGTTTTTAAACCATTTAGACATTTCAAATAATTTTTGATCTGTAATATTTGGAGCACCTATACTTACCCTTATCTTGAATTTTAGTTTTACTCACTAAAAAAGTTGATAAGTGCCGTATGAAGTTTTCCTAAACAAAACTTTTTGTATCCCCCAAAATTATAAATGCTTTATTTTTCAACATACAGCAAAAGTTGAATGTATATTTTATAAAATTCATACATTGTACTATTTACTTATAAAAGACCAATTTATTCATAAACAAAAGAATTCATTTAATTTTGTGACATAAATTATTCCAGTGCAATGTGAGTCAAAAACTCAAGGCACGTGTGTTTTTATGATCCCTATTTTAGAAAAGTCAAGAGTAACGCACCAAAAGACTAAATGTGTTCATTTCTGTGTGTTGTAAAGGACTATTTCAAGCGTTTAGATATTTAAAACTCACACATGGAAATGCTAAGTAAACATGTAAATGGTCCTCTCAACAATTTTTCTGTACTTTAATCAGTGATTGTGTCTAATTTACAAATCAAAATAGAAAAATATTTTTTGTTTTTTTCCTTTAAAACTAGAAATGTTATAGCATTTAAAAGTTTGATTTCATTAGCTGTATTTGTAGGTATTTGTGAAAAAAAAAAACATCCATTTGCTTAGCCCACCAAATTATAACAAAAAAAAAATAATAATGTTTGCAGAATATACCATATTTGATGGTATATATGAGCATACTGCCCACCTTCTACTCCAAATGGCTGAAAAATATATCCCAGGTTTTATATGTAAAGTTGAAGTATCTGGTAGGTTAATGTTTACCCAGATAACATAGACTATCAGTACTTCTATCACTCCTAACTTCATAATACTGTAATATTAAAGGTAATTGGTACTGATTTGGTGGAGAGAATCTTATATGTTATCATGTATAGTATTATCAGTTTCAAAATCATGTATATTTAACTATATATAACTATGTGTATATAATACATAATAATTATCTATATGTCCTGACACAAATGATACAATGTTATATATCCATCATTGTTTTTTCCAATGAAAAGAAATGCAAAAAAAAAGGTTAGCTCTTACATAATTATTGTCATCATATATTAAATGATAAGCAAAGCAATTTTATCCCTTACTTAAAGCTTTAAAAATATTTTTATTTTTAAAAATAAAAAAAATTGGACTTAGCATTTTTGTGATCTTGTTAGAATAGTTTTAAAGGTTTTCTAATTATAACATAAACCAACTGAACAATGGGTTTATTTTTTCATGGGAATATAATTGTGTATTAAAACTTTAATTATTGAATTGGATGTCTGAGACAAAGACATATAGTGATTACACTAATACAACTTAAATTTGCTACTTATACTAATAATATATAACATTGTTACTTATACAATTATAAATAACTTTGTTATTTATGAATTAAAAAAATCATCAATGTTTTAGATAAATGGTGTTGTGTTTGAAAAACATGTAAAGAGTATAACTTGCAGATAAAAAAAATTGACATATATGATCACAAATGTCACAATGCAACTAACTTGGTCAATGAAAAGCTACAAATGAACAAATATTTCAGAGATATCAAATTAATGCCTGCTGATAAAAAAAACAGATTGCATCATCAGCATAGGTGTTTGTATTATAGTCATAAAGATGCAGGTGCATATGGTTTAAAGAATAATAAAACATATATATATATATATATATATATATATATATATATATATTTATCTTGGCCAATGCATTCTGTCCTCTCATGAACTTTGTTGAGGCAAATGTAAAGATTTTATTTTGCAACAAGTATTTATAAACAAAAGTAAAAATGTTGCTATTTTTTCAAAGTGTGTGTGTGTGTGTGTGTGTGCAGAGTGTGATTGGTAAATTGTCGTCATATATTTTTAATTTTGCACATGCATGGTGTTTTTGATTTTGTCCACTGTACAGTAAAGTCAGTTGGGTACTATTTGTGAGAAAATTCACTCCGCCAGAAATTTGGAAACCGCATACTGTACTGCTTGGCATTCGCACCAGAAGCTTCAATACAAACATTTCACAGTGTTTGGGTGTCAATCTGAGGATGGTTCAGAGGATTTAGAAAGTGTTGGATGAATCTAATGGGGATTACAAAGGTGTTTGGGTGATCACTAATGATGGTGGCATTATGTTTTCATAGGGCATCAGACTCAACATGGAGGCCTACATGAAGTGCAATGACGAGTTAGTGCTGTATAGGTGAAGAGGGTGTCTGCTGGAAGACCCTATATCTTCAGGACTCTGCACCATGCCATACTAGCAGAAAAAACAAGCCATAGCTGTCAGATAATTTCTGTGACATCACCCCCAAACATCTGGCCACCTAACAAATTGGACAGCAACCCCCTTGATTATTATGTGTGGGGCACATAATAATATGAACTGAAGGCAACAATTATGGCAGCATTCTTTAACTTAAACAAGGAGATTGTCTAAAAAAGATGCAGGAGATTTCGAAGTCATGCAGGAGATTTCGAAGTCATGAAGCCAATGGTGATTTTTTTATTGAATACTCTTTAGTATTTCAAGATATTTTTGTGTAATTTTGGTAAATATGTGTTAAAATAAGATGTTAGTGTTATTTTCATTTTTGCGTAATTTAGATGGCAATTTATTCACCCTATATATATATATATATATATATATATATATATATATATATATATCATATAATAGAAATTTCATGAATTTACTTTTAAGAAGAAAATTACTGTGGACTGCACATATATTTTTCATTTGTCACAGATTAACCTTTCTTAAATTTTATCAATTTTACTTTGACTGGAATACAAGAAATGCTTTCTTAGATATAAGTAAAATTGAAATTTAATTTTGTCAATTTTTTTTAATATTAAAAGATAATAAATTCATTATCAATTTATAAAAAGTAATTAGGAAACATTTGTTTCTTTCTGTTATAGAAGTATCGTAGTTATCAGATAGATGATGTCATGTTTCTTTCCTTGATCTTTTGCTAAAGATCAGTATAGCATATATGTCATCTCTGAACTTTTGGGACTGAGATCAACTGTTGATGTATTCAGCAAATTGATGCAACTGTGCCTGATGTCTAAATTTAAGGTCTGTATCTTCACACTGCTCTAAAAAATAGTGTTGCAGATTGCCATGACACCTTTGCAGCACAGGCCACAAAGTGTAGTTAATTTTTGTTACTATTCATACACATGTATGGGGTCCCCACCTGAAAACAGATTTTCTGTCTTATTTGTCCTCGGGAAGTAAAATAAGTATCAGGTTTTGGTAATACAAGGCACAAACTCGATTCAAATGTGTCTGCAATTCCAGAGTAGAACATCTCAATTGCACTAAAAATATTACGTTGTAGTTTGACCTAAGACTATTCAATATGAACAAGGCAATTTTTGCCTTTACATGTGGGAACTTAATTAAACAGAAGCCTATATCATATTTGTCCTAAGAAAACACATATATGCTATATGTTCTTCAATATCCATTTAAAGATTTAAACTAACCCATATAAATATTTTTATAAATGTACTTCTAAAACTCTCTGAAAAAAAAAAACAAAAAAACATAGTTACTCTTTTTGAACAAACCTTGTGGCAGGCGATCAAACAGAAAATAAGTTTTACATGTATACAGCATAAAAGATTGAGAAGTAATAATATAGTTCTGCCAATTTACATTTAAAAAGAAAAACGATTATAAATATCTTTGGGAACAAAAAATAGGGTTACTTTTCTTTCTCTCATTGTGCTTGATTTCATCAAATATGCAGTCTGACTGTTGTCAGTTTCTCACCCACATGAAGGTCAGAGTTCCTCCAACTGATTAATCATGTCAAAAATAAATAGACTGCAAAACTGTCTCATTACCAAATCTCAGTATAGTCCTCATGCATATATCAATGAACAGAGTGCATAGGCCATTCCCTGTCAATGACTTGTCAATAATTATATATGCCAATTAATTATTTTGGGGGAAGCATTCCATTGAAATGACAGAGTAATAAGAGACTACTAACAAATCCTGACCAAATACACCTTCAAAATGGCATTTTTGCATGCTGTCCAGCAGACAGCCACATTTTAAAAGTATTCCAATTAAGATTTATTTAGTTTGATAGAAATATATGCCAAGAATATGTAAATGGGTAATGTAGAAATCTTTGTTGTTCCCTTGGCAGAAGCAAGATTTTGCTGGTGAGACCAATTTAATTAACTCTTAAAAGCCAGCATTCCATTGCTGTCCCTTTATTCCAGCTTTATAATATAAGAACGCATATGTTGATTACAGCAAAATTAATTAACAACAGTTGCTCATGACATTACTCAGTGTTAAAAGAACTGGACCAATAATCAAAAGGTTTAAGTTGAAATCTTTGTATGACATAATTGAGATTACACCTCATTAGATGACAAAGAATAAAACACTAAAATCTTTTCCCTGGATTTATAAAATCCATTAAGATCAAATTCTCGGCAGGAATATTAATTTTCTTTTTTTTTTATAAAAAAATTATTGTTCTTTAGATGATTACAAATCAAATTATTGAATGACATCTGGAATTTACAGTTACTTAGACTGTAATTCTTAAAACATAAAGTGACATGTGGTAGAAATTGTTTTCCTTGATGGAAGAAAAAGAGGTGCAGGTTCAATTCCTGTCAGAGGCACAATTTTTCAGAGGACTTCTCAATCTAGGCTGGTTGTTAATTTCAGTGTTTAAGTAAATAAAAAATTGGATACCAACTCTATTTAACAATTAAAAATATTTGTAGTTATATATATATATATATATATATATATATATATATATATGATTCAGGTCGATAGCCTGGCAGAGTTATTACCTGTATAATTCACACAAGAAAAATTATAAAATCATAACAGAAATGCATTGTCACTCGTTTTTCAATGAAACCTATTAAAGATAGATTGCATAACTACAAAACAACTATATAATAATAATATGTATTACCACAATTAACCTCATGTGGGTGGGTGCAACAGAGAGAGAGTTAAATAAGTGTGTGTAAATATATATAAAATACACACACATGCATGCATATTTATAATACAAATATTGATGTTTCAGTGTATCATTGATACAAAAAGGTATACAAAGTATTAAGAATCATTTTTAAAGTATAAAATCAATCCTTCTTGGAAATTTTAAACTTAGTTACCAGATCTAAGTAATGATAACCAACTTCACTTACTGCTCCTATATTCAGTCATGAAATAATAATATAGAATAAGAAAATTTTTTTTATGCTTTTGACATAGAATCCATTAAATAATTTTGTTTCACTGCCCTCCATACATGCACATACAGGATGCTATGGATAAATTATCACCATTTTATATTTTTGATTTTGTCAACTACACAGTATAGTAAGGTCAGTTGGGCACCATCTGAGAAAAAACACCATGATACAATTCACTTTGCCAGAGATTTGGAAACAGCATGCTGTACTGTTTGGTATTCATGCCAAAAGTTCCAATACAAACATTTGAGTGTTTGGGTGTCAATATGAGAACCGTGCAGAGGATTCAGAAAGAGTTGGAGGAATCTAATTGTGCTTATGAAGGTATCACAGCTTGGAAAACTTACCCTGATCATTCTGATAAGCAAAAAACTTTTGAATTTGTTGATAAGAGCCTCAGACTCAATACAGAGGTCTACATCAAGTGCCTTGAGGAAGTAGTGCTTCCTTTGGTGAAGAGGGTGGCTGCTGGAAGACTCTGTGTCTGGCAACAGGACTCTGCATCATGCTACACAAGCAGGAAAAAACAGCCATGGCTGTCAGACAACTGTGACCACATCATTCCCCAGACTGCAACCCTCTTGATTATTATTATGTGTCTGGTGCAGTTGAGTGAGAAACCAACAAACTTTCTTGTAACATCAAAGATAGACTGAAGGTAAGGATTATGGCAGCATTCACCAACCTAAACAAGGAGGCAGTCCAGAAGAGTTGCAGGAGATTCAAAAGTTGTCTGGAGGCCCTGGTTGAATGGAATGACAATTTCATTGAATAAATTTACTCTTTAGTATTCCAATTTATTTTTGTGTTATTTTGGTAAATATACCCATTAAAATGAGATGTCAGTGTTATTTTCATTTTTGCAGAATTTAGATGGCAATTTATTCATTGCACCCTGTATATCAATTACATCAATTACATTAATGCTGTAAGAAACAAAAACTTTCCAAGCAAAACAATAGTCTTAATATCAAATCCAAATAGTTTCATGATAATTATATGTTAAGTACAAAATAAATGTTATTTTGTCAAATCATGTTCCAAGTTAGAAACTTAGGAATGAAGTTTAATTAAAAGGAAGTCTACTTAGAGATTTTTGCAAATGATAAAGACATGGCAAATGACTTGTTTGTTATCTGAGATATTTTTAGGTGTTAACTTTACAAGGAGAGGAAATAGGTTAGGATAAATATCACCAAACAAACTGATAAAAAAAAAGAACACTTTCCAATAAAATCAAATATTGTTTTGTAAGATAATGTATATACACTACAATTTTTATTTACCATTAAACCATTCTGATGTGGTGTAAATGATGTCAAGTGTGCTTAGAAAAGAATTTATTTTAGTGAGAAGAGTAGATGGGTGCTGAAATATTTGTCGCACATTTATTCGTAAGGTAGATTAATGAGGTTTCTAGATACAAGAAAGGTCAGGTGTGTATGGAGGTGTGTATTATAGACAGATGGGACTATACTCATAGACAACCATGTAAATGACACCTAGAGAACTGATACACAATATTGCAGTATAAAAATATATTTATTGACACAGGTACACAGAAATAGACACATATCTAAATACATATTTTAAAAGTCAAACATACATACACAGACCTGTGTGTGTGTGTTAATCATCAGTGTCCAGTTAAACATGTGTTTAACAAACATGTCTGCAGAGTTGCTATTTATCAATCACACTGAGTTATTAAAAGTGCTTACATGAGACATCATAAACCAATCACTATTAAAAAAAATTCAAGTTTCAAATATGAAAATTGAATGTAATAGCATTTTAAAAGACATTGCACTACAACATTTATAATATATGTGTACAAAAAAAAAAAGATTTTTTTTCTTGTTTTTGTAGCCCATCAGAACAGTTCTACAGACAAAGAAGTTGAGGTGAGTTCAAATCTAACATAATCTAAGAATAAATGAGTTATTCTTCTCAAAGTTAACCTTAAGTTGCTTTTCACGAACAAAAAATTACTGAAAATTCTCTAACCAGCTTGTCTTGAGTGATGAGCTCAGGACACAGAGTCTAATCATTAAGTTCTCAGTATTGATCATAACTAAAACAAATTTAAACTAAAAAAAAAAGAAAAAAAACTCAATTATTAAATTTTAAAATTTCAATATTTAAATCGAATAAAATTTTGCTGAGTTGGTATTTATTAAAAAGAATTACTCTGGTTTAAGTCTGACTCCAAGAAAAAAAATTTAAAGCTACTTAGTGTAAAAATTACTTTGAAAATCTTACAGGATCACTATGAAGAGAGGTTCTTGTTACTTTCCAAGCAGGAAATTAAAGATTTGACAAGTTTGGCATTTAGTTAACATATAACATTTTATTTAGTAAAGAATTATTTTTTTCCAAAAATAAATTAGCTGTTTTATTCCCTTGGGTTTTTGTTTAGAATACTAGAAATAGCAATATCATTTAGTGAACTTGAGAAGTCTAATTTTCTGAGAAATTGTTTCAATAAAAATATATTATAAATTTCAACCGACAAAAGCACTAACTGTTCAGTCAATGAATGCCAAATGTTTCCTGTATGAAAATGGCTAATTTTACAATTACTATTACTGTTTGTAATTGACAATTTTTTTTAATCCCTATTCCTAAAGATATAAATGTTTGATCTATATAAGTAAAAGATTTAGTTGACTTAAATAATTAGAGAAAACCACTTTAATTTCACATTAGTATTTAAAAGTACATTGAACATATTCTGGAAATTGATGCCATCTCCTGATAAAACATTAGTAATGGCTTTGAACTATCTGTTCCTGTAAATAAAATTTCACCAAAAAGAAAAATGTTGATATGCAAAATGATAGCTAAGGTAAGATAAGGAGCAAGTTGAAATAATTGACAATCTCAGCAAATATCTACTGGGAGACAATTAGGAAAATTACTTCTTCAGAAAATTACTTTGAAGTAAAATATTCTGAGAAAAGGAGAAGAATTGATTTTAAGAAAGAGAAGAGTAGATGGACAAGAAAATAGAAAAAATGTTTTCATGAGAAAAACTTTCAAAGCATATGGACATAAAAGAATAGAATTGCAGTTTCAAGGGATTAAATATCTTTCAGTTCCACTAGTGGGCAAATTCAAGAAATGAACAGTTTTTTTTTCTTTCTCTGCTATCAAATAATAATGATAAAGAAATCTGAGGGGAGAAGAAATCTTCCTTTGAAATTAATGGAATTTGAAATTCTCAGAAGAGGGGCATTCATTTGAGAATGTAACTACAGTTTTTCTCAGTTGTTCATATCTTTAAATATATTTGTCAACTCCAAAGAGCAAACTGGGAAGAATATATGATTACCCATACACTTAGATATTTTTTGCTGTTTTGGCTTGCTAAAGGAAAGTGCTTTAAACCAGCATTTTGAAGTATTCATTGTATTTTTCTTTAAATATGAAGAGGTCATTTCTTATACAAAATGGTAATGTACATTATTAAGAGATCGAGAGGAAATAACATTCATGAATTTGGATGTTGCAACCATTAACCTGTTTTGGTTGTGAGTTGAAAAAAAAACGCATTACATTGAGGACAGGAGTTGCTGAAGTGTGACACTATCATTACAAAGATGAAAAGAAAGTTTCAGTACAAACTAAGGCTCATGTTAGTAATCTTTCATTTTCAAAGCATTTCATTTTTTTTATTTTTTAATCTATATATTTTAGAGATATAATATCTCTCTTGATATTCTTTATAGTGAGGATTTGAAAATGTTATAACAGGTATTCTGCTTCTAGGTGATTACCATTTGATAAAAATGATAATATTAAAAATTGTGGAAATAATCAGAATTTAGTTATATGAATAAACAGAAATGTAAATATATTATTAACTCTGTCTTCATTGTTAATAGTTATTTCTAAACTTATATTAGTCCTGCCTGTGGATACAAATGTGGATTATCTAATAAATAATAAATGCAGTATTTTTATCATTCTTGACCTACAAGTAGTCTGTCTTTCTCTCTCTCTCTATATATATATATATACAGCAAGTTAGAGTAACATTATATATATATATATATATATATATATATATATATAAAAATCAGTGTTTGTTTTGTAATGCACAAACATTTCATGTTATTTTTTAGCTTTCCTTATGGATATGTGATGAGAATCCACTTAAATTTATGATCATAAGATAGCTGAAGTATGGATGATCAAAAATGACAAAATTGATATAAACCACAATCATCAAAATTTATTCCGAACATTAAGACAACATTAAATGATAGGCAAAAGTCTCATTTTGTTTTTAAATATCTTAATTTTCTTAGATGATCAAAATTGTATAAGGATTGTTGACAGTATTTGTCTTTTTAATTATATTCTTCTCAATTATTATTAAAGTTTCTCTAAATATAATGTCTATAGGCTTGTATGGTACAATAAGAAACATACCAAAAAATAATTAAATAAATGCAAAATGACAATTTTACTAATTAAATAGTTAATTATACTAAGAAAAATGTGGCAAAAATGGAATGTTACTGATAATTAGTTTATTACAATTCTGTCTTAGAGCACTTAGTTTGATTTAAACTAACTAGTTGTAACTGAGACTAACTGTTGCTCTTGGTGAGATGCTCCCAAGCTAGAACATTATTATTATTATTATTCTAATAATAATAATTTAGTATAAAGATAAATTTTCCACAAAGTTCTTTTGAACAGGAGTCGAGATTTGTCCCTGGTTTCATATCTAGGATTGTGTTTCCTGTTTTTTCTAAGCTCTACTTCAGCTTTATCCTTCTCACGTTTCTCTGGTCTTTGAACAGGATTAGAGGTTTATCCCTGATTTCTTGCTTAGAATAGGGTTTCCAGTTATTTCTAAAGTCTTTTTTCTTTTATTCTCAGTAGTCCTTTGAATCTTAGTGGCATTATTGCCTTGCTTGAGTTGAATTGATTTAAAAACAAAAACATGTTTTGAAATCTTTTGAATACCTAAGTGATCTTTCTTTTATTTAAACTCCCACTCAAGTATCATCATTCGATCAATGCTGGTCATTTTACAAATTACACAGATTACTATCTTTTTCTTAAATACTACAAACATATTATTATCATTTTTAATACTTGAATAATTACTGTATGCTAGTTCATAAGACAAATTGAAAAGATTAAATATCTTTCTTAATTAACTATATTAATTTGTTTAGATCCTTTGACTATGAAAATTTGATAAAAATATGTTGGTGCTTTATTTTGAGATAATAGTAAACTTATCTTGTGAATGTAGGCTCAAATATAAATTGTTTCTTTTGAATTTTAGGAATTTATTTACATGTTGGGTCAATTTATTTGCAGCATATATGGTACTTTCAAATGAATTCCTTTTTTACTGTTCCACAGAAAATATCAAAGCCAAATAACAAAATTCAAAGCTAAATTAACATATCTGTTTATTCTTTCATTTAATGATGAATAATCATGAATATTTACTTTTTATTTATGGATTATACTCCATGAAATGAGACATCAGTTATTATTCATTTAATCTGTAATTCATTTATTCTCCTGCTGTCTTGATTATGTAGCCATATTTGGTAGAGATATTTTAATTTCACAGCAATATCTGTCTTTCAGTAGAAATGTACATCAATAACTATTTTTAGGATCTAATTGTACATTCCTCAGCAACAGTAGAAATATATTTACATATTCAAACTAAACATTACCTTATTACCCCAAACTTTGCCAAATATGTAAGCATCTAATTATAATATAGAGATGTCAGGCCCATTCAAGTGTTTATTTGCTTTGTTCAGTACATTGTGTGTGTGTGTGTGTGTGTAGAAAAAAAAGATAATCTTCAGTAAGCACAGAGAATAAAAGATTAGAAAATAATTTATTTTACACTGAAAATGATCAATATTGCTAACACCCTGAATTATTAAAATCTATCCATATGCAAAGTCTAGCACTGGATAGAAATATATCTAAACATACCAATTTTACAGGTTTCATAATCTGTTTAAATTAGTTAAAAGAATTTTACAACAAAAATAAATCTTCAAGATAAAAACTTCCTTCATACCAATTGAGGTCAGTGTTCAGTACATACTGAAGAGATCCTTGAAATGAGTGTTTGCCATTTTTATTTTAACTAGCAGTATAGCCCAGTGTTGCTCGGGTGTAATGAAAGCTTTAAAACTAATCCATGGTTTTGGAGCTTAGACTCTTTGGATGTTGGCATGAAAGACTAAAAAGCAATAGTTGTTTCCAGTTAAAGTGAAACTGTAGACTGAAAGAAAAATGAATGGATGTAAGTCAAATTTTGATTTCCTGGTATCGATATCAAATTTTTTGCACTATTGTAAGAATTGCAACCTTGAAACTTCTCAATCGTTTCTTACGTCTTTGTCTATGAGTGTATCAAATTTGATTAAAATCAGACCACTCCTTCTATAACCCAATCTTTTTGATTATTGATTATCAATATTTATTGGGGGTACCTCAACACAAAACCTAGCTAAGAACACTTGCAGACGCTTATAGTACAACTGTGTAAATTTTCAAGAAAATCAGTTCAGCCATTTCGGAGTCTATAGGTAACACACACACACACACACACACACACACACACACAGACAAAGTTTCATTTATAAATAAGTTTAGATTTAGATAATCATTTCACCCCAAGCAAAGCAGGAATACCACTGGTGCACAGGGGGTTACAGTGAGAGAAAAAACAAAGTAAAGGGCGTATAAAAAAAAAAAAGATAAGAGATTGGTGAGAATCAAGGAGATAGAAGATGGCAATTGATGTTGCATTTAAACTTTTGGAGATTGTAGCTATCAGGGAAGCAAGCAAATGAAAGAGAGCTCCACAAATAAGAAGTTTGAAAAAAGAAATTGCTAAAGAAGAAGAGGTGGTTGATGGTAAAAAGAATGGGACCTTCAATCTAATAGCATTCATAGATACAAGTGGTTAGAAGACTAGGGAAAAATGCTTGTCATAGCAGTTGCCATGAAAATACTTGTAGAAAAACAGAGGGAAGCCACATCATGAGAAAGTGACAGAAGGCGGGCTGCTAAGTCAGCATCGATTATATTGCAGATCCTCCTTTGGATTTTGCTGAGAACCTCAAAATGAATAGTAAATTAGGTAGCAATAACTAAAAATATAATTATACCTACATCTAATATTTTAACCAAGGTTTTTAGTTTTTTTTTTGTTTTTAAGAAAGGTCAGTTAATGAGATGCTTGGATTGAATAATTGTTAGCTATATTGTCCACCCTGGCTTTTTCTATACAATTCCTAAGACCTGGAATATATTTTAATTCAAAAATAAAGAAATTCTCTTGGATCACAATAAGTCAGAATGAAAGCAATTTCAATAAAGAGTAAACTTTTTCCATCCAATAAAATTGTTTGATTCAGTGGAACAGAAATATCTGTAGAGAATGTCTCTATTTTAGATAAAATGTATTTTGCTGAAATATAATTAGTTCAGCAAATCTATATTTTTATTTATTTTAAAACGTTAAGACATTGGCTCTAAGTGAAGTTTTACTTTAAGTTTATTTTTACTATTTAATAAACACTTTTTAAAATATTCAGTGAGCACTTGTGTTTTAATTTTCACTTATTTCAGATAATTAAAAAATAAAGAGATATTTGCTTTTAAACATTAATATTTTACCCCTTTTAGAATTTGTGTCTTTTGATGAAATGCACTGTTCTATATTTCTTATGTTAAAATAGTTATGTATAGCCTAAAGCAATCATGGTTGTTCTTGCTTTTAATTTCCAGCCAGTAATAAATATAAATATTATCAATAGCCTGATTAAATATGCAATTGCTTTCAATATGTGTTATAGTAATATTTAAACATCAACTATTCTGTTATATAAAAACGTACCAAGTCATTTCTTACAAATTTGGATTTACGTCATAAAGAATACATGTTTTTATTTCCAATATTTGTATTTAACAAATGATTTTTCTACAAACAAAAATGAAGACTTTTCCTCCTGATAAGGTTTTGCCTACATGAATTTTTTCTACTCATTCTGGAGTATAACATTGCGTAAAAGCAAATTTAGAAATTTGAAAAGATCTACAAAATAGATTTTGAAAGAAGTAATTATCTTTATTAACATTATATTTTATTTATTGAAAAGTGTGTTGCGATAATTCCTTGTTCAAAAATTACAAATATTCAATTATTTTGTACCTACTTGTTTCAGTATATAGTGCACAGTGAGTGTTGGTAGTAATAATAAAACAGAGTTAAAACTTATACTATTAATATATTTGTTCTTTACTGCTCATGTGCCTGATAATTGTGATATACATGAAACTTTGAGTAGCAACGAGCAATGAGATACAAATATACAATTATTCTTAGTGTGTAATATATATATATATATATATGTGTGTGTGTGTGTATGTGTGTGTGTGTGAGAGAGAGAGAGATAGCAATGTATGTTTTTGTATATCGAGAACAATATTGGGGAAAAATGTATGACAAAATGGAAAAAGTTATATATAGAATTAATACAATTATAAAGTTTGTCACTTAGTTAATTGATGTTACCTTCAGCATCCTGACTCTAGAGTTTTGCAAACAGACCCTCCAGTAATCACTCTGTCTACTCGTCAGGGGATACCAGCTATTGACTGTTTATTTTTCTTGTTTTTCTTTTGTATATGCAATTTTATAAATTATTAATGGATTTATTTTGAATCCAACATTGTTTTATTACATCACATGTTATTATAGTGGATACTTAATATTTCAAATACACATTCGATTTTAATTTATTAAAAAGTGTGCATAATGTCTGTTCGCCTACACCATTGGAGAAAACTTTCTTTACTAAGATTTTTTTGAATGCTCAGGCCAATAGATATAATACATGATGTTTGATAAATAAAAATGGCACTGCTATTTCTTTCAAATATTAAGCATCTATTATAATAAAATTTGAAGTAGCTTATATATGTGTGTGTGTGTGTGTGTGTGTGCACTGAATTAATCAAATTATTAACAAATAATTAACATTTAGTATACATATTTTAAATCATTATAATTAATCATTATCCAAAACAAATTTAGATATTTAAAAAGAAAAATGGTCATATTGAAATTAATGGATACAACTATACAGAAAATAATATGACATACAAAATATGTCTCGTGAATAAAAAGAAATTCAGGTGATTTATGCATAAAAATCAAGTAATTGTTACAGCATGTCTAGTTAAAGTTTTGTATGCAATTGTAACAATTGACATTAGTCTCCCCACACCTTCCCTGAGCCCCCCACACCTCACCGATAGCAGACATGCCTCTACATATATATTCTGATTTTCTGAATACAACGCACTTTCAAGTTTGGATAAGAAAGTATATAGTTGTACTAAGTAGACAATATTGATTGAGGGCAATTTACCCACCTTAATGAAGTCTACAATGATTGATTTTTCTCTTTGCATCTGGACCTGTATTCTGCTGATTCTCTGAGCCAGATCACAGCTTATCTATTCTAGTCATGTGGCTAGTGCTTTGACAAGCTCACAAGTCAATAATTATCCAGAATTTACATATCATACATTCATTGCCCAACACTCTCCTTCCACTGGTTGCTTGGTTGGCTGGCTGGCTGGCTGGCTCATCTCTTCAGTTGCTGGTGATTATACCATATCAACCAATCTGGAGGTTCCCAAATAAGACAAGGAATAACATGAAGGAGGTGGTTAACAGTTGCTGGAAAGGATAGGGTGAGGGCAAAAGAATATGTGAGAGGGTATGTATAAATATTTGCTTATGAGTGTGCATCTTCATGCTCTTATACTTGGATATATAATAATGCTCGGATCTATACCTGTACAAAGAGTTGGAACATAGAGAATATATGTTAATGAAAAAGAAAGCTTAATTGGATAAACAGGTTTTCTCTATGTGCATATATACATTAATATCAGTAGTTTGATTTCTAAAAGTAGTTAAGGAACTCTGTATGTATACATATATGCATTTGTGTCTCAATATTTGTTTGTATAAATATTTATGTTTAATACTGAATGATATCTGTGAAATGAACAAAACTTTTTTGTTAAAAGCAACAAAGACAAAGAAATCATCACTGATAATATGTTGGTAAAGTTCATTATAACTTTTTGTAGGATAGTCTAGATTATATTTAGTATTAATTTTTGATGAGTATTTTTTCGTTTTATTTCTAACACATCACTCAAAAAGTCCTGGGCCTGTCATATAGATGTCATCACTAATAAAAAAATCTATATGATTTTTATGAAGTACTAACCTTCGAATGTGACAAAATTTGGGCTCAATCGGATTATTAGTTTACAAATTACAGTTATTTAAGTGAAGCTACTGTTGCAAATTTTCAAAACAATGGAAAAATCTGAATTTCATATGTTGATAAAGCATTGCTTTCTGATAAGAAAAAATACTGTTCAAGCAAAGCAATGGCTTGATAAGTGTTATTTGGACTCTTCACCATTGGAAATAATGATTAAGGGGTAGTATGCTGACTTCAAGCACAGTCATACAGACACAAATGATGCTGAACACTCAGGATTGGTAAAATCAGCAGCTGTCCTGGAAAACATAAAAAAATCTACAAACTTGTTTTGGCCAATTGTAAATTGAAGTTGCATGAGATAGCAGAGGATTTGAACATATCAGAATGCAGTGTGATCACCATTTTGCATGAACATTTGTCAATGAGAAAACTGTGTTCAAAGTGTGTGTGCCACATTTGCTCACAGTTGATCAACAACAACAACGTGTTGATGATTCAGAGAGTTGTTTGCAACTGTTTCAACACAACAACAAAAAAGTTTTTGCATAAATAGGTGACAATGGCTGAAACATAGATTCACCACTTCACTCCGTAGTCAAATCGACAATCAGCTGAGTGAACAGCAGCAGGTGAAAGCCATCCAAAGTGACCGAAGATGCAAACATCAGCAGGCAAGGTTTTGGCCTCTGTATTTTAGGATGCGCAAGGTATTTTGTCATCGATTACCTTGAGAAAGGAAAAAAACCATGAATATTATATAGCATTATTGATGTATTTGAAAGAAGAAATTACCAAAAAAATGACCACAAATGTAGAAGAAAAAGTGATCTTTCACCAAGACAACACATTGTGTCACAAGTTGATGGCAACAATGGCAAAACTACATGAATTGCACTTCGGATTGCTTCCACATCCACCCTATTCTCCAGATCTGGCTGTCAGCAACTACTGGTTGTTTGCAGACCTCAAAAGAATGCTCCATGGTAAGAGATTCAGCTCCATTGAAGAAGGGATATCAGAAATTGAGGCATATTTTGAGATTAAAGAAAAATCTTTTACAAAAAAGGCATTGAATTGTTGGAGAAGCATTGGAATCAATAGAGACTGTTAATGAATAAAGTCAAATTTTGCCTAAAAGTTATTGTTTCATTAGTTTAGCCCAGGATTTATTGGGTGATGTGTTGTTATTTTTTCTCATAGCTGTTAGGCAATTATTCTGTGATCATGAAGCAAACTATATGGATTTAAAATAAAGAATAAACCTTTCACAAGATTTGAACTTGTATCTCTTATCTTTAAGAGTCACTTTTACTAGTAATTTTCTGATGAATCCATAAAAAACTTTACTAGTAGTATTTAGCCAAATCGCTACAGTCTTCTCATCTCTAATTTTGACAATGCTGACATGATATTACCATTTGTGCACATTGAAACTAGCAGAACATATTGAAGATAAGTTGGTCAGATAGAAATGGTGACTGACTGACTCACCTAACAGGCTTGTACAAATGGATGGCAGAACAGAGACTAGGAGGGTTTGTAAAAAGAAAAGCAGTGCTTAGAAGTACAAAGGATTGGAAGTTGTGGAGAGCCATGATAGCACACATTCTGAAGAGACAGGGTACACAGAAGAAGAATTTAACATTCACAGGACATACTAAAGGCAAAGGTTTGCTTTGTTTTATGACATATCAACCTCAATGGATTATTTAATGTGACAAGAGTTTTACAATAAATCCTATGAATAAAATGTATTCTTTGTAGACAAGGTTTCAGTGATATATTTTTGTAAAGAGGGTTTTGCCAAAAGTCAGATGTATTGCTGGTAATATTTGTTTTTTCTTTCAAATATGTGTTGCTGGTAATATTTTCTTTAAAAAAAGTACTGCTTAAATTTTTACTATAAAAGTCTATTTTTATACTTTCACAGTGTTTTTTTTTTTTTTTAAATCATATCACCCTAAGCAAGGTGGTAACGCCACTACATAAGAGTGAGAAGATTAGAAAAGAGAAAAACCGGAAACCACATCCTAAAAAGGAAACAAGGGATGAGCCTCTTCACCTGTTCAATAGACGTGGGTGGAGTGTAAACCGGGCAATAGTTTAATCTACCTACTCCAATTGAAAAAAAAAAAGAAAAGAGTGAAAAGATTGGAAAAGAGAAAACCGGAAACCGCATCTTAAACAGGAAACAAGGGAAGAGCCTCTTCACCTGTTCAATAGACGTGGTTGGAGTGTGAACCAGGCGATAGTTTAGTCTATCTTGACCCAAGTTTGGGGGTTAACTATTTGTCCAGAGCTGGGACCCTAACAGGTGCTACCACTCCAACTCAGAGTGGACCTGGGGACAATAACAAGTAAGAAGTGCTTCCACACACCTCACCTAATCAAAGGCCTTGCTACCAGATGCAGTTTATGGCCAGACCCCGTACCCAAATGTAGTTTATCATCAGACCCACGATGCCTCATTGGAAGAGTACACCTCTGCAGAGATGCAGTCAGCATATTCTGAAGCCCCAGTCAACAGGGTGAAGAGGTAAAGGGAAACAGTAATTAACCCACCTAATGAGATTGTGTGAATGGATAACAAAAAAAAGACAGGGAGAGATAGTAAAGAGAAAAACATTACTTAGAGGTACAAAGGTTAGAAAGTTGTGGAGAGCTATGATCACCTACATCTTGAAGGAATACAACATGTAAAAAGAAGAGTTATTATTATTTAATGATCTCAGAAAAGTTTACAAGTTGAAAAAATATAAGTAAAAGAAATAAATGATTGAAAAGGCTTTCCATAAAATGTTTAAATACATTTAACTGGCATGTTATGTTACCTCAGCCTAACATTCATAACCAAAAAGTATCTTCTAAAAATCTATGACAAGGCTGACTTACAAGCTGTATGAATATAGAAATAATTTCAACAAAGCTTTATAAGAATTATATACATATAAGCAATAAATTAGAGCATGGTGTATGTTTACCTTCTGTTTTCCTGACTGGGCTATGTTCTCATTCCTTTCATTCAGCAGTTGGATTAACCTACCCTTGATGACAATGACATCTTTGTTTGCATTAACATTTGTTGCTTAAATATACATTTTCTTCTTGTATTTTATGTAAAAAAAAACCCATATGCCACACATACATGTGCAGTGGAACATCTTTTAAAACTAGTATAGATTACAAATAATCTTAAAATTTCTCTTGTAACCAAATATGTTTGAGTTCATAACCAATATAGCAAAAGTTGAACATGTAAGTAAACCATTATCTCTACATAGTTTTATTAATGCTATTTTTCATCTTCCTGATTTAAAAGTTTGAGTTGTGTAAACAATAAAAGCTTGCTTCCTTTTCTGTTGCAGTCATCTGCAGTTGAAGTTTCCTTTTCCTTTCATACCTTTTTCTATGTAATCAATTATCTTACTTTCTATATGTTTGTGACACATGCATTAAATGATATTGTAGTCATATAAGTTGTATCTTTGGTATTAATTTTGCAAGAATACAAATCTTCATTAAATTTTGATATTCAGATAAAAAAAATCTCTTTAAAATTCTTAACAAAATTATATAAAAATTGATACATATAACACTTTATGTACAACACAATCTGGAAATGAAAATTTTGTTTGTTCTCTTGTATTAAAAGTTGTGCATAATACTTTGATACGTTTTTTTCAAAAGTCTCTCATGCTATTAACATCATGCCTGACTGGTTATATAAATTCAAACCTTGACTATTAATTCTACAGAATAACCCATAAATTCCCATATGGTATGCCAAAAACTTTTTGACCAATACACTTGCCTAAATCTGACCAAATGCCCAAACATTTTGTTTTTTAGAATTTCTCTGTGCCAAGCTAATAAATTTCAACATCTTCTTGTGTATTGTACATGAATATATGAATGAAAGAAAAGTTTTACATTATTTTGAAGTGCAAATAAAAGAGAAAATAATATCTTCAATCTCATTCCCAGAAACTCCAACTCTAATTTCAATTACTCCAAGATGTTTTTAAATATTTTCCTTAATAGAAACAGTCAACTAATTCCATATGAGTTACCATAATTTTAGGTTTTTATCTTTATATTGGTCTGCCTTGTTCTTAGCTTATGGTTTTATCTGCTCTACAAGAGGGTGCTGGAAAGAAAATCTTCCCGACCAAAGAAATTTCGATATTCAGTTATTTGGCCAGATTTAAGGAAAAGGAGTCAGACCAAGATCTTTTCAACACCAAACTGTATATTATTTCTTGCAATGAAAATAAAAAAATTGAAAAACACAGTAAACAGAATTTGAGTTCTTCAATAGGCATTTTTCATTTTTTTTCCTTCTGCATAGCAGCAAGAAAATATTTTGAAATATCTTGTCATTTGAAATGTATTTCTTCAGAGTCATTTCAACAAGATACCTTCTTTCTTCTTTCATTCATATACTTTATTTTTCGATTAGTTTCTTTTTTCATTTTATTTCCCCATTTTTAAAAATCCCTTTTAACATTGTTGTGTGGCTCATGAGAGCTTATCCCCATTCCCATTGTAGGTTTATAAGAGATTTTTTTTATTCAAGGACAGTCTTGTTCAAGATATAGCTTTATAAACCATAAAGGCACTCATACTAACCAACTTACTATATATATATATATATATATATATATATATTATGTCTTTGTCCATCAGGGAGAAATATCCAATTTCAAAAGGTTTCATGTTATTCTTTGTCACATTTTTCCTATTTTTTTATTTTCTTTTTCTTTGTTCATTGCCATTCCCCAACCCCGACTGCTACCATTTTATGATAAGCATAGAAATCAATAGACATCAAGGTTAGTACATCTGGATTTGAATTTCATGACCAATAAACTCATAATTTCATGGTACTATATGACCCACTTAAATCTGTCAATGTACCAATAAACAAACCATGAAAAACTATTTCTTTCTTTTACTTCTTTCTTCTCTGATTTTTTTTCCTTTTATTTTTCTTGTTTCACTTCTCAAACAAGATCTAACTTTTTTTCTACTCAACCCTTCCCTTTTGCTCACTTCTCTTTGTCTTGACCTAATCATTTCCTCCTATACAACCACCATTCACCAGGACTATTTCTTTTGTGCCTCAAGTATTTGCATGATTGACAAAATGAAGGCTGCTATCTGTGAAATGCTTCACTTAGTGATCTAATGCCCACCTTGGCATATTCTGCAGGTACACAAATTCAACAATTAACTACTTTTCTTTTCTTTTCTTTTTCTCTGTTGAAATGCTTGTTCACATCACATGACAAGGGAATATCATCTTTGTCCATTCAGACAAAAGATGTCCAGCCATTTTGTTCTCAGGCCCAGGGAAACAATCTTGTGAATTTATCATCATGACCCTATGTTGTCAAACAAATAATCTTTTCTCAGCTATTTAACATTCTCACATGTAAACATGTACAAATCATTTTCTGTCTGTCTATCTTATATATATATATATATATATATATATTTTCACTCAGGTGTCATTTAAAAATTACTTTATGGCTGCTAACATGCAAAATATTAATATAAAATTGTTGTGAAATGAAAATGAAAGATGGCTACCAATTGACATACTTAGATATTAAGGTGTACAGTTTTTCGATTTATAATCAACACCTGCAATCAATAGATAAGAGGAGATAGGGAGGGGTAACTAATAGATGATAAACAGGCAGAATTGACAGATATGCTGATATTTAGAAAGAAAATGATAAATGAAGTGATGATTATATATATTTGTGTGAGAAAAAGAGAATAAAAAAAGAACCAGCTAGAGACTGAAAACAGTAAACAAATTTTATAAATCAAACAAACATGGACAATCAAAAGTAGCAACTGTAATTTACATTACATGGTTATACATATATATATATATATATATATATATATATAATGCATGTCTGTGAAACTGTTATACACATGATGTCACTAATACAATATATATATATATATATATATATATATATATATATATATATATACACACACATCTGAATTTGATATGTAGCATTCCAAATATTTCCAAAACAAAGCCAACAAAACCTTGTCCATATGTACTTTTTGATAATAATTGAGAACATTGTCAAACAAAAATAGAAGAAAACTGAGAACAGTTTATCCATAATTATGATTAGAATATATAAATTATTAAAAAATTAGAAAAATACAATAAAAATATTAAGTAAACATTTTTTGTTGATTGAATTTAACAAGACTTGTTTAAATTAATTCTTGTTGCCTAGCTAAGTAAAGAAAAAATAAGATATTTTTTGCCAGTAAGAAAATGTCTTATTTATAGATCTTTCTTTGACACATATGGAATATTAGCAATCTATTATAATAATATTCAGTTTCTTTATAGGTTTTTAGATCAATCCTAATTTTTCAATGACCTTTTCAGAATTTACTTCTTTATTCTAGGAGATATTGAATTGGCCTTTATACATAATAACTAAAATTAAGGTAGATTTGTTAGCTTTACATTTGAGATTGACCTTTATTTAGAATTCCTTATAGTTAACTACTTTATCAATAAAGTTACCTACATTATCATATTTGCACAAAACTAAGCATCTGTTTCATTATTATTCATCAGGAAAAAAAATTTTCATTATATCCATTTTCCTAAGACACTTTTTGCATGAATTCACTTTTATATGATTTATCCCAAAATAGGAAGGCATTTTAAGAAAACCTGCTTTTGCAAATGGAGAAAAAATAATTTTAAATATTCATTGTTCTGAATATTTCCAAAATATTAAACATAACATCTGTGTATTAATGCCCTTCTTTTCAATATGATATTGATCTTTTCTAGACTTAGAGAAAAAAAAATCTTAATTTATAACAACATTTTTGACCTCAATGAACTGGTACCCCACATCAATAAGTACAAAATAATCAGAACAAAGAAATGCCTTTGTAAATAAATTCATAAGACATTTATCAATGGATATGGATTATTAGCCACCTTTGAATTTATATACTAAATACAAAGTTGTTTTTTGTTTATGATACAAGAAAATCTGGTAGGAATTTTTTAACTTATTAAAGCCTGTTGTAAAATCAGTATTAATTATAAAATTAAGATAAAATTCCAGTATTCAGTATAGGTTGAAAAAAAATCTACTATTATAAGCTTCTGAAAAATCTGGTTTATTATAGTTTTATACCTATAACCCATTAATACCCAACATCCAAAAAATAGGAGGACAGTTAGTAATGGTTTAATGAAGTCTATCTAAAACTGGCTCCACTGTTTTAGATTTTTTAGTTTTCTACTCATATATAGACAGTAAATGAAAAAAAAATTCTTCATTTTCCATTTGATGGCATTATATAAAGATGTGACATGATTTTATTTATAAGGTACGAAAAAATTATGGCAAAAATATATGAATGGTATTACAGGTTTTAGCAAAAATGTACTATCATTGAAATATTAGCCCTGTATTATAATAACAAAAGTATTGGCCATTGCAAAATAGATAAACAGAAAAAAAGATTAATAGAAACTAATCATGAATAAGATGGTAGACTGTAAATATGCTAGACACATATCTGTAAGAGGTTGCTCTGAAAAAACACCTCTTAATTTGCTGACCAAAAAGGTCAGAGGAAAATGTTGCTAGTAATATAGTAGTAAAGGTTGAACCTTCTTCATAATATTTTTTTTTTTGCCTTTCTACAGACAGAAGAAAAGTTACAATCTTGTAAAATAACATCTGTCATAAAAGTATCTACAAAGCAGGTGGATAATTGAATTCCTCCATGCAGAAAAAAATTGCCCTTACTGATATTTGTCAATGTTTACTGAACATTTATGGAAATCAAATAGAAGATAAGAGTAGAGTTAGTCAATGGGTGATATGTTTCAGCAGTGACACCAGCAATGTGTGTAACAAGCCAATTTCTAGGCAGCCCTGCATATCTGGCAACCCACAATGTCTTGAAAACATATAACGAATGGTGATGACAGTGTGGAAAAATATGGTTTTGTGGCATGAATATGTTCTATTACTGTGCTTGCTTTCTTTGTTCTAGTTTTGATCGAAATAAATGGGGGACATTACTTTTGAAATATGCATATACATACATACATACATACATACATACACACACACACATATATATATATAGAGAGAGAGAAAAGAGATTAATAATACAAATAATATGTATCGGTCATACATGTGCATGAACTAATAAATAAGACATGTACTCTTGCAACTTGCAAATACACTTGCAACAATATATGCATATACACAGAGACATGCATATGTGTAAAACAGAGGGAGAAAAATGTTTATAAAATGAAATAAAAACAAATGTTTAAAAATAAAGCTGCACATTCAAAATACTGAACTCATTGAAAAATGAATCAGGGCAAATTAATTTATAATCATCCAACAATGCCAAAACATACCAAAGAAACTAGAAAAAGTCTAAAACAAGAAAAAACACTTGAATTTCAAATACAATACACACACACACACACACACACACACACACACACACACACACACACACACAAAATATGTATATGTCTATTAATCATTTACATCCTATATATAATGACAAATATAAGTGATCAATAGGAATCTGCCAGAATTTGATGAGGTCACCTTTGAATGTAACATTGATTTGCTTCGTCTCAGTGAAAAATGATTGGCCAACCAGAAAAATCTTACAGATAAATAATCAAGGTGGACTGTCCACAAAGAATTAAATACATGAATTCAGAATACTAAAAAACAAAATGTACCATGAAAACGAATGAAAAATATTAGTTTCTCTGAAATTAGGTTTACTTTCCCTTCAATAAACACTCACGTGGAACTATTCATGAGACAGCAACAAAATTCTAAGGACGTTCCATTAACATTGTCATTTGAATGAGCAAAATCATTAACCATCATATTTTTTTGGTCTCACATTTCCCAAAAGGAATCTTTAGAGAAAATAAACTTTGTGTTTAACTTTACTGATAATAAAGTAACTCACAAAGGAAAAATATTTTGCAATGCAAGCAGAACATTCAGTATCATTTTTTAAAAATCACAATCCAGAATTGAAAATTAATTCTTAAACAACAAGAAATATTAAAGACATGATCATAAATCAAGTTAAAATTGTGCAAACTTTTGGCTAGTTTCAAGTCGATTTTAATTGGAATTTCTAATGATTTATCTTTTTAAAATGTAGAAAGTATTTTTAATGCTGCGAAACGTTTTCCAAAAGGATTAAGTAACAATGTTTTATTAATTCATTATTTGAAATTCTTTGATGAAGCAAAGTCACTTTCTAAATTTTTTACTACTATTTCTTTCATTATATTTCTGCTACTTTTTCTTGCTATGATTGTTAGTGAGCAGATTTGAAATAAAATATAAGCCTCTGACAAGATTCAAACCCTGGGAAGCCTGCACACAAATCTCATACTAAATCTTAAAATAATACTTAAAATTTATTAAATTAAATTTTTTTATGACAGTATTTTCTAAATTAAATTTGAAATCCTGATTTATTTGTTGAGCATAAAGATTCACAAAATCCTAGTATATTAAAGTTGGCCTTTTATTAGAGCAGAATCCTAGTATATTAAAGTTGGCCTTTTATTAGAGTAGAAACTACTTTGTTACAGCTACAATTACAGTTATCATAGAAAATTCTAGTAAGAATGTGATAGTAATAGGACTAAATTTTAAGATATCATTTCTCTCTCGCTAGATTTACAGACTGATTCCTGTCACTCACCAGTCGTCTTAGCTTTATGGCATACCATTTGATGGTTGGAGCTAGAGACAGGGAAAAAAATTTCCACCAAACTGGTTATCGCATCAGAAAACAACATGAGCTAATTGGCATGATTCACCCATGTGAATAGTCCCCATACTGGTACAAGCCCAGTTCCTTGTCAAAATCAGTCCTAAATCAATTCAAAACCTCAACCAAGATAATTAAGAGGTGGCACAACCCAATCAATGCCTTGATCTTTCTCATTGATATGAATAAAGAGATGCAATCAAACAATCAAGCTTTATTATACACAAAGTGTCAGGTAACAACTTTCACAAATCATTTTTACGAGGCTACAAAATATCTCTTTTTTTAAGAATAATTTTTTCCTCAACTGAAAATTAAATTATGGCTACAATCACAAAATAAGCTTCTAGCAGCAATAAATAAAAAAAAATTAAATAAACACATGTGTATAACCACTATTTACTATGTTTCAACTTCCTCAAATACAGGAGCCAGGTAAGTGAAGGAAGGCCAACATTCAAAAATTTGACATTTTCTCAATAAATTTTAGTTAGTATTTTTTTATTTACTGATTTTCTATCCATTTCAGCAATTAGAAAAATAAAATAAAATCAAAGTTTGAGTTAAGAATTAAAACAAGTAATAGTAAACTTTTAAGTAAAGTTGTAAATTTGCTTACCACATTTTTTTGGTGGGGTGGATGCAAAAATTTACTAGAATACAGAAAAATAATAATAGTTTTTTTTGTATGAAATGTGAAACTAATTTGAAATTTTTTTTTCTATGAATATATTTTTTATTTGTCTATACTTTTGAGATGAGGTAGTGTTTACATTATTTACACTGTTCAGACTGTTGTCCTCATCTTTATTGCCATGTTTACAATATTTTGGGCAGTGTACACTCCAGCTTTCTTCAAGTGCTAGGAAATTGAACCGAAACCTTTTATTTCATTCACTGGGTTATATCATTCTCATTCCTTGTGTGATGCCACTTCCGGATGCTATGTAGTTATCTCCCTTCAACTCAACTTTCTAAGTTAGGATACAGGGCCCAGAGGATATAGTAGTTGATTAGTTTCAGTCACTTGACCCAAAGAGATGTGAGTTCAATACCTGGCTACAACAGTAATGAACAAATAACTTAGAGAGTTGAGTTAAATGGAGAAAACTACATGTTATCTGGAATGTGGCATTGTGTATGGAATGAGAATGATTATACCCCAGTGATCAAAATAAAAGGCTTGCTTCAAAATTCTTAGCAACTGAAGAAGGCAGGAGTGTACAATGGTCAAAACATCAACAGTCCAAATAGTGTAAATAAATATATTTTTTCTGTTAAAAAATAGATTTTATTGGCAACAATCAATTTTGAAAAGAGACATGCTATTTGTAATAACCAGTTTTAAAGTTAATTGGTGTGAATATGGGTTTTTTTAATCTATTTAAAAAAAACTCAATCAGGCAATATTTACATTTTTTTATGTTCAATTAAAGTTAATTCATAATTTTGAAAAATGGATACATTATGGATATAGTTGAAAAAAGAATTCAGTTCAGTACACTGTAATGAATGATCCAAATTTTTTTTCAACTTAAAAATTTAGAAACACTAATTTATCTGTCATTTTCTTCAAGAACATTAGTTCTTAAAAATAAAAATATATGCATGTAAACTACATGAAACTGCTAAAAAGTCAGCATACCATAAAGAAAACATATCAATATCTTTGTTATTATTAAGATGAAAGATCAAATTATTTTTTTAATATTTAATGAACTTTTTTACACCTTTTTACAACATTAAAATTTTTTATTAAAAACTTATTTTTCTTGCATCAGCAGTTGTACTAACTTTTAGCAAATTTTAGCCTCTTTTTTGCATTGAGAGACACAGTAATCTGAAATTCTTGAAATATCAAATAACTGTCCAATTTTAATGAAATTTTCAAGACTTATTCACAAATAAATGAAATTATTTTTATTATAAAATCTTAATAAAAATATCTTTTCATGTGTTTCACCCCCTTACTTAAGTTTATGAAAACTTGAGAAATTCACTGTGATAAGTTTTAGTAGTGACTTCTTCTATGTGCCCTGTCCCTTCAGGACGTAGGCGATCATGGCTTTCCACATTTCCCTATCCTTGATGGCTCTGAGCATGCCTTTTCCTGTTACACCATGTAACCCTCGCTCCATCATCTACCTGATTAGATCCTTCAAATATGTTATCTGTTGCTTTCCCCTGTCTCTTTTTCTCTCTATCTGGACTGTTAGTATCAGGTTCTCCAAGCCCTCCTTCCTCATTGCATGTCCCAGGAACTTCAGCTGTCTCTTCCTGATGCTCAGCATTAATTTCCTTTTTGTTTTCATCATTTCTAAGACCTCATCATTGCTCACATGCTCGATCCATGATATTTGCAGCATCCTTCTGTAGAACCACATTTCAGTTGCTTCAAGTTTTTCCTTCATCTTTGATGATATTGTCCAGCATTCACTGCCCTATTGAAGGACGGACAGCACATAGCAATCCAGTACTCTCTTCCTTGTTTCTAGTGAAATTGTTCTGTTTCTTCATACCTTACTCAACTTCTGGAATGCTTCCTTCGCCATACCAATTCACCTTCAGATCTCTGTGCTGCACTTTCCGTCTTCTGTGACAACACTTCCCAGATATTTAAATTTTTGTACCTGCTTGATTCTAGTATCCCCAACCTGTATTTGGAATATTGGGCTGCCCTTTTTACTGATGACCATGTATTCGGTTTTCTTGCAGTTTATTTCTAGTCCTTTCTTGTTACTTTCTTTAGCTACCTTTTGTAGGAGGTCTTGTAGTTTCTTTTCTGTTTGCTATCAGCACTGTATCATCTGTATACCTTAGGTTGTTTAAATTGTGGCCTCCGATTACGAATCCAGGCATAACTTCTAAGTGACTATATTAGTTAAAAGCAGAAAAATTTAAATCACTGAATTTTTTGGCAAAATCTGACCCTTTCTTTCCAAAAATCTGTTCTGAATCAAGAAATAAAAAATGCAATTAAGACATTATTTAATTATAGAAGCATTTACTTGCTTTTCTGAATAATATATATTCAAAAATAGTATTGTCTGAAGAAAAAAAAAACATTTCAATGAAAAATAATTTTTTACAAGAATTGTTTACATTTTTTTTACTATTTTAAATTGAATAATTTATAACATTTTTAAAACTTTTAAAATCCAGTTTCAATGGGGTAACTCTTAGGTAACATTGTTATTAAGTAATACTATATTTATTAATCATATTTTGTAAAGTCCATAACAATGTGACAAATTTTAATTTGTTTTTGTATGTATATATGTAAAGAATTTTTAAGTATGGATGTTCAAACCTAACATTATCATTAAAAGATCACATTTTTTAAGGGAGGTCAGTTTCTTATGAAAAAAAATCCCTTACATAAGCTTTATCATCTGCTCTACTTGACTATGGGCATGTTCAGCAGTCATTCGGCTGTCAATAAATTGGTTAACACATCAGAAAAACAAGACCCTGTAGTTAAGAAATGCATGAATGCAGCATTTTACGTTATAAGTATTATTTGTTTTAAATCAGATTAATTTAACTTTAAATTTGCTAATTTTCCTTAAATAATGTTTCAGAAATATATTTTATTTTTGCAAGATTTTTAACTTAGAATTAACTTTTGTTTATATATGTGTCAAAATAGCTGATTTTATCGATTTTGTTGATTAAAAATCAATTCCGGTCAACATAATTTCTGTTTGAAATACACCACAGAGTATTTTGCTAACTGAAAATAGTAAACTTTAAATCCACTAACTTTCAAAGAAAGCTTTTTCTTTTAAAAACTTAATTTTAAACCTTATGCATACAGGATTAGTGGAGATACCTAAAGGTATCCTAAAAATTGTTTGACAGAAATCTTTTCATATGCAACTTCCACAGGGGAATCGAAAAAGTGTGAAGTGGAAAGGACTGAGGACAGTAAAAGTAGATCCCCCACTTTTTTAATTTGTTTTCCTCGCCTTTCTGCTCTTTGACTACCCCCCTCCATTGAGCCTGTGGAGTCTAATAACACAGTCAGATGTTAGAAACCACGTAAACAAACATTGCCTACGAAGAAGTAAAAGCAATGAAGAAGAAAAAAATAACAAAAGTATTACTTCCCTTTTTGCCTATGCTAGTCTCCTCACCGCAAAACATTTTAAATCAAATACGTAATACATAGAATATGTGTTGAGTTAAAAATCATAATATATTTTGTTTCATATAATTTAAATTTTTTAAAGTACTATATTTGAAATAGATAAACAATAAGAAGAGATTTATCATGAGAGTTTGAAATCTTGGTGTCTTCCTTAAATTTGTATTTGTCATTTTTTGACAAAGTTGTTGATTTGTGGGATGATCTTTATCTTATTACAGTTGATTAAAGCATTCTACTTGGAGAGAAATATATTGTAGATATTTATAAATAACTTGTACTTTTTATACTTAAAACTTTAATAAAACAGATACATCAACAAGTCTGGCATTAAATATGAAATCTTGAGATTTAAATTCTTGCTGTTTATACATAATGTATATACACATATGTGTACAAAGCATATTTTCACAAAGAGATGAATGTGGAATTGTATAATGGTTCACAAAGAAAAAAATCATCAAGCCAACTACACATTCTGGCTTAAACTTATTATTCACTTCATACTTTTGAAAGGCATGGATCAACTTCTCCTGTGCTCTATTGAATAACTGCTAGATATCTTCAGAAAAGGTCTCATCACTGGCATGCCACAGATGTTAACAGAGAAGAAAGTGGGTTTGAAGGCAGCACACTATCTTGATTGCTCTGGCAGAAGGATAAAAAAGCTTTTACCCATACGATCAATTTAACCATGTTATAACATAGGTATAGCTAAAGATTGATTTTTGTTTTTTTCCAATATGATAAAAAAGGCTTTAGGGAAAAAGCCCAGGAATTATATTATATTTTAGCATTTTCCTAACAAAATACAAAAGGTGTTAAAAGTTCTCAACCTGTCCCACTTAACAAAATTATAACAAACATCACATAGATCTATCTATCGCCCAGTTCACACTCCACCCACGTCTATTGAACAGGTTAAGAGGCTCATCCCTTGTTCCCTGTTTAGGATGTGGTTTCCGGCTTTCTCTTTTCCAATCTTTTCACTATTACGTAGCCCCCTGCACATCAGTGGCATTACCGCCTTGCTCGGGGTGATACAATTAAAAAAAAAAAAAAATTCTTTGTTTATCAAATAACTTAACACATTTGTTAAATAAATTTTTCCAATTTTAAGAAAGTGAGCAACATTAAATTTTTTAAATTTTATCAGACAGCTTTTGTTATTCATTTAATTATATTGTGAAAATTCTGTAATAACCTGTCCAAATTGATGTTACAAGATTGTTGGTTGAATTCTTTGAACTTGGCAAGAGAATCTACTCAAAAAAGACTCGGTCAGAACATAAAAAGCAATGAAGTTGAAACAAAGCCAAAATAAGCCTTTCTTCTATTGGTCAATTTGATAGTTAACTGATTTCAGCAATTACAGATTTGATGACAAGAACAGCTTAAAGGACCATAAATTTCATTTTGAAAATAAATTGTTTAAATCCAAAAAGACAGAGATTTTGTCAAAACACTTTTATTATTTTATTTATTTTTTAAAAAATGTTTCCTACATAGAAGATTAAAGCCAATGTTCCTTGCATGTAAGATAAATCAGTATGTAAGTTAATTTATATATTTTATTTACAAGTTTCTTTTTCAAATGATTTTTCTTGTATTAAAATAATAGTCTTATATCTCTGTCTTTCCATTTCCACTTTAAAATCTATCCTCTGTTAAATTGCCTTGAAAGAATTCCTTAAGTATTGAACTAAACTGCTGAATACTATGAGAAAAGCCGGATAGAAATTATTTCCAAAAATCACCTTTTTTTTTCTTTTCTTTCAGCTCTCTTTTTGTCTCTCCTTTCCTCTTTCCTTCTAAGTTATTCTTTTTATTTTTTCCTCTCTTTTTCGTTTTTGGTTTTCTTGTCCTTCATTCTCCATTTCATTTGTCCTTTTTCTCTTTTAGTATGTCTCTCCTTCTCTCTGTAAAATTCTCTCTGATCCTTTCTTTTACTTTCTTTCTCTTAAATATAGATGTGTTCACTTTGTGTCTATTGTCTCTTATTTATCTTAACAAATAACAAAAGACATTGCCAGTCATTTTCTAAGGAAACCAGGTGAACTCTAGCATGAAAGTTTCCCATTAAATATGATGGACATTAAATAATCATAAAAAGTATAAAGAAAAGAAAATTAACAAAACTATAGAAGGTTTCTAAGCTTAATTTTATCCCAAGGTAGGGAAGGACATCATTCTAAGATGATCTGAAAGGGGAGACAAACGTGTTAAGGGAGATACATACAAAGAAGATCAATAAAGATAAAATGGGGTGAAAAAAAAGAAAATTACTCTTTATTTCTTCTACTCCTAAACATGTAGTAACATGGAAGCACATATAGCTTTTTTTATCATTTAATACTCAAGAGAAATCTTTCCCCTGACCAAACTCTTTAAGATTTACACACTTGCTTTATTCATTCAATCTACATTAGAGTGAAATTACTTTCAGGAAAAAGAAAAAAGCTATTCACTCATTTGTGATTAATTCTGTCTTGATTATCTGAACAAAACTGAGAAAAACATGAAATAATGACTAGCCTTCCTAGTTTTGAGTATTATATCAAATTCATTACACTCATATGAGCTATGATTTCAACAGAAATTATCCACTGTATTATTTGTCAGTTGAGGTATCATTAGTATTTATAGCTTGTTATTTATTTTATTTGTCTTTTTATAGTGGTGAATAGATTTTACAAACAGAGAATGAAATTCAGGGGAAACAAAAATAAATCAAATTCATAAAAAAATAAAATATTTTGCCATAGGACATCATTGTACCTATTTCTAGTTTCCTCCATTCAAAAAAAAATATCTTAGAACCATAAGAAAGTAAAACAAAAAAATAATGAATGGAATCATTCCAAATAACAAAATAAGGAAGAGAAACAAAGTGTACAGGTTCATCTATCAGACGTAGGCTTGTTACTACACATTAACAATGCAGAAAGAAAATTCATGTAGCATAATATAAGCATGTAATAAATTTTAGGTTCTGTTTCTAATGGAAGCTATCAAAACTGAAATAACCTAATGGAAATAATTTCTTCTTAAATTCAAATAAGGTTAAAGAGGTCCTTTTCAGATAGTCATTGTTCTAGTACAAAAAACACCATTAACTGTCATAAGCATCAATTATTGAATGAGAAATAAAAACCTGATTTCAAGCCAGAGGATACACAGCTCTTTTCAGAAGCAATCAGTTTAGTACATGTAAGATCAGTGATATTTCTAGTGTATATAAATAAAAAGAGAAGATTATGTTGGTACCTTAAAAAAAAAGAAAAAGAAAAGGAAGCTAAACTGTCTGATAAATAATGAATCATTTTACTGCTGAGAATAAGAAAGCTTCTCTTTTGTAGGTTAGTCTTTTAAAATATGTATCATTCATTTTACATAGATATCTTAAAATGGTAAAAAAAAAATAGAATAAGTATACAAGTTCTACAAAGGCTAATTAGTTAACACTTTGCAAAACTCTTGGTAAAACATTTTGGTTTTTGAGGTAAACATTGGAACTAATCTATGCAAATTAATTTCCTCTTTCATCTATAAAACTGAAAACATATCCCAAAAAGCAATACTAGAATGTTAAAGTGAAAATATGTGAAAAGCAATACTACAAAGTTATCTTGGCTGAAAATATTAGGAGGAACAAAAGTCTGTGACAGCCATATTGAATAAATATCACTAACTTAAAACAGATAAAAATATTCTCTTCAAGAGATTTGATTTACATTTAGAAAATTCTTTGATGTCTGAATGGTATCAGAGTAAAACAAAAATATTAAATAATTCATATTCAATCACCAATATGTCTATCAATCAATCAACATGTGGTCATTATTAATAAACTACTTTGCTGAAACATTAAATATATAATTTAAATACATAAAATGATTTTTTTAATTAGAACAATATGATGGAGTAAAATTTAAGCAGAGAGAATAAATGATGCAAATAAAAAATATTATATGAATCATGTATTTGTTCCTATCTTTAAGCAATCATTAATGCAGATCCCAAATACATTAACATTTTCAAAGATTTTTTTCTAAACATTTTGTTTCATCTCTTTGTTTTTTCTTAATTTTTATAGAGTTGCATCTTTTTTGTCAGATTATCCTTTTCAGTTCATATCAAGGCAAAACCAATATTGGTATTGTCTTGGTTCATATTCAATGAGGATCAATCAAATATGCTTATCTTAAAATAATAATCACATCTTGAAGAAATTGCATCTGGAATAAAATAGCATTTTACTTGAATGCGGTTGTAGTTCAATCAATTGTAAGTGCAAAGTTTTAATTGTTTTTTTTTTATTATTCCTTTAAACAGAAGAGAGAATGAATGATGGAATGTTTACCACATTTTCTATTGCATTGTTTGCCGGTTCTGTTAGTATTGACTTTCAAACTCATAGAAATGTAAATACATAACAAAAATATAAAATCTGTCTACTTGGAAATTAGTTAACTAACAAAAATACTTAAACATCTTAATGATGAATCCATAAAAAATCTTATCTCTTGAACTCATTTTATAAGTGTAATAAAAACTATGTTCAAGGTGGTGAATACTTTTCTTTGATATGACTAATTTTGAAAAGAGGAAAAGGAGAGTTATATTTAGTATACACACCCAGTTTTACTTAAAATTCTCTTATACAAATGACCCAATTACAACTATTTAGCTAACAACTACTTCTTATCTAATACAGCCATATATACATATATATGCATATATGTAAGTATGTATGTATTAGATAAGAATTATATATATTCTTTGAAAATAAAGACTAAATATATTTGTGCATTTTTAAGCATTACTTCTTTCACTATTAAAAGTCGGAGGCAAATTAGCAATAAAAAACCCAAGTTCCTAAGACTAATTAAGAAACCGCCTGTCTAACATCATCTTGTTTAGCACTAGAATGTCCCATTCTTCTGCTTTTCCTATGTTGCCTATCGTGTTTATCCCTAACAGCTTCTCCCAAACATTACTCTTGTTCCCTGTTGTTATGAATTTACCATCTGTCAACTCTATAACATCTTTGTTTCTCTATGTCTAAAATGTCTCTTCTCTAAATGTCCTAAATGAAGTTAAAATCCAAAACAATGTTAATTCTATTCTCAGCTTACTGAAGAAAATAAACTTTTTTTGTACTTTTCCCACAAAGAAAGTAAATCATAGTTTATTTTTATTTTTTGAATGTTTTTATAATTATTATTATTATTTATGAAATATGAATGATTGACAGGGACACTTCAATAAATTTGAATAGATTACAATATATACATTGACAGAGATGTGCAAAGCCAAAATCAGATAAATCAGAATAGACATATATAAAATATATCATATATAAAAGAATAGAATATAATTAGATACAGTTGAAGAATAGTTATACAAGTAGTTTAGAAATGTTGCAAAAGGTACATAAAAGTCATTCTTGACTGAGCAAAAAGTCAGTGTACATTTCATTACAGGGCATTAATGGCAAAGAATGATAACTAAATTCTCTGGGGAGTCCAACTTAGAGCAGAGACCAATCAAGAAATGATGAAATACTTGTCATGCATTCCCAAATGAAGAATCACTGCTTAGTTGCCAATAACTTATTACACAGTTCATAAAATGAAGAACCATGGGGAAGAGATGCAAAGCAAAAGAAGAGTTAGTACTGTTGAGCAAAAGGCAAAATCCAGGGAAAGGAAGCCAAGAAAAGAAATAGCATGGGCGGGGGTCATGGCATGACACAAGATGTGCAAGTAGCACTAACAACAGTCCAAGATAGCAGATTAATATACTAATTGAATTAGATATGATGACTGAATGTTCTGAGTTGTTGATTCACACATGCAATTCCCCAAGGATGTGGCTAACAATTGCAGAATAACTAGCAGCAGGGAGTCCTTGATATTGTCAAAATCAAGACTGGAAATTAGAAATGGCATTGTTGCTCATTTGGTCAAAGCTTATCTTTAGCTCTTTTGAGATAAACTGGAACCATGCTTGGTCTAATTAAGGATTTGTTTTTAAATTGAGCTAGTTTGAATATCTTGTTGACTAAAGGTTGAGGTGAGTGAGAAAAATAATTCTTATATTTTGAACATTCTTTATGTTTTCTTCTTCATATAATCTTTATTTTTTTTTTTTTAGAAATTTTTAAGAAATATGGAAAGTATAGAAAAATATTGTAAAGTGTGGATTTTATTGGTTGATTTGTAAATTATTTTAAAAATCAAACACTAAATAAAAAGAAAAGAACCCAAGAAATGTCCTGGCACAAAGAGCTAAGTGGGTATTTATTCTTTTACTTAAATGAGACAATATTTAAAAATTTATAATATTTGTTGTTATATTATTCTAAATTTAACATATTTTTTGCTTCTATCCACGTATATAACAGAAAATACTTGGTCTAACTCATTTCCTGAAATCTAACTAAATACTGGAATAACTTTCGAAATCTTTTCTTAGTCAAACTGCAACAGTGCCCAACTCTGCTCAGTTAAGTGACAAACTTCTCAACATTAAGTTTATTTATATATATATATATATATATATATATATATAGAGAGAGAGAGAGAGAGAGAGAGAGAATTAATGTGGAGAATTCTATCAATGGTTTTTCTCTATCTTGATATCGAGCACTTTATGAGAAAATCCTGCTTGACAAAAATGCCTTTCTACCAGCAATCTTGGCACTAAGCATCACCATCACAATTTAACACTATATACACATATACACACACACATCATGCAAAATGCAGTTTATAGATTCTGTTTTTGAGAAATATTTATAATAATTTATTTGTAGGTGTGAGGTTTTATTATTCAATTCAAGAGTTATTCATTACATTTTAAATACATTTATATAAATTAATATACTTATTAATGTTTATTTCTTTAATGTTGGATGTATAAAGATTTCTATGAGGAATATCTAACCTTAAAAAATTGAAACATGATATTGTAAGTTATTGGGTGATAAGAACATAACATTGGAAATTGTGAAAAAGTGAAACAAGGATCATAGAACAATCAAAATAAGAATTTAAAAACATTGACATGAAAAGAACAAGAAAAAACTGGAGAATTTCACATTGAAGGGAGTTGACTAGCAAGAAATTATTTGAAGCTGTTGTTGCAAATGTAAACAAAAAGAACAGTTATGGAATATCAAGAATGGTGGCTAAAATTATGAAAGCAACCAAACTACCACTTTTAAGTAAAGATCACAAAGAAAAATGTGCAAGCTGGGTGAAGTACATGAAAACTGATTTCTCAGTTTTTACTGATGAATGTAGAAATAATCACTAGACTGGAGGTGAGATTCTTCATAGTCAACTGATATGACAATGAGGGGTAAGGAGTAATATCTGGAGTTTGTATTACAAGCAGTGAAATTATCATCCCTTAAAAATTGATGATGGTATCAAGATAATTGGTGAAAATTGTTATAAGTTCCCAAACAAGAGGTTTTATGAGTAACAAAGGTCACAACCCAAAAGCTTTAATCTAAAAAGTGTATTTACACAAGACAATGCTCATTAATATCCTGCAAAACTTACTACTGCCAAACTTGCCAAAGAAAGGTTTCAAAGATATCAATTTTATAGAATGGTTCCAGGCCTCTTCAGTAATAATCCAATAGAAAACTTGTAGCCTATCATTAAAAGAGATGTAGATGAAAATAGAAAGCCATACTCAAGTGAAGAAAACCTTTGGGAAGCAAATAAACCTACTTAAAGTAATGTTAAAGTTGAAACTGTAGAAAAAGTTAACAAAGTTAATACTATGAAGACTAATGAATGTTAAGGAACCAATATTGTAAAATAAAATAAAAAATTATTCATCATTAAATATACATTTCTGTGGCTTATATATTTTGGATTTATTTATAAATAAAAATTCATGGTATGCTTAGATTGTTTGCATAATAAAATATGATTCCCCAAAATCAAGTTACTTTTTTTTTTATAAGTGTTTCACCCCAAGCAAGGCAGTACCACCAATGACATGCCATGAGTTACATTGAGAGAAAAGGAAAGCAAAAGAAAGTGAGAACAAGTTACTATGGATGTTGAAGAAAGAATAAGAGAAAGTTAGGAATCAAGATGATAGAAGATAGCAATTGACTTTGCACTTAAACTTTTGAAAATTGGGGCTATCAGGGAAGCAAGTATATGGAAGGAAATTCCACAGTTGATTAGAAGTGGCAGTTACATTTGACTATTTTGACAGTAAAAAGGTGGGACCTAGTTACCAATCTAGTAGCATGAGTAAATTCATGTGGTCAGGGCACCAGGAAAAAAAAGCTAGTTGGAGCAGAAGCCATCATAATATTTGTAGAAAAGACAGAAAGAAGTCATATCCCAATGGTGAGAAAGCGACTGAACTCAAGCTGCTATATTAGGATCAATTACATTGCAGATCCTCCTTTGGATTTTGTTGAGAACCCTGAGATTAATAGCAATATTTTTTAATAAGGAAAGATATTATAAGCTGAAACTCACACATAATGTTTCTCATAGAAATGTAAGTACATTCTGAATGTTTTGTCAACATTGGTTAATACTAATTTGATTGTGAAAACACTCATTTGTATAACAAAACCTTAGATAGTCTAGATATATTCACATGCACATAATACACCTTTAATAAAAATTGTCAGTTTTATTTAATTTTTTTTTTGTGCTACACTGCAGGATTGCTTCAAACATTTGCTATTTCCACTATTTGAAACAACTGACTATAAATCAAATACAGAATTTCATTTTTGGCTTACATAAATTTCTGGTACATTAACATCAGTTTGAGTTACACATCAGTCATCATGATTTCCTTCAACAGGAACAAAGTTAATGTATAGAACACACATGCTACATTTAATGAAAGTGCAATTCAAGCCAAAGGTCTGTATTTTTTTATCATATCCTCAAATTGGTCAGAGCAGAGAAACAGATACTCAAAGTATTTAAAAGATTTTCTGTAAATAGAGAACATAAAGAAAATTATGAGGATTTCTTAATTTATCTTCAAATATTGTCAAAGTTCAGCATTGCTCAGATTAAAATTACTAAACTAGTTTTAATTAATAGATAATTAAATATTAATTAATTAAATATTAATTAATTAAATATATGTATAACTTCATTATTACTCAGATAATATTCAGATAATATTGACAGCATATTGAGTAACCAAAAAAATAAATTGTGTTTTTTGTCATAAGATGGCAACAGAATCATTTAGTTTTAAATAATTTCATTAAAAATGATTTCTTCTAATTGTGTATTGTAACAGCTGTTATATCTTCAAGGACTTTAAGAAAAAAATTAGCACTGTTTTCAAAATATGCTTTTTTTCTTTAAGAAAATCAAAAATATTACTTAAATACAAGAAAACGATTTACACACTTTATGGAGAAGGTACAATGAATGATTGTCAAAAATGGCTTGAAATATTTAGTGCTGGAGAATTCTTGTTGAATGATGTTCCGCAATCAGGTTGAGGTTGACAGCAGAAAAAAATGAAGAAAATTACTGGGTAATTATATGATTTAGGAAAGAACCAATATACTCCAAATATCTAAAACAAATTCTGAAATCACATATATATTGTTTAAAGTTTCTTATATTTATAAGACTACTTAATATTGAAGATAAAGTGTTTATAGATATAAACAGTGGATATAAGAATCCACACTGCTTAGTGACTCTCAGTTTCCTATCTCATTGCAGTCTTCAGATCTAGACATCAAACAATGTTGATTCCTTTGCTCACACTGTTATATCCATTCATCTATCTATCTATCTATGCACAAAGGGGTTGTAAAAGTTTGTGGTACAAACTACTTATCAAAATTTAACCAATTATTTTTTTGAAAGAGCTTCTCAGTCAGGCTGAAAACTTGTCAGCACCCCTTGATATATAATTTAAATTTAAATTTAATTTTAATAGGAAAATAAAACTGCAAGGAATTATGGAAATAAGAGTACACAAAATATTCTAGAAAACCTTACCTTACTTTTATAAAATTATAATCACACATAAGTAAATAGTCTTGAAATGTATTTCTCCAATTTTCACACAAGAAGCAGAACACATATAAACTATATCTTGATAAGTATATTAGTAAGTATAGATTTAAAGTAATAAAAGAAAACTTACATTAATAAGTAAAAAGAAAGACACTCGCCTCATCTGATCTTTCATCACAGCAAAATGTTTGATAACTGAAATTTAAACTAAGTCATCTATTATAAAATTAGAAATAGTAGTTTAAAGTTAGCCATCATGTTTCTGGTTTAAAATGCAGGCGTGAACTCAAAGTGACTGTTCATATTGAGTGCTTAGAAAACCACTGATAATTTCCAGTATTCTGATGTTTATTATGATAGCAGATGCCAAGACATATCGAGGATAATTTGTACCTGAGAGATTATTTAAAACAAAGGCAGATAAAAGAACAATATTTTTTGTCAACAGGTAAGCTTTCAAAGATTCATGATTGAAATCCATAAATACTCTCTTAGTTTAACTGTCGACATCCATCAGCATCAATTACCTTCCCTGTTTTCAAAGTGTAAGGCTAGATATGCAATCAGGGTCAACACTTATCATTACCGAAAGAAAGAAATATTGTTTCATCAACATAACCTAGTTTTCTGTTCATCTTTATTTATCATTTACTTTCGCTTATATCGAGTTTGATATGCTCATCTTAAGGAAAATCCTATATTATAACTCCTGTACAGCAGTAAAATATATAATTTGAACTGAGTAATTGTTTCCTATTGCATTTGCAAAATGGGAAAAAGAAAAAATTCAAAACCAAATGGACCAAATGCTAACTTTCATGTTTGTGTTTTTAATATTTTGAAAATCTATTTTCCAATTTCAGAAAATCTAATGTTGGTTGTTGAAGTGTGCATGAATGTTGTAAATTCATTGTTAATTTTCTACTTAATCTTTCACTATCATTATAGCAATAGCTGACATTATTAAATAAATGGTAAAATGCTATTGGCCAAAGTAATGTTTATTTGTTTCTTAATGATAGGTCATAATATTTGCTGAAACTGTCATTAGTGATGGAGATGTGACCACGTAAAATATTGAAACATAAAGTTAATTTTAAAATAATGGTATAAACTATTGCGATTATAAATACCTGGAAATTATTTGTGGAAGTGAAAAGTAGATTATGGAAAGTGGTATGGATTTGCATTTTTGTTGCAATAGCTTATTTTCCTCTAAAGAGAGAGTAAGCAAGTAGAGTGAATCCAAATTGAAATGCATTGCAAAAACCTTGTGCTTGCATTTATAGAACACCAGAAAAGAAAAAAAAAAGCAGCTAGCCTGGCAGTTTCAGCCAAAGAAGTCAATGTGTCATTCTTGGTTTATTTGAACAACTTTAAAGTAAGCAGTTCTGTATTTTCTTGCCTTTAGAAATATCTACAGTTAATTCATTTTTTTTTTAATACTCATGCACATAAACTCTAATGCATTTATTTTCACTCTTTGCTTATCGAATTCCAAAAACTTTTGATTAAAAACAAATCTAAAGAATAAAGATACAGAAGGATTAGCAAAATTTAAGTTAAAGAAAGCATTAAGATTAACACGGATTCAATTTGATAAAGAGAACCTCTGTAAAAGATAAACAAAGACTTGATTCCATCATTGAGAAAAGCACAAACGGTAGGCAGTTAATTAAAAAGAACAAAGAGGGACATTTTTTTTTCTTATTTTTTTACAAAATTAATCTATTATTTATTTCACACAATAACAAATTTGTATGATATTAATTTGAACACAAGTAAAATTATATTTCCTGAAAAAATACAATCATGATTGCTGCTGCTTCTTTGTGAGTGTATTGCTATATTGTACAAAAAATCATTTCTTTTATTCTTTTATAGGACTTAGGACACGATACATTAATAGAGTAGGATCTTATAAAAGAGTTGGACTTTTTTGTTGTGGCTGAAATCCTAGAAAAAAAAGATAGAAATCAGAAGACATGGAAAAGAATTTGATTGCTGCTAAATTTTATTATAATTTTTAACTTTCTGTAAAGATTCCTTATAAGGATTGAAACTGAATGGCAAATAAGAAGGAGCAAGTTTAATACTTTGATTTAATAAATTTAATAATACCAGACAAAAAAAAAATTAACAAAAAAACAATGAGATTAAAAAGAGTAAAAGTGTCTAACATGAAACAAAGTTGAAGAGAGATATAGAAATATGGTGAAAAGCAAGAAGCAAGAAAGAACATTTATAAAGTGTGGCAATCTGTAAAACAGATGAGGAAAGAGCAAGGGTTGTAGAAAGAAAGCCAAAATAATTCTAATTTATGTGCAGCCATTGTAGAATCACTTGATTCCTAGAAACCTTTTCAACAAAATTAATTGCATTGGATTCGTACATATTTTGAACTTTTAAATAAATGAAAAATAAAAAGCATATAAGACACCACGCATGCACACACATATAAGACACCATGCATACACACACAACCTTTTTCAATAGAAATGTTATCCCAGGAGGCCAACAGAAGCCAAGAAAACAATAAGAAAAGACAAACTGCTAACAGGTGCTTTCCATTATAAGTCTGCTAAGAGTATTGATGAAACACTCAACCCACTTGCCGTCCCTTGTATGCTGTAGGAAACTTTTAACCAATGTCAAACTTTTTTAGCAGCTTTCTCTCTTAATATATTTTATTTTCACTTTGCTCTTAACAACTCCACCACCACCAACTACTACAAAATATTATCAATAAAATAATATTAAAATGCACCATAAAATGCATCAACACTGTTTATATATACCCTAGAGAAAATATTCAGGTTAAATAAATATACAATCTGGAATCTTAATAAAGTCTTAAAATATTTCAATAATTTATTTGCTATTATTAGTTTGTTTCTAATTCTTATCTAATATTTTCCCCAAAATATCTTTGTAATTGTGATGTGAAATAATTTACAATATATCGTTTTAGCTGTCGTGGATGACTTTGGATTGGATTCTTTTGTTTAATAGCATATCATCCTAGTTAAGTTATTTATGCCAAATATGAATGACTTGACTGAAGAGATTTTCCTTAGGATTTTTAAAACAACAGGACTCAGGATGTATTAATTCTAAGAAAACTCATTTTTATCAAGTTTCTATACTGAAAAATTAAAGGCCAAATATTAGGTTGATGCAAAGGTTTCCAGAACTCTTAAACATATAAATTCATTATTCAGTCATAAAATATTTTCATTGAGTTTCTATGCCCATATACCACATTTCATTTAAATTATATATTTCATTTTAAAAGACTGATTCTCATCCAATGGATATATTCTTTTTTTCTGTCTCCTAGTGGATGTGCAGGTGGTGCAATGGATTACAATTTAGAATGAGAAATTGTAGATCCAAGTTTGAATTCCAGTCAGGTTCATTACATTTACTTGCGTGCAAATACTCTTGAGAAAGGTATGATGCCATATTAGCCCCTAGCTATGGATTAAATAGTAATACTTATATCTGGAAAAATCATTGCTATTCTCAAAAAATAAATAGTCAATTCAATATTAAGTTGGAAAAAAATATCCTTACAATCCAAAAATGTTTCAGCTTTAAATAACTCACAAAGGGTTGATAAACCATAAAAAATAAATCAATTAACATTTTTCATTCCTTCTGAACACTAGAATCTCTGCCCAGACGAAAGTGTTGCACTAGATGAAATAAGTGATTGTCTGAACATGAGAGTTCTGGAAAATATATCACTTGTGCTAGGTCTATGTTCATTGTCTGTATCATATTTACAACAGTTAACTTCTTCAAACTGTTTCAAAGTGTCATTCAAATGCTCACAAACAGTTTCAGCAATTCATAATAGAAAATTAATTTGATTCCCAGTAAATGAATAGCTGCATTTCTTCAGCAGATTTTATATAGAGTAACATAACTGTCTTGGATTTAACCAGGATTTTCTGTTGCTATATGGAAGAGATCCATTTTTTAATATCAGTGATTATTGTTTTTTTTCCAAAACTTGAATTTTTTCTGTATTGAGTAAAAAGAAAAATACACTGACAATGTGCCTGTCCCTAAATTTCTGTGGAACCCATTTTCATTTTTTCTTCATTTGATCAAATTAATTTTTCTGCATATCTTTCTTCAAAAGTTTTTCCGATTCATCAGTTTTCAAGATTTGAGGTTTTTCAGAACATTCTTTTTGTCATTGAACTCAAAATATTTTTAAAACTTTCCAAACTATTCTTCACACATACTTTTATCACCTGCATCATCACTATAACAACAGATTCACTGCTTCTGCTGCATGTTTTCCTATATTAAATACGAAGAGTAAAGGGATTCAAATGTAGATGTTAGATTCAACCATGATTTCTCTCAACATAAAGTATCTCTTTTAGAAAACAATTCTTAAAGAATATACTTGCAACAGCCATAAAGAACTGAGTAAACTTTAAAGATACTTTAAAGATGGTGCTGCAAAATTTTACTTCAACATAAATATTTAGTCATCATTAAAACAAACACAAAAACTTCAGGTTACACTTTCAAACTTCAAGATTATCTAATGTATCCAGAATGTATCAGAATTAATGTGCAAAAGTGTAGAATTTGTTATTTTTCATAAAGTGGCCTGACATTTATACACTTAAAAAAATATTGTTTTTTGAAAGGAACTTATTCTTGGAAGATATTACTTTTACTCAGACAAGATTTCCCATCATCTCTTTTGCCCAATTGAATGCTTTTCTGGACTCACTATTGTATACAGTTCGGGTATCAGTGGAAAAAGTTATCCCCAGAGGACATGACTTTACAGTATATTTTAAAAGAAAATATTTTTTTATGTTACCATAAAATTAGAAAGAAATAAGAACCTTGTTAAGGTGTCATTGAAACATATTGGACAGATTCTTGCAAAATGATATGAACATTGTTCCAGTTATTGGGTTTGAAACTTTCTTTGTAGTTAGCATGTATGATGGTGTGCTGAGAAGTTCTCAGCCCAGTTAACTTCCCAAAAATTTGACCAAATGATTGAACCAATTTTTGTTTTGGTATGGATTCTTGATTGGGTGTATAACTTTCCTAAATCTACTCATAAGACAACTAAAAATTACTGACATATTTTTAGGCAGAATTATTCTCTTTTAGTAAATGAATTTAAAAGCAGTGTGGAAGTGAACTTTTAGAAGCAAATATTAAGTTGACAAGCCAAATAAAGTAAGTTCTCATATCAAATGTTTTGATTAGCTATCATCAATTCTGAATATCACAGCTATCATTCTATTTATTAGTTCACTCTCTTCAACCAGAACATAATTTCATTTACCAAAATAAGTTTAAGGAAACATTATTTGTAAAGATAATTTTTCTCAGTCTGAAATTCAATGGATTTGTTTTAATTCCCAGCACAGTTGATTGTTATTCATAAAAAGTGAATGGGGAGAGAGTCAAGAAGTGATTAGTCATTCAACACTGAAGACAAAACCTTAGCCAGAAAAGAAACAGATTACTTGAAAATATTTCTATAATGATTCAGCATTGGATTGAAAACAAAAATAATAGAGAATATATTTCATTTCATTAAAAATAAAAAATAATAATAATGTTTGAGAAAAAAATATGCTTAGCTGACTGCTAAATTCAAAATTTAAAAAATCATGCAGGTATTTTTTTTCCTGTGTATCAGCAGAACAGTCATATTCATACAGATAATCATTACTTTTTTTTTTGGTAACAGCCTTAATTGAAAAGATATTTACTTAAAGACAATTTTATATTCTTTTGGATTATGTATATATTTTATATTCTTTTATATTTGATATATATTCAAATATAGATAAGTTAAACTGATTCCAGTATCTCAGTTTTCATCTAATTCCTTGCCAGAAGAAACTATTAGCTTTTCCAATCACCAAGGCTTAGAATACAAATGTTACTGAATTCAAAGCCACCTTTTCAATTTGCAAATAATAATCTGTCATAATTATTTAAATAAAACTAAATATTTTTAAATAATGTCTAACAAGAAGTAATGTAAAATAGAGAGGTTAAAAAAGGAAAATGTTTTCATTTGATTTTTTAAAATATTTACTATTTTTTAAAACTTACAATTTCCAATGCCAAGAGTACACTGAAAAGGTTCTGACTGCATAATAATGAAAATAAATTTTGTACCTATTTGCTTTAATAATTTTGACTTACAAAATTATAAGATAATTTTAGGATCAATAAATATTGAAACAATACCCAGCAGTGTTCATTGACTGGATGAGAGAGAGAGATGGTGAAAGAGAAAGGGAAAAAAATCCCAAAAGGCCCAGAAACAAACAGAGGAGATTGACATGACTGTTGTCCTGTATTGATAAGTTAACACAGGCATACTCCTACCACCTACAAAAAGAATTTCTCCCACCCTCTGCGGAGGTCAAATTGAACTCAGCCGTTTGCTATTGCTGAACAATCCATTATCACCTAATATCTGGTTAACTCTCCTCCTCCCTTTGGCCTGTATTTTTGCAAAGTTTGCCTCAGGGCTGCAGTCATCTCATCAGAAGAAGTAGAAGGAGAAAAAGAATAATGGTGGTGATGGTGGTGGTGGTCTGCTCATACTGGTGACACAACTGTCTAATTAGTGCAACGGACGTCAACTCCATCCACAGCAGACACTCTACAACTGTCATATAACGGACAGGGGCCAGTGACCTAGATAGCTCTTTTCACAAATTAAGTCCACTGAAGATGGATTCACAGGATAAATTTTCTGGAATTAAAAAAAGAATTAATGGGGGTAGCAGAATAGTTAAGGGTAGAAAGGGGGTAGTCTAAGGTGGTGGGCCAGAAACAGGAATGAGATGACAAAAAAGTAAAAATAATGATGATCATGATGAAGATGATGGCAGTAGAAAGCTGTAGAGGAGGAGGAGACATTGAAAAAATGACGGGGGGGGGGGGATGATGAAATTCAAAAGAATAAACCAATTTCATCTATGCATATCTACAAAAAATATAAGGAGGAGGAGATGGTGATGTTCATATTCTAAGAACTTGTCCATTTTTGTATTAAGCAGAAATAGAATAAAAATAAAAAAAGCAAAAAACAAAACAAAACAGGAACTCAATTTTTAAAAAAGGGAGATGGAAGCAAAATGTGTGAAATGTATAGAACAGATACGGACAAATATAAGCAAAGAATAGGGGGGAAAATCAGGAGAATCAAGAAAAGTGGCGGGATGGGGAGCATGTGAGGGAAAGAAAAAGAATGAAAGATTGAGCAAGAGAAAAGTGCCAATAATAGGTAGAAAAAGATTTATAAAGAAGATGCCAGAGAAAAGGATGAAAATAAACAATTTTTTTAAAAGAAGGATTAATAAAGAGAATCTAGAAAAAAAAAATCTAAACTAAAAAACAAATAAATAAAAGGCAAAAAATGGGAGAAAAAGGGTTGGATAAAAATGGTCCAAGTGGAGCAGGAGGAGAGATTAGAAGATAGGTAATTTGTAAAGAAGAATTGGAAGATAAAAGAATTTGGGATAATGAAGACTGGGCAAAGGAGTAATTGAGGAAAAATTACATCAAAAAAGATTTAAAAGAGAGAAAATTAGAAGGAACAGTGGAAATTGATGGGCGGAAAAGAAAAACTCATGAAAAGCTGAAATATTGAAAATGACTTAATCAAGATTAGTCTACACTGAACATATCTATCGACAAAAGTAGATTATTTATCTTATGAAACTGGATTTGAGGAATTTGGGGGAAATGAAAGTTAGTGAGAAAGTCATTTTATTACTTACTGGGAAATAATAATCATGAAAAGACTTTCTTAATCCTATCATTTTTATCAATGAAATATTACTTATAAATAAGTATAGGGTTAGCAAACTGTCTATACAAGAGATTGGCACTTTAGCATTTATAAGGTGTTTAAGGGATTTGTTGCGGTTACTGTTATCTTCTTTATACTTGGGGTTATTTTTTATATATAATATTTCAGTCCAAGTATTCCCCAAGAGTGATTAGGCAATGTAATGTTCATAACTTACTTCATGGGGCAAATCTCATTGGTCCTTTATCTTGGTTAAAAAGAATTACAAAATAAAAAAAAAACTTTTGGTCCATTTTGCCCCTTTTTTTCTTTCTAAATAAAGTTGCAATATTAATGGAATTATTAGAAAAGAAGATTCTTTAGGAATTTTCTAAGTGCAATTTTAAGAGCTGCAATAAGTAAACATTTACTATAGAAGCCAATTCAAGTAACATTGTTGAATTAAATATTGCATGCCATATTTTAACCTGAAAGTATTTTCAAGTCAATTCTTGTTTTATCTAAGTAAGTGAATGTTGAAATCTTTTACTTCTCATCGTTCAAACTTTTATTCCACAAAACTCAAAATCTACTTAATGTCTAATCTTAAATATTCAAATGATTTCCAAAATAGAATTATAAGTTTATTAACATTGTAAAAATTGTACTTGACTGATTGATTGATTGACTGGAAAGTTATCTGAATAGAAAACTGGGTAAAGTGCTGCATTTGCCAATCAATTTTCTGATCGATATAATGATGCACTTTATTGTTCTGATAACAACTGACTGCTTTTAACGCTTCACAAAGAAGAATCAGTTCATTATAATTGTTCATCTGAGATCAGACATCATTAAACCATCAAAAGATGCTTGTCAGCAATTAGTCTAACTAATTAAAATACTTTTCAAAAACCTTAACCATCAGTAAAAGCTTCTGATCAGTATTAGTTTCTCTTTACTATTTTGTTAAAGATGTGTTGCCAACGTCAATGGTGAGTTATACATCAAGTCAGAAGCAATTTATCATCATTAAACTTCACTTAAATTTTCTTATGTTCTGAGAATATTTAATATTTATGCAAGAAGGAAGAGAAAGACAAAGATGTATAAAAACAGTATCCACAGTTCCAACCTTCTTATTAAAGTTTGTCATTCACAAGTGAAGGGTTTGATATAGTTTGATAAACTGCATTTACAACATCCCATGTAGATGTGGAAAAAAATGGGAGAGATTTAAAGTCAAAATTGAAGAACATACATAGGCTATACCCCAAAAAATAAATCTATTTTGACAGACCATATCTAGAGTAAAAAGGGTGTACATTATTTTCTATAGAAGGATACTAGAATAAAAGGAAGTAATACTGATGGAGAGTGAGAAAATGAAAAAATCAGCAAAATGAAAAAAAAATGATAAAATGAAAAAATCAGCAAAATGAAAAAAATGAGAAAATGAAAAAAAATGAGAAAATGAAAAAAAATGAGAAAATGAAAAAATCAGCAAAATGAAAAAAATGAGAAAATGAAAAAAAATGAGAAAATGAAAAAATCAGCAAAATGAAAAAAAATGAGAAAATGAAAAAAAATGAGAAAATGAAAAATCAGCAAAATGAAAAAAATGAGAAAATGAAAAAAAAATGAGAAAATGAAAAAATCAGCAAAATGAAAAAAATGAGAAAATGAAAAAAAATCAGCATACATCAACTGGTTGGCTTGATGTATAAGTCAAAGCAGTGTGAATTTTAACATGTAACTTTCATTGCTCAGCAGGTATATACTATAGAATTCTGTGTTTAAAGAAAAAAAAGAGAATATCTGCATGATAAAATGGAACAAACTGTACTGTGCACATTGTTGTTAACATTTAAATTTTGTGTGCTACTACTTTTTACTTTGCACTATAACAACAAAAAAAAAACTGTTTTTTTTCATATATGTATAACTTCTGAAGAAGATTCTAGATTGAATTGTCCAAAACATTATGGGTACAACAAAAATCACTAAAAGTGAATGATATCAATTCTTCGAAAATCTGTTTGAATTGTTGTTTATTAAGTTGTTTGATTTGTTCAAATTATTTGTATGAAAATGAAATAAAAATATTGCAAAAGACAATAGAGAAAAAAAAGTGGCATGAAACAAACATGCGTTGCTTGCAAAGTCTGCTATAAATGTGAATTAGTGGATCTGTTTTGTTTTACTTAATTGTGAAAATATTTTTGAAAAATAAACAATAACTCAGGATACAAATTGCCTTAATAAAAAGTAAAATAAAATAACTATGAAACTATTTTGAGTTCAGATTTTTCTTCTCTTTTTTGTAGAGATTATAATTCAAAATTTTCAAGTTACTGTGTGACCAATTATAGAGGTACTTTGGCTGAAATACTTAATAAAAAGAAAAGACGATTGGAGAAGTTGGTTCACATAAAAGTCTTCACACAACAAAAATAAATTAACATTAATCACTCCACAATTTATAAAATTTATTATCTCAGTTAATGAAAAGTAAAAGACAGACAAGACTTCTGTATAACCTCAGAAAATATATTTTTCTTTTCAGACTATTTAATCCAGTTTTTATATTAATATAATCTTAAATAATAATATATTGAACAATGAAAATAAATACAATAGACAAAAGAAAAGAAGAACATACAACAAAGAAATTAAATAAATTCTAAAAGACCCAACTGCAAAATCTTACGAGAGAAATGCTGGAATAAAGCAAAAAAGCAGTTAGTATCTACATACAGTCCATCAGCTCAGTAGGATGGACAAAGTAAAAGGCACAACAAACAGAATCCATATAAGTGATTAGATGTCATTCAGCATGACTGACTATATAATCAAGGAAGCTGTATAACACAAAATTGTTAAAACTAATTTTTCTCACAGGAGGAAATTTAAACATGAAAATCAGGTGAACCTTAAAAGTTCAAGAAATACTAATAGTAACTAATATACCTATTCAAAGAGAAATATTTATAACCAGTAAAATAAGCACCAAATAGAAAACATTGAGTAAGAAGATGCATTGAAAAGACCAACATGCTTGAATTTTAATGCTAGTGTTTTGAAGTGACTAGCAAAAAAAAAAAGATAACTTCTCATTATTATATAAATTGACAAGGAGAAAAATGATAATTTGAGATTAGTTCATTTTAATGATATGAACTAAATAGTAAGAAGGTGATGAGAAGTGCATCTCAGAATGATGTATTATTTATTTGAATATTATAGGTTTATTCTGAAAGCCACGATTTGTAAGTGTTTGGTAAGCTCTGAACTATTGATTATTCTGTCTCAACAGAATGAATGCTCTTTGAAAATAGATACAAAACACATCTATAGGAGGAAAATAAATTAAGAATCTCTCATTGAAATTAATGATACATTTCATTATATACTATAGAGAAGCAAATTCCTAGACATGATAACACTGTCAGAATACATTCACAAAGGAAACAGAATGTATATGTGTGTGTCTATGGGCATGATCTCCCTAAATGTATTTTGAAGAAAGAAAATCAAATAGACAATATTCCTATAGATAAATATATATGTGTGTTTCAGAATGTATATGTGTAACACTTTCTACATATACATATATAGAAAGATTTAATATATATATATATATATATATATATATATATATATATATATATATATATTTTGTGTGTGTGTGTGTGTGTGTGTGTGGAGGAGAGCAACTAGTAGTATATATGTGTATATATATGTTTGAGTAATTTTTACCGTGTGTGTGTGTGTGTGTGTAAGCTTTTGTTCCAACTCTTACCAATGAATACAATGACCCTTTAGCATAAAAATAGATTTTCTATTAATTCTTTAATTCAAAAACCTGCTGGAGATAGCAGTCACAGTGGTTCTTTGTATAAATTCTATCAATTAAATTAACTTATTAGATACTAACATATTATCCAGCACTTTGTTGAAGGCAATTTTAAACTTTTCGGTTTTAATTCTGAATTTAAGACTTGAATTCAAGTTGATTCTTGAAGTCATCAAAAAAAGTTCAAGTCTGGCATCAAACAGCTGTCAGGAAAAGGATTCGTCACCAAAATTCTTATCTGGCAAAAAAATTATAAGCAATGGATGCCAGTGTTATGAAAAAGTCTTTGAGGAAATGGACTTGTAGATCAAGAAAAGAATCTTATATTTGATCTAATGCAACCAATATAAAGTCCAGCAAAGTTAAATCCTAATTATTAACCTTGCTAGTGTATCCAAGATTAAATGAACATATGATGACTGTTGCTTTTGCAAAACAAAACCAGACATGAAGGTCAAGTATGAGGTGCCATAAAATTTAATCCAGCTTAAACTGAGACTAATTTATCATTAACATTTGTCATATGTTATAACATAATTTGGATTTTCTTTATAGCTTACAGGGCAGCAAAATAGGGTTGTGTCATAGCTCACACTGGTGCTGTAAAGAGATATTTTGAATTTGAAAATAAGTGTAGAATTTAAATTTTGCCTGTCTAAGTTGTTTTTAAACACATGCCATCTAACAGTTGTCAGTTTTGAAATTATGAAATCTACATTTCCCAAAATCTATGAATATTGACATGTCTAAGATGCTATACATTCCAAATCTACATATATAAAAATGGATATGTCTGTCTGTGTGTTTGTGAGTCTCCATTCTAATGAACCCTACTCCTCCAAAACCTTTGGTCTGATTTCAACCAAAATTAGGTCACATGTTGATTATGACATGAACCTTTGATGTAGCAAACACCTTTTGAATCAATTTATAGGGTAAGGCAGAAATCACCAAAACACTTCGAATTTACAAACTCTTCTCTGAGAATTCAACCAAAATTGGGTAACTTGTAGATCAAGGTCTGAACCTTTGAGGTACACAAAAATATTTTGAATCAATGTACAGGGTTCATAAAAAATCAATGACAAACATAATTTTTGGTGGTCTTTTGTGCCCTTTTATGCATTTTTCCAAGATGCTTCACTCAAACTCAACCAAAATCAAGTCATTGGTAGATCAAAGTCAGTTACTTTGATATGCAAATAAAAATTTCAATTCACAAACAAGGTGTGGCAAAATTAATGGAAAATGTTGCTTTTTGCTATCGTTTATTACTCCGAAACTCTTAGTTGTATTCTATCAAAAATCAAGTTTTTTTGTAACTTCTACTTTATCATATGCTATAACAATTTCATATTTTCTACAAGGTGCCAGCCTCTCTGACATTGCAGGGACAATGCATCCACTTCTTCTGTTTCCCAATGTCATCACATGACATTACAGGCTCCTATAATGCCTGCCCACATTCTTCCAATTATGCATACAAAATTGTTGACAAAATTGACCAAGCATGAATCCAGTTTTACAAAAACAACAAAAAACGATACTTACTTTGCACTTTTTTTTAACTTATGTGTCATAGCAACCTCATACTGGAGCTTTTTTTGAAGAAGCACTTGACCTTACCATTTCAACATAACCACTAAAAAAACCCAAGTAACGCTGGGCTATACAGCTAGTATATTATAAATCATTCTATTCTAATTATTAAACAAGTTTATCAAGCACACCTTCAGACAAGTTGATAGATAATCTTAAGGTTGACTTATATTTATTATAAAATTTCTTTCTGTTATCTTGCAGTTCAACTAAAAGCAGAATGAACAAGTCAATCAACTGGAGCTACTTACCTACAATAAATGGTTAACTCAGTACATAGTGGTCCAGATTAAAGTAATGTCTCAAAGTTTCAATAAAAAAACTGACACTACTCAGTCAAATTACAAAAAGTAACTTAAGAAGAAGCTTTAATATAAAAATCACTGACAAACCATAAACATTTGGTTTCAATTGATTCAGTTTTTCCAACTGATTTTTGAGGCTAGTTCTAAAAATGTGCAGTGAAATACTATCACAGCTTGATAGTTTTTGTAAAACAGATTATTATTATCATTGTTGCTGTTAATTTATCAGTTATTGTTGTTGATGTTGTTAATTTAATATAATTACAGTTGTTAATTTATAATAGTTATTGTTGTAAATTTATGATAGATTGTCAGAAAATATTATTATTATTATAGTTATTTTGTTCTTAATCTATCATAATTTTTGTAAAAAAGATTAATTAATATTATTGTTGATTATTACTTTTGATGATAATGATAATGATGATGGTAATGCCACTGCTACACCAAGCATGGCTCTCATGGCTTCAGATTTTAAATGAGTGAAGGTGATAATATGTACATTCTTTGTCTTGGTGAATTAAGATTAGCCAACAATAAATATCCCATTTAGTATCATGGATTTGCTTGTTAAATTCAGTTGGACCTGCTCCCTAGAAGTTGACACACTGTTCATAAAAAGGAGTAGTGAGAGTGTATCTTGGCTGGGTGTTGAGAGGGTTGTTTTGTTTGAAAGACAAGGCAGTCAAGGCAACTTGGGAGTTACATCTAGATACCTGAAACCTCCTTCAGTCAGAAACTGTCAGAGCAAACTGGGTTACCTGGTCTAAAGGTATTTCTAACTAGGTCCAATCTGCAAGGTTACACACTGCTTTTAACAAAACCTATGACCATATCACATACATTTGGCAGTGATGCATGTACCTTTGTGGCATAATGGATACATTGAACTTTGTGTGTTTGTGCTCAAGCATTACTTTTTTGGTATGTTTCTTTCCACAATAATAATAATAATAATAATTATCATAATGACTACTAATCATAAGTTATACCAGATCAGTCACTGCCTGGGTCAATAAGAGCTATATTGTGCAAAAGGAAACTTGTCTGTGGTTTGAAAAGTCTAATGCTAGTTCCCACCTTTACAACAATATGGAGCTAGAGGTCTTTTACAACAGGATGCATCTTATTGATAATCTTCCATATTATACACCAACAGGTTTCAATCAACAGAAAAGATAATAAACAAGTTCTTGAGGCCTATTCTACTGTCATGTACCAAACCCATCAAAATTTTCAACCATAGAATAAATGTATTGAATAATACTAAAAATAGTGATAATTGTACCCATTGTGATCTTCCAACTTGGAACAGTACCAAAGAGTTTGGAAGAATTGGAAATCTAAGAAGAATTATAACCATCCAGATGACAACATTACTAGATAGACCAGCTGTCACTTGATTTTCAATAAAAGTTACTGATGTGAAAATTCAATGAATACAAATAATTATATGAGAAAAGTGAAGGTTCAAGATCTTTAAATTATTATTAGCTGACTTTCTGTATAAAATAATCTGTTATTTTTCTAATTTAGACAATTTTCTTTGCTTTCTTTTTTTATTATTATTAAATGTTATATTTAGTAAATCCATGTGTTTGAGTAGACATCTCAGTTTTTTTGATAGAATAATTGATATCTGAGTTTTTCAAAAGTTTTTAAGACATAGTTTGAACTTTACCTCTGTGTCCTGCTTATGTAGGGAAACCACTGCTTTTAGACAGATCAGTCAGGGAGAAATAATATAGGATCAAAAATCCATCAATTCCTTAACAGTTTATTTTTCATATATTCTGATTTTTGTTATTGTTTTAAATAAATATCAGTGGGAAAATCTGATAATATAAATAGAAAAATGTATAAAGAATAATTTTAAAAATATTTTAATCATATCTGTTAACATTTCACAGTACTAGAACATAGAAATGTCTAGATTCAGTTAAAAGTCCTATGAAAAAGCGAAACATTACACTCCAAAATATACCGAGTATTTTTCAAACGTAATGATAAAAATAATCACCTGAATAAATTCTTGAATATCATTTATTGACCAGAAATCTTTTTATGTTAATTTTTTTGTATCTGCTTTTCTTAATCTATCCTGAAATCCACAGTTAGAAGCTTCAATTCAAGTCATTTGATTAATGAGTACAGCTAAAAACTGTCCATTGAATATCATTGTTCCTAAGTAATAATCTGTAGAGAGCAACAAGTGGCTGATGATAGGGCTACTGAAGTTAACTAAGCAATCATCAGTCTCCATACTATCATTTACTGCCCAAGTATAAATTAAGGGCAGATATTAACACACTTTAACTAAGTATAGAACAGAGTCAAAGTCCATCCCACAATTTAATGTTGTATGTCTTTAAAAGTGTTTTAAGTAGAAGAAAACTACTTATCACATAAACTGTTTACAACTTAGGGCACAGTAACTTCATCTACAAATTAAATCAGAAACTTCTACTATGACCTCACAGAGAAAGATTTTCTAAAATAAGTGAAATTTCTCATTGTCAATAAGGTTTTTTTTTAATTGCACAGCATTATAAAAAAATAAAACTTAATTACATTTTTGTTCTATTTGTCTAGCTTGATAAAATAAACTTAATGCAGTATATAAGTAAATGTGCAGATCTTTGTGCAATAAAGAGAAAATGTTTTTAGAAACAGCAGATTCATTCACACTGGCATATCAGATATACAGCTAAAATGAAGCAGCCATCTTTGTCAAGATTTTACAACAATTTTGAGTATAATGTTTGCTGATAACTTCTATTTATATCTATCTGATCATTGTATTAAAATAAGCATTTTTCCAAGTTTGTTTAAAACTGATTTACATTCATGCTTTTCTGAAATTTACTTTGATGATTTTTTAAAAATTGTAACTCGTATTAAAATTCCATATTTCAAAATGAATTTTCATTTATTTTATGTAATAAAGAAAAGTTTAATGTAAACAAAAGAGATTGAATTTTGTGTTTTATATGCTGTGAAAAATGACTGGAGATATTAACGATTTACTAAATAAGAAATAACAGCAACAACAAATATTTAAGGCCAGTATGTCCGTTGTGGTGCAGTGGATATTGACTCAGAATGAGAAATCGGGTAGCCGAGTTCAAATTCCATTTGAATTCATTGCATTCACTTACGCGCAAATACCCTTGGGAAAGATATTAATCTGTCTCTTCCCTCCAGTATGGGTTAAATAATAGGACAGATTGGGTTCTATAGCCTTGGTCAGCAACCAGTCTACTGCAGAAAGCAATAGCAACCTACTGCGGGATAATCTTCTGCCCAGTCAGTCATGTCTCTTTCAAGACATGATCACCCCTAGCATGTATCATGTATGGCACTTGATTATTAGACTGGCATCAAGATCTCATCAATTTACAGTAGAGCTGACTAGATGTAGCTATAAGTTCTATGCTAACAGTTTCTTTTCTTGCACATCTTGCTTGTGGAACTCTCTTCTGGCTCCATGTTTTCTAGCTAACTTTAACCCGCAAAAATTTAAATGCAATGTCAATCCCTATCTCCTATACTCTGGATTACTCTTTTTTCTTCCCACTCATTATTAATGTTTCTGTCCCTAAATCTTCCACACCCTGTAACCCTTTGTGTCTTAATGGCTTTACTGTCTTTCATGGGGTGATACCAATTAAAATAAAGTATATTAAATTTATAAAGATTTTCCTACTTGTCCTTTATGTAATCATACACACACACACACACACAATATATATATATATATATATATATATATATATTGTTTAAAATGTTATATATTAATGGAGAAAAAAGTGTCCAATATCACAGACAAACCATTTAAAGATATCAACAGTATGATCATAGTAATCTAGCACTGTATGCTGACTGTCAGTTTCATGCCTCAAGTGATCTTCAGATCATGTCTACACTGAGTATATCTATACATATGAAGTATCAGTTATTCACAAGTCTTTATATTGGGTCAAACCCTGGCCAGATAGAAAAATTTTCAAGGTGTTATGCATGTGTCAGTGTGTGTAACTATGTAATTTGAATAAACACGCAAAAGTGAATTCAGCAATGTTAGGATTGTTTATTAATCACTACAAGTAAAAGATAAAAAAAAGGAATACATCAATTCAGCAAAAGATTAGCCTTTTGTGACCCTGATCAGCCCCAAATATTATTTGCCTTTAACTAGAGAAGGTCCCAAATGTTAGCAGAATATTTCTATTGTAAGTGTGGGAATATTTCTTTAACTGCAAGAGAGATCACCCAAGCAGTGTACAGAAGTAGCAAGTGATACAGACCTGTTATTTTCTCCCTTAACCCTGCAAATTTTTTTAAATATTAATATTCATAAGTGAAAAAGTCTATGTTGTGCCTTTGCATTGTGATTTATACAGTTGAAGACACATGTGTAGTTGATACACATGCATACAGCTTTAATGTGCTGGTCGCTAGCATTCACACATTTCTCCTGGTATTTAATTTCTTGTATTCTTTCAGTGTATTTCAAACATAACTCCCAGCTCTTAAAAATTGGGTAGGGCCACTTTCAAGATGGCTCTTTTATCTTTCAATAAAAGCAATCCAACAAAGGAGAGCTTAATGGTAAAACATGAATTCAGGTTTGACAAAAGATGAGTTCATATCTCTTCTGTGCAGGGTCCCAAGTGGCAGACAACTAACAAAAATATACAATGTCTCATGGGAGTTATTTTACATTTTATTCTGATTTTTCTAGTTTTTTTTTGTTTGTTTTTTCTTCATCATCAGCTTAAAATTAACCTTATTTTTAATTTTTTTTCCAATTATTAATCATAATTATCATAAAAAAGATTAAAAAAAAGGAATAGTGAATTTTTGTAGGTCTTTTGTTAATTGATAAGATTTTTTTAGTAGCCGACAATTATGAGTTGATGCTGGGTGGGAAAGATGTAAATGTCTTTGTGAAATTCACTGCAAAATGATAAATATCAAAAAGATTTACACAAGGGTATTAGAAGAGGTGAAGGTTTTAAAAAACAGAAAAGGCTTGGGAAAAATGTACAGTGAAAATAAAAGAATCAAGATTGAGGGTGGGGAAGATAAAAAATAAATAAGGTTTAATGTTGATACGAAAAGGATTTATTAGTGCATTGAGACATAAATGAGATACAAAACCTAAAGTATTTGAGAACAAGACTGTCCTATTGCTGACTGAAAATGAATGTATTTTTTGCATATAAGAAAGAGAAAAAGAAATCATAAAAAAGGTTAACAGTAATGTGATTTTGAGCAAGAAGAGAAGCAAGAGAAGGTAAGTGAAAAAGAAAGGAAGAGAAAGAAAAGTGCTAAAAAAGGATAAAACAAAGAGAAAAAGAAAACCAAAGAAAGAACCAAATAAGTAGGAAGAATGAAAAAACAAATTAGTAGTTTCTTGGCTACTAATTTTTTTGCTATTTAGAGAATTATTTATAGTCTTTCTTAAATTTTGTCAATGTATATTAAATTACTACATTATAGAAACAATGATACAGAAATGCAAAGGCCCATTGGAATAGCAAAAGGTGCCTTCTCAATGCTAAGCAAAGTATTAAGAAACAGAAAAATTTCATTAGAAACTAAGAAAAAATTGCAGAACTACTATTCAAAGGCAGTGAATACTGGATAATTTCCTTACAGATGAAGAACTGAGGTAACAGAGATATCGTTCTATAGAAGGATAAAAATGTCATGAAGAGAACATGAGAATAACCAGGAAGTTTAAGAAAGATGGAAACAAAAAGAACACTTATACTTAGCATCAGAAAAAATTGAAATTTCTTAGACACATAATGAGGAAAGAGGGCTTAGAGAATTTGACACTCACAGATCATAGTGAAAGCAAAAGGGAAACAACAAGTAACCTACCAAATGAGTTTGTATAAATAGATAGCAAAACAAGGACTGGGAAGGATACTGGTGAGGAAAACATTGCTTAGAGTTAGGGCATAGGAATCTGTGGAGAGCCATGATCACCCATGACCTGAAGGGATGCAGCACATAAAAGAAGGTTGTATAACTGGGTGTTACAGGTTAAAGTAACAAATATAAACTCCTGGAAAGTAAGTTCAAGCAACACTCAAAGTTTATTATATTTTTTCCTCAGTTACTTTTACACACGCAAACACTTACGAGGAAGTGGACGGACAAAATCATGGAAACACCTTAAAATTTCAAGCAAGTTTATTTCAATATGGGTAGGAACACTTTTGGCAGTAATTACAGTTCTGTATGGGATCAACTTGTATAAAGTTTGAATTGTTTCCAGAAGAATTTTTATCTATTCTTTAGCTAAAACAGTCTCCAATTCTTTCAATGATGATGGTAGAGGATACTGACACCTCACTTGTTGTTTTCTAAAATAAACCACAGATGTCCAATAATGTTGAGATCTGGGGACTAGAATGTTCCCTGTGCCATTCAGCTACAACTTTATCAGCATGAATGGATGCATTATTATCCTAAAAGATGGCATTTCCCTTCAAAAACAGTTCCTGAACAAAAGGATGAAGTTGACCACTTAAAACTGATTGTTGATTTTAATAAATTTATTTAAATAATATCAGTAAAAAACAACAATTTCAGCAAAAAAAAAAAAAAAAAATGAAGTACTACTAATACTAACTCAACAAGCATAAAAATAGACAAGCTTTTGAGAGTTTCATCAAATTTTTCAAATTATGCTATTATGGCAGTAGATGTTTCTATTATTTTGTCCACCCACTGTGTGTGTGTGTGTGTGTGTGTAGAGAGAGAGAGAGAGACAGTACATCAATAAATTTGCAGCTTGATGATAAAAAAGCATTTATTTTGCATAGCAAATATCTTTTCAATGTAATCCTCCTTTGTCAATGCACTTAATTCAGCAGTGAATATTAATCATATATTGTGCAAATTAATTGAAACAAAATGAATAATGTCATTTTAGGATCTTTCACACTTTCCCTGATCACATATACATTATTTCTTGGCATTTTTTTCTTTTGACCACATTTACCTTTACACTTTGAACCGATGGAACCAGTTTGTTTCTTTGCCTTGATGACACAAATGACAGTTAAAAGGCTGATACCAGCAATATCCACAATCTCTCTGTAAGACTTGCCCATGTGTTTGTGCTGCATTACAATTTTCATAAGCTTCCTTGGAGTAACATCCATTGCAGACAATGGCTGTAGGACAACTAAGCAACAGTCTAGCGTGATAAAAATCTGATGCTATCACAGATTACACAATTTTTCAAGGCCAAATAAATTTTATGATACACCCCTGAAAATAGATTCATATTACTGCACTCCAATGGAAATGTGCAAATCTGAGGAAAAAATAGAAATTGATTACACCTTGTTACTCCCATGAATTTAAAACCGACTGTATGGTGAAAGACAAGAAACTAAAGCAGTTATTTCAATTGATTTGCACAAGGGTGTAGATTCAACATTATACAGTGAAAATTTCAGATCAAAATTCAGTTAATAACCATGTATCAGGCTTAAAACATTTTAATAATACTCCCTGATAGATAGATAGATAGATAGATAGATACATAGATAGATAGATAGATTTATTTTATGACTTTTACTTTTTTTAATATAGTATGACAAAAAGTGAACTGGAGCTGTTCAAATTGAAGTTTTGTATGAAACAACAAAAAGGACAATTTTGTTGGTTAAATCAACTTAGTGTAAAATGTTTGATGAACTACAACCCATGTGGGAGTCAATGAACCAAAAAATTGTATTCTTATCCTCCTTTTCAAAGGCCTAGTGCTACCGTAAATGTTAATCGACAAATATGGAGTCAGTGTTGGAGAATAAGTTTTTATTTGGATGTACTTTCATTATCAAGCATTGTACATTTTATATAATACTTTTAAAGTGAAATACTACTTAAGCTTTTAGCTGTTAGAGAATTATAATATTTATCTATATCTACAAAAAATAGCAAACATATTGATTGGTTTCAAGTTTTAATCTGGGTACAATGAAATAACTCTTTTATGTAAGTTAACAGATGTTTAGTGGCAATATCAGAATCCTACCATCTGACTCAATGTCTGTGCTGTTTAGGAATTCAAATACTACTTCTCTGATTTACGAATGAATTGTTATTTGTGAGTATAACAAATGTTTTTAACTTCATCTATGAAAAAAAAAGCAACTAGATTAGTAACTAGATGGGTGACCGCTTGGAAATACCATATGCTGAAGCTTAAATGTGCAGGTGGTGTAATGAATAATGGCTTAGAATTTTTAATCAGAGAACCAAGTTCCAATTCCAGTTGGGTTCATTATAGACACATGTGCAAATACCCCTGAGAAAAGTATGAATCCACCTCTTCTCCCCGCAGTTATGGGTTAATTTGTAAGACTTGTATCATTAAATCATTATTATCTCAAAAAAAAATTCTCACAATCTCAAAATATTTTTTGAATTTAAATAACCTGCCAAGTGTTGATAAGACCTACAAAATTAATCAATAACAAAAAAAACAAAAAGGTTTTGATGAAAATTATGCATCTCGTAATGTAACTTTTTTTGATTCATTCATTTATTAAAGTTAGCTCATTAACCTAAGCAAGACAGAAGCTATTTCTGCTTTAGCATTTTTAAGTTTACTAACAAATATCTACATTCTTAGATAAAAACTATGCAAACCATTTATTATGAATTACAGTGTTAATATTGTCATAAAAAATATCATGCAATCTTGTGAGGGGGAAATCTATTCTCCAACCTATAGACTTTTTCCCACAGCTTATCATTTTCATTTATCAGAATTTGGAAAGCTGATTTGGTTATGAACTTTTCACTAGCCTCTTATAAAAAACAGTCAAGTATTGAAATTGCAAACATCATCCTTTAAAATCCAAACTCTTTTTTATTCAGCAAGCAATCATTGGGTTTTGGTAGAAAATACAAAACTAACCTAACAAACAGAACACAGTATTTGTATAGATTATGTACATTAGGATGTACTGAGTTCTTAGCTTGACCAAAAAGAGATTTTAAAATAAATTCTGAAGTTTTGAAAGTTAGTCAGGATGAGAAAATTTCAGATCACTTTTGTAAATATGCTTGTTTTATTAACAAAATCTCTATATTTTTTCAATGAATTTATTTAAAAATAACATGAAAATAAACAGACAACCTAACCATCCTAAACAACTTCAATCTCATCTGCACTTACAAAACTAACCTTTCATTTTAATATAATTTAGGTCATCAATCAATTTTTAAAAGTATGCAAACATTTTATATAGAATACAAAAACTACCTCACTTTATCCCCTTTTATCGTTATTTTAAGAAATCAAAATTTAAAAATCTGTAACATGGAGAAAAACACCTCATCTGGTGTCTGTTTTGAAACAGTTTATTATTAAATCAGACAGATTGTTTATTAGTCTCGGCTACCAGAAAGCCTTATCAAAATGACAACTTGTTGCCTTATGTCATATCAAACAGGTATAGAGGAAGTTCTGGCCTGACAAAATGTCAGCCACCTGCCTTTAATAAAAGTTTACCATCTTCTTTCTTGTCTTTTCTATTCCTTTTGTGGCTTCCTCAACAACATCAGACCAATATTTGACAACAACCATAAATAATACATGCTTATATAAATATATTAAAACAGTGTAATCTCTCAATACTAATTCTGACAATAATCCAAAAGTAATTTTTTATTTTAAAAATTCTTTACTATCTGGTTATTTTAACAAAAAGAAAAGAATAAAATTGAACATTTTGAGGTGAAGAAAAAAGATTAACAAAATGGATAACATTTTTCAATATAATTCTTATTCTCATTGATTAAGTTTTTTTCTTTTCAAGAATATATTTATTTCATAGAATCTAAAAACTTTCATACAATCAACTAAGTTATTATTTTCAAATAATGATTAATGTGTTATTGGGATCCATATTCCTCCTATCATCTCATTATACTCTGATGAAAGTTGTTAAAATTGAGGTTTCATATGCATTTTTTGAAGTAACAGCATTGAATAGCTACTTAGTAAATCTCATGAGGATATAGAATGGTACCCACTGTACAAGTTCAAAAAATATTCTTTTCACATACGTCAACTTGTCTTTTTATCACACCATCATCTGCTTTAAGATTTATAACTATAAATTTATGCTAAAGGGTTGATAAATTTTACAAAATTAATCAATCAATAACAAAAAATAAATATGACTTAAAAGGGATTTTAAAATAAATTTTGATGTTTGGAAAATTAGTCAGGACAAGAAATTTTCAGATTACCCTTGTAAACATGTTTCTTTGATTAACAAATTCTCTATATTTTTCCAATGAATCAAAATAAAAACTACAGAAATCTGACAAAATTGTGCTATTAATGAGCTCTTCTTACAATTATTAATTCATGATAATGATAGGAAAAGCTGATTACTTTTAAAGTTAAACATGGAATCGTTTTCATGATCAAGACTTGTGGTGTTACAAGGTTATTTAACATGGATACTTTTTCAGGATCAAAATTTGTAAGCTGTCAGGTTGCAAATATAATGGCCCTAGTTTTCTTCATTCAAATTTCAGGTTACAATTTGACTGTTTTTTTTTTTTGCATTTGTGGAAAGCCTTATCAAAATGAAAATTGGCTGCCTTACATCACATCAGAAAGGATGTAAAGAAGGTTCTGTTCTGACTAAATATCAGCCACCATCTGCCTTTAATAATATTTACCATCTTCTTTCAAGATAAAATTTTCATTGGATTCTTATAAGAGTTAACATAAAAAGTCTCTCTTAGAAATAACAAATTAATCAGCAAGGTCTGCTTTAGAAATGTCTTAAATTTATCATAAAACCTATCTTTAAAATATCTAAGGTTTATCATAAATATCACTGATCTTAGAAATATCTGAGATTCATCATATGTACCTTATCAATACCTGATGTATATTTCTGAATCTATCTTGTATTTTTTTGGTTGTTGTTGTTAAAAAGAAGACTTGAGAAATTATTAAATTGATGCACAAAGCACAAAATGAGTTTTAAATTCTCAAGCAAAGGAACATATTTTATTTACTAACTCACAGCACACAGCAGTAGTCACACTTCTATTTTCTTATCAAATGAACATGAGAAATCTTCAAAGTAATATGATAAATCAGGTATAAAGTGATATGGAGATGATTTGTTGTTCTGATACTTGTGAAACATGGCAATATCTCTGAAAGACAAATTTGTACATATTCAGTATTTAAGAAATAGACAATAGAATCTGATTGATTCTGTTTAAATTACTACAGTGTTATTAGAGTTGAGACTTAGAATGATATTGTAGTACTCTAAATATTTCTTACTATATTCAAGCAACAAATACAATATTACATTACTCTTGTTATTTCAGATTATTCATTATTTTATAATAACCAACAATATTTGCCTTTAAATTTTTACACATTAAAAAATGGATGCTGGTTTCAATTTTAATATGTAAGCAAAAGTTCTGTTTATTTTTATGGAAGATTCTAGAATATGAGGGTCATAAATGATTGGAAAAATGTAAATTATTTTTTTCTTTATGCTTCACTGCTTTATAGCTATTTCCATGAAAAGTTTCAGGGGGATGCTAATTTACTCCCCCCCCCGCTATAAAGAACAACTCAAAATACAATTGAGTTATTTCCCTAGTTGTTACACTCACTTCTTAATTCAATAAGGTGATTAGCAAACACACATGTGGAACTCATAGTTTAAATCCAAATTAATATCAGACAGTAAATGAATAAAAATATTATTATTATGTGTTAAAATGAACTACATTCCCTAGAATGACCTTTACAGCTGCAATCTGCCAAGCTATATACATTTTAACAAACTATCTTCATTCTCTTTGTATTCCATTTATGAGATGCAAGTTCCACTTGAACAGCTTCTTCCCATGAACTGTTGCTTTGTGGAATCGACCCCTTAGACAACGCTTTTCCTGATCACTATAATATTAGCCTGTTCATGTCTAGGTTAACCATTATCTTAAACATACATCCCTCTAAACAGTGACTGTTAATCTGTAACTCTCTACCGTGAGTGGTTCTTGGGACTTGTACAGGGTGAAAATCATTGTTTATATATATATATATTCGTCATTCACATACAAGCTTGTTTCACTGTATCACAGCTCATCAGTGTGGCTAGACATCTAATTGCTTCTCTGGATTTCCAGACCCCTCGAGCTTGGGTCCAGAATGACCAAATTAAGACCAGTTCATACTGGTTTTGAACCTATCCACCACGGTGGATAGGTAATGTTTGACCAGTACCTGGGCGTATGCGCTTAGGTTCCTCACGTTAAAAAAATCCTTGTGCCACATCTCTCTCAAGTGAGGGAGAATTGTAAATATTGACATCCAATTGCTTCTGGCCGGGATCGAAACTTGACTGATTTGGTGTCAGTTGGGTTCACTAACCCGTAAGTGAATCCATATGGAAAGATATTTGAATGATTAAATCCATATGGAAAAATATTTCTGATTCATTTGTTCACTTTGCTTCTAAGAGAACATTGATTTTACAAGCATGCTTGAAGGTCCCAGGTTAAGCAGGCTTTTGAGAGAAACAACATGTGACATCTATTTAAAAAAACATGTCTTCATGGCAACTGATAAGTAAAGTATAAGGAAAATGCCATAAAGATCTATATACATCTCAATCGGATTGAACAGATTTACATTCTAATGAACCAATGTACTTATGAATGGTTATGCATGGCACTGATCCAGAATTGAAGACAGCAAGTAGTATGTCCATCAAAATATTCAAAATTATATGAAGCTAAGGGCATAAAACAGTTGCCAGGGATGCAAATTTAAGTTTAGGTTTTTTATTTATGATTTTGTAATTCTTAGTTTTGTATTTTTGTGATGTTATATCGCTTTACATTTTTGCATATTTTTCATGTACAGATGATAGCAAAACTGTAGGAATATAAAAAAAAACAATTTTAAAAAAAATGATTTGTTAGGCAAAGGCGAAATGTAACAAGATCCAAAGTGCATTTTTAGTGATTACATTTTTCAGGCCATATATATATATATATATATATATATATATATATAAAATTTGACATTTACTTTCATCAAATACTTATCAGATTTAGCACCATATATGGCAATGAGTTCTGTTAAAAAAACCTTCAATAATTTCTTTCTAGCCGCATGTACTAGAGATGGCAAGATTAGTTTAGTGAGGTTGGCATGTAAACCCCATTTTTGACACATTAGTTCACTAATGAGCTCAGAATTAAATATATATGATTATAAATGGCTATGATTACAAATAATGTTAAAATATTAAAAAAGAAAAAAGAAAATGAAAGATATATAACAGCTTTTATTATTATTTTTTGTTTCCAAAATATTCCTCACCAAATTATAAGCATCTATTTAGTGATTTAAAATACGATCATATATATATATATATATATATATATATATATATATGTACATGTGTGTGAGAGCATATCTATCTATAAAACATGCATACATGACTGTCTACACAAACATATATAAGTAATCACAGAAAATATTTTTATGTATTCAAAATTTGAATAACAATGAAATTTTCTATACACACACACACAGATACAGGGTGCAATGTGTAAATTGGTGACATTTTATATTTTTAATTTTGTGTATGTATTTTTTGGGGATTTTGTCAACTGTACAGTAGTATCAGTTGGGCACAATCTATGAGAAAAAGAGTACCATGATGCAATTCAATCCATTAGAAATTTGGAAACAATATGCTGTACTGTTTGGTATTCATGAGGGAAGCTTCAATACAAATATTTCAGTAATGAACTGAAAGCAAGGATTATGGTAGCATTCACCAACATAAGCAAAGCAACCATCTAAAAGACTTGCAGGAGATTTCAAAATTGTCTGGTGTCTTTGGTTAAAGCAAATAGCAATTTTATTGAATAAACCTACTCTTTAGTATTTCAAGATATTTTTGTGTAATTCTGGTGTATATATATATATATATATATATATATATATATATATATATATCTTAAAATGAAATGTCAGTGTTATTTTCATTTTTGTATAATTTAGATGACAATTCATCCATCTCACCCTGTAGATATATATATATATATTTTTTTTCATTTGTAAATGGGTTATATGACACAACCCAGGTTTCTACTATCTGGTGTTTTCAGGCGATTTACAATAATTATTGTAAATAATTTATATTTATTTATAATTAATAATTTATTGTAAATCACCTGAAGATACCAGATGGTAGAAACCTGGGTTTCATAATATAACTCGCTTACAAATGAAAAATATTCAAAAGTTCTACAATATAATTATATTGAACACTTTTTAATTCAACTGTCTACTGGTTTAATTTAATTATGACCAAAACCTAAGTAATTAAATAATTAATATATATCTTTTATGCTAAACACAATTGTTTGAAACACACTGTTGCCTCTGGATGTTGACTTCAGTGTCCACTTAATATAAATATATATATATATATATATTGAGAGAGAGAGAGAGTGGGGGGGGGACATATAGAGATGTACACACAAATATAAAAAAAACAATGTCAGAGTTATTTAGAAAAAAATATATAATAGACATTATTGTCTATTCCCTGGCCATTACTCCTTCTATGTTTATTGAATAGGAGCATCATTTTATCTCATTTCTCATTTAGGATATGGTTTACTATTGCCTTTTCTTTCTTAATGATTTAGCTGCCTTAATTTTTGGTGATATGACTGATCAATGGTTGTGACTTTTGATTATGAAGGTACCAGGCAGGCAGTTTCTAATAGTTGCATCCCAACTGGTGATATGGAACCCAAACTGTTTGGTATTGCTTAGAAAATATGCTCTTGTGAACATACTATTGGGGTTTAAGCACTGCCATCTCACATACAGATAGGTGCCCCTGTATGTACTTCAAGTGGACAAAAATGAGGCCACACTACAACTTTGTCTTAGCCACCTTCTGACCAGTTTTTATTGCTATAGATGATGGACAGTGATCATTTTGGCCTTTTTTCCTGAAAACATAGTTTTGTTCTTTAATATTCTGTAATATTTATCAAATGTTTTCTTTTTCTCATATTCTCCAACACCATTGCAAAATAGTGGCTTTATTGCCTTGTTTGGGGTGAAATGATTAAAAAAAGTGAAAAACTAAATATATAATTAGACCATACCAGAGAATTGACAGATTATCATGGATGAAGTTTGTCTATCATTATCTGTCTCATTTGAACAGTCATGGAGCACTTTTAAAAAAGAACAGAATCATTGGAAATCTGAGAAAGAATTGAAACTATGCAGTTGAAACACATATGAATACTTGTCTACATAAATACAGTGAGGATGGCTTTATAGAAAGCAAATATGTTAACATGAATGAACAGTAAAAATTACTTTTTGGTGAGATTGAGCAAGTAAAAATTTATGAATTAAATTAGTTTTACATCAATATAGATATGTAATTATACCAACATACCTCTCTCTCTCTCTCTCTCTATCTATATATATATATGTGTGTGTGTGTGTGTTGCATATATAAATATAAATGATGTACATGTGTAAGCATCTTTAATGTAAAATTAATTTCATCACTTTTCATACCCTGCCATATAGTTAAAACCTGAAAAAATAAATTAATTATTGATAAGTACAGTTGTGTTTTTAATGAGACATACCAAAATGAAAACCTTTCACTATTGTATGTCGATATGTGGGCATTATCATTTGCAGGATTCTCAAGGAATCTGAATTTAATGTAACCTTTTATAAGAATTAGACTTGAAATCAGTAAACTGCTGCACAAACAGTCATCTTTGATTTAATCTATGCCAAAAAAAAAAAAAAAGAGGAAAAAGAAATGAAGATTGAAATATGAATTCCTTTTTGATAATAAATACAAATATACTGACATAGAATTTGCATTAGACAAATTTTATCTCATCTTTCACTGCTTTCTCCAAGCCAAATGCGATGTAGATATTCATACATATATCTATTGCTATTGGATGCATGCATGTAAAATTTACATTCTTCTTTAATGTATGTATTGTGTAACAGCCATTGATATTCATAAAGTAAGATTAAAGAAAAGAGATCTGAATATTTGCTGTTTTTCATTAATAAAGTGCTGTGTAATGTGCACAAAATCTGAATGCATAAAATTCTCATTAGTGAGTCAGCTAAAATAATTTCTGTAGAGTCAGTACATTCAGATTTTGTTGCGGCATTCCATCAAATCTTCCTGACAGGGTCAACACATCCCTAATATATGGTGGGGAGAGGTCATTACTGGTTTCCATACCTGCTATATAGCATTCACTTCTCCTGTTTCAAAGAGCTACTTTTATATTCTTCCTTGCGCTTGTTCTGGTTGAATAAAATTCATCTGAACCAACGCAACCCATTTCCATCTTTAAAATGTATACCAGACTTATGACATCTATTTTGGGAGTGCTTACTCCATTCTTGTAAACAACTGGAAAATAATTATGTTAAAATCATATCTAAATGGAACATTCAAAGAAATTTTCTACTATCAAGAGATTTGATTTGACCTCAGGTAGAATTCATATATACAATCTATCATTAAAGATGCTGGAGAAATGAATAGCTCCTTGTACCACTCCTGAAAGTACCCAACGTCTTCTGCCATGCTTTATCTTTACAAGTTTTAGATTAGATTACAATTGGAGTATTGTTGCCATGACTAGGCTGGGGCTGTCTAATTTTCACTTTATGTTCTTGATAGAGTTCAAAAACATTTACTCAGCTTGGTAGGTAGATTATTTTCCACCTTACTGCCACTTTCCTACAGACATAATATCACAAGCCTATCACTACTTCCATAGCAAATGTTTCAACAAGCTCGATTCTTCTTAAGTGCCACCAACTCAGACCTTTACAGCCAAGACCAACCTTGCTACATCAATAGAGTTGAATCATCCTCATTCCTTGCATATTCCTTAAAAAAGTCATCTGAAAGCTTCTACCCAACAACTGCTACTTTGTCAAACAGACTCCTGCATGGATGCATCCCTAAGCAATCTTAATCTCTTCAAGTTTAGGGCCAATTTTCATTTATCCACTATACGCTTGTAATCTTCACTTACTACTTCTTCTTATGTTCATATTACACACCTCATTCAGAAACCCTCTACTTTGAGTGGCTCTTGAAATTTTTATTAATTAAAAAAAAATAATCATCATAGAGGGAGATAAGTCTTCTGAAATTTACATAATTTAATTAAAATGTTTCACTGTTTTTTGTATTTAGATTTTGATGGACATCGACTCGGAAAGAGAAATCGAAAAGCAGAGTTAGAATTCCAGTCGAATCCATTTCCTTCACTTATGCTTGAATATCCTTGGGGAAGGTATTAATCCATCTCTTCTCTCTCCAGATATTGGGTGAATATCAGGATAAATTGGGTGCTATAGCCTTCGTTGGCAACCAATCTACCACAGAAAGTAATGGCAACTAACTATAGGAAAATCTTCTGCCTAGTCAGTCTCTTTAGAGACATGATCAGATAGCAATTAACTGATTGACTGATTCATCTTTGGTGATTGTTATTTAGATATGACTTCATCTTTGTTTTTAGGGCTTTAATGATTTTGTCAAAAACTTTTGTAAGAAGGTCTCAAGAATTTCTAAGTTTTCTTGCAACTAAAAGAATTGAAAATGAAAAAAAATGGTTATACTAACCAAAACAATTGGATAGTTTATGTCAATTTAGAATTATCAATATTCAGACTTCTTCAGGCATCAATAGCAAAGTTCAATATAAATCAAATGTTTAACAATTGTGGCTTGTGGGTAAGAAATAATTTAACAAGATCCATCTATGAATGAAAGCATTTTTCTTAACAATGCATAAGTAATGTTATTCTTTTGTCAAGTGGGTGCAATTAATCATTTGGAGGTTGTAAGCACAAACTTATGAGAAATTTATTTATAGTTTGAAGCTCGACAAACTTGATTTTGTTCCCAATTCAACTTGATAAGTGAAAATAATTATTTTGTGACATTTTCATTTCTAACAATAGTTTATATTCTCTTCATAAACAAATGTCACTTAAACAAACCACTGATTATAATATGACACTTTATAGATATTTTTATTTACAAACAATAAAAATATTTGCAAATTCAAAACATTTCTGATGATTCTGATAATTGCCTCAAGAATTGCTCTCCACACACCCCAAAAGAAACAATCTATTAGCATAGATTAAAAAATAATTAAGAAACTGCTAGATATAATTATTATTCGATTTAAATTTACTGTCCTGAATATTGATACAAGTCAGTTTGTCTTCAGTTTTGTTTTGAGTAAAATTAAAAGTAAATAGACATGAATCAACTGGAATTAAAACACTGTAAAAACTGTAAATACAGAATGGCAGGAGGGTACAGTATTTCTTGTAACAACCTTAATATTGTCTCTACATAAGTGACATCACAATAAAAATGACTACTACCATAAAGCAATGGACAAACAGAAATGTGTAATAAGATCTTTGCATTCCAAAGGCAAAATTCCAACAAGAAACTTATTACTGAGTGTGATAAACATGTCATGAGCAGGTACTGGTATGGTTGAGTGCATTCATAGAAGTGGTGGTGGGGGTACACATCTGTAGGACTAGCCTTATGTAAAGTGTTCCCATTCGTGAACACCAAAAGAAAACATTGCACATATTAAAGCTTTGCTTAAAAAGAATAGACAATGTAAATTTCTGGATAAAGCTGTAGAATTTGATTTTCAAAAGTCAATGATTCATGAAATCATCCAAGAGCTAGGATAATAGAAATTTTCCTCACATTGGTTCTCAAAGCAATTGATTGAAGAATACCCATTCCAGAACATCGGTATTTCTCTTCAGCTTTTGGAACAGTATAGGGAAGCTGATGAGGATGGGCTTAGACTTAAGTATGTCCCATTACCCTAGATGCAATGGTTGATTCTATTACCTAGAAGCATCTAATGACACTGACCTCATTAAAAATTAAAAATTCTGTAATCTGCAAAGAAAATGATTGTAATAGTGTTCTTGGAGTTAAAAATGGTGTGCTGTTTATAGATGTCCTACCATATAGTTTGATAGTTAATGCAGTTCAATATATATGAAATGCTTGACAGACTTAGAGAAGGTTCTCATTGAAAGAGAACAGAAAGTTTGTATAAAGCTGCTATCCTGACATGCAACAATGTCACACCACACAGGGCCAACCTGGCAAAAGAGTAACACAAGCGATGTGTTTGGAATATTTTACTGCATCCATCTCAAATCCCTGACTACCTGGATTTCTTAAAAAATTTTGCCTGGGAAGACGTTCCATGTAAATGATGCTTCTAGAAGAGTTGATGTGACTGTGGGACAAATGTATCAATCTTAATGGTACCAATGTAAAATAGTAGAATAATAGTACTGATAGGTGCATTTGTCTATATTTCTGAGATGAGGTAGTATTTACAGTATTTACATTATTTGGACTATTGTCCTCATCTTTGTTGCCATTTGTACGACATTTTGGCCAATGTTACATATTGCAATATGAGCTCTGATAAAATATACTAGAGAAAAACCTTTAACATCAAAAAATTGAAATATGAACTCTGGTAAAAAAGGGTTACTGGACATTAGGTTTATAAGTGCCAAAAATTCAGTTGTTCTTGGATTTAAAAAAGTGTGCTGCTTATAGATGTCCTTAAGAACACACATGGCCCAGTGAATATAGACGTTGGTTAGTTCCTGACTGACTCTTAGAGTTGTAAGTTCAATACCAGGCTACAGCAGAGGTGAACAAGTAACTTGCAAGGTTAGAGGGAGATAACTCATGATTTCCAATCATGGCATTACTACTATGCAAGGAATGAGAATGATATGCCCCAGTGATTATAATAAAGTGTTCGGTTCAAAATTCCTAGCACCTGAAGAAGGCCGGAGTGTACAACGCCCGAAATGTCATACAAATGGCAATAGTCCGAATAATTTAAATACTGATAGATGCAATATTTTATTCTATGATGGATAATACCCTTTGGACATATCATGTACTTATTATTTTATTATGTAATGTTATTCATTGGGCAAATAAATGATATAAATAACTTTAAAATGAGAGCAATTCATTGAATGACATGAAAAATAAAATTGCCTATTATCTATTGTGGAGGCTGAAAAGAGGGTTATTTATTTATAAATTATCTATCTTAGCATAACTTCAAAATTTATCTGGTAAGACCAGCATATATAACTGTAGCATACCACAATCAAAATAATTCTATTTCTCATAAGATTAACATAAGAGATTTTAATTGAGTGGCTATAATTAATCAAAAAATCAATTTTAAAAATTGTATTGTTTTTTGCAAACATTTGTCTTTTCTGAACTTTTGTAAAATAAAATTTAACTTGAAAAATATTTTTGACAATTTTTTTTTAATGTAAGAACCCACACATATATTGATTTATTTTGTATTGTAATAATGTTTGAGAAAACTATAGATTTGTTGATTTTAATTTAAAGTTTCAAATGTACAGTGAGTAACAATAATTTAAAGGGTTTGAAAAATACAAAGCAAATGTAAAAATTCTTCATTTGTTTTGAGTTTCAATCTTAAAAACACAGTTTTGTTAAATATTCTAGCAGCATTGAAAGTTATTTACAGAAATGAGTTTGAAAAGATATTTGCATAAAAACATATAGAAAACGAATTTAATCAATAAAATTGTTGAAATTTTAATAAGATTTTACTTGTGAAAAAAGTACCTCAAGCTTCAAGGATTATTTTTAGGTGGACAAACTCAAGTTATGCTTAAAAGATTATACAATACGAAATATTTTAATGATACACAAAAGGAATTAAACTTCCAATCCACTAGAATTTACTTTATTTATTTTTTTAAGTTAGATACCTTATAAAAATATATTGTTAGTAAAAAAATATTGAATAATTCTGTAATAGAAATTTACAATTATAAGATTTTATGAACAGAAAATTTGCTATGGAGAGTGAGAGATGGAAATAATTTGTATAAAGTTATTTTCACCACTGCTTCAAAATCTGTCATCTTGATGTGATAAAAATTACACTAATGAGCAATAATACCTAAATATCACTCATTTTATAAACGAAAAACAATAGAGAATTGAGCTTGAATGAACTTAAGTCACTGATGCCTCCTCAACAGGTGTTTACACGTGCAACCAGATTGGCAACTGGGTCCCACCCATTCACAGTTAGGTTAGCCAATTGTAGACGACAATTCTACTCCTGCAGCTTCCTCTCTCGCACTTCCCGCCTGTGGAACTCACTCTCATATTCTTGCTTTCCTGACAGCTACAACCTCCAGGAATTTAAATGCAAGGTCAATACTCATCTATTAACCACTTGACTCTAGTTCTTTCCCCACCCCGTATATCCTTTCCTTTCTCTCCACCTTTGAAACTGTCATCACACCTGCATTCTCATCTTTCTATTGCTCCTTTCTATTGCTTCCTCTCTAACTGGTTCGTCTTCCTCTTCACTCTCTTCTAATTAATCTTTTTACACATCAGTGGCATTACCACCTTGCTCAGGGTGATACGATTAAAGAAAAAAAAATCAGTGGCAAAGGCTAAAAGTATACACCAAGGATTGACATCTATTTACATACTTGCAGATTTGTATTTATTATATAACATCAATAATTGTTTGATACAAAGAAAAGTTTAAAAAATAACAAATATTGAAAAAGTTTATTTAAATATATTTATTTTGAGTAACCAATCATTTTTACCTCTATACATGAAGAAAATGAAAAAAAAAATTAATCCAAAATTTTATAGAATTTTTGTTTGACAAGTTCTTTGGCTAAATATTTAAAAGTAAATGTACCTCATGACACCAGTACTTATCTGATGTATTTTGATTTGAGAAATTAGAATTTCAATTCACACATTTGTACTGATCCAAACATAAACAATAATTTTGAAATTATTAATTACAATTTTGAGACAACCTTGTCAATCAAAACAGAACATTTCTGTTTGATTCTCTCTCTTGGGTAATTTGGGTCAAGGTTGTCCACCTCTGGTTTAGTCTTTGGTTTCAATTCAAACAGTAACTCAGTGGTGAAAAAAAATCAATGTTTTTACCAAATAAGCTATGCCAAGTAGCATACACCCCACACAACAGCATACCTCAGGAATCTCTAATTTTACAACACTGACAATTTAAATTTCCAGTGGTGAAAAATTTATCTAAGCTTTAAATTCAAGATTTCAAAACAAAACACTAATTAAAAATGAAAAAAAAAAAAACTATATCAGTTACAAAATCTTCACATATAAAATAGGTTGATAAATTTATCTGTTTTCATCATATTTTTTTATAGTTAGATTTATTAACAATCCAGTATTAATTCTTGCAGTCATTAAGGAATAGTTGTTTTAGAAATCAGTACAGTGGTCTAAACAAGAAAAGAATAGATCATTACAAGCTTATTTTAATTATTGCATTTTACTAGAAACAAAACTTTAAAGAAATCTGGTAAGAATATTTTTGTTCGATACACAACAAAATATTATATACACTCGCATCTTAGGGAATATATTAGTCATACATATCTCAGTTTCTGATTCTCTAGGTGTTTTTGTATTTAGACAGCAGCTTTTCATTGACACTTAAAAATGAAAAATATGGATTGAATTCCCTAAATCCAAACATGCACTCTCTTGTATGTAAACAAGAAAAGTTAATTAAGATATCTACAAACTTTCATTCTCACCATAGAATTACATTCTCTATGATACACACTCATAAAATTCAAATGTAGGACATGCAACTACTACAAAATCTAGCAGGTTAACTAACCATTTCATGAAGCACAGTATAATTCACACCCACATAAAAAACATGTATCACTCAGCAACAAGACCTCTACAAACATAAGACAAATATTTGCAAATATATATATACAATGTAATATTAATTGTAAAAAAGATTTCAAATATTAGAAACCCTAATGATAAAATAGAAACAGTCAAGATTAAACAATTTTTTTTCAATGTTGGAATTATAGTTTTAAATTTGTTTAATAAATGCTGATATATTTAACCAATAATTTATTTTACTTGCCAATCACATGCCTGTAACATTATCATCAAGTATAGTGGCCACGTTGAGTATGTTTTATGTGCTTGAGTATAAGAAAGACTACATAATTAGTATATAGAAAATAATGGGAATCTTGATTGAAAGTACTTGATCACCAACATTCAGACTACATCTACACTGACTGGACTCCAACAATTTTTTTCAAAACAGTGTAAATCAAAAATGTAAAAGAGCAACCTTTTTTCATTGTTTTTAACGATACATCTATCTATCTATCTATCTATCTATCTATATAATTATTTAGTCTTTGATCATAATTAAATTAGACCAGTACCCAGTTGTATTAAAAAGTATTCAATACAATTATATTTTAGAATATTTGAAAAGACCACATGTTAAAAACCTAGGTCATGCAATAAGTTGTTTACAAATGAAATATATATATATATATATATATAGTTGTGATGATGTTTAGTGCCAAGATTGCTGTTTTTTTTCAGTGGTTTATTAGTAAAAAGGTATTTTTGGCAAGCAGGTTATTTTTTTTTGTTGTAAAGTTATCAAGAAAGTGATAGAGTGTTAACAGAATTAATGCGGAGAAGTTTGTCACTTAACTGAGCAGAGTTATTTTAGTCATGTCAACTTTGAAGTTTCATATAGACATTATTGTGATGCCTTCACTCTTCAGGGCTTTTTCTTTGTCCTTGAAGTTATCAATTAAGTGACAAACTTCTTCACATTAATTCTCTATCACTCTCTCTCCCTCTCTCTCTATATATTATATGTATAATTTCAAATCTTATTTTTAGTATATACCTGAAATAGATACCTTGTTTTTATTTTATACAGTTTGCATTATGCCTATCTTTCTGCACACTTGAGAAAGAAAATGTGCTTTCACACTGTTTGAAATAGAAATGTAGCATCTATTTCAAACAAGAGTATCCATTAAACTTACTATATTTAGGTAACAACTCTTCATGTAAATATGTTCAACTAAAATTTCTTGATTTTTCTAATTTTTTCCTTGCAAACAACCAGCAATGGTCATGTACTTATATGATTGCACACAATTTTGGTAAGTTCCTTTAAAATGTCCCACCTGACAATCAGCACCAGGAGTAACTCGTCAAAAGTCTAAACTGATACTCATTATATCCTCACTCATCATGGGGTAATGGTCAACAAGGCTAGTCTCATTGACCATTACTACTGAGAAGTGAGTTAAATTCTCATTAGGTGCTCCATAGAAAATTCAACATTAAATGACCCAACAAAGGTTAGCATGCCATAAAATCAACCTAGCTATACACATTCATCTGATTATATACTTAGGTATTATTGACATAATACATACAAGCACACACAAATTTTATATGTATACATATATATATATATGCTTGAACACACATCATCAGCATCAGTCCCATGACTGGGTGTGGTCATAGGATCACTGCACAGTTGAGCACCTGACTAGCTCCCTTTATATAATGAACATGCAAACACATAAATATATATATACACATAATTACACACACAGATATATGCACATGAACATGCAATGTAAATGGAAGTTAATTAAAATCAAATCACTAAAAAAATAGTCCCACTTCATTTTTTTTTTTATTAAATCCTACTGTAACATGATCTTAACATTTTTTGTGTCCTAATCTCTCAAGTGAATTTGTATAAAGTTTTGTTTTGAATTCTTTGATAAATTAAAACATTACAAAATTAGCATGGATGTTTTGTGAACAAAATTATTCCATATTTTTTATTAAAAGAAAAATAATTTTTAGAATTAGAAATATCAACAGAAATTAAATAGCCCCTTAGCAAAATGCAATACAGCTTGGACTGAATTTAATATTTTTTTTTTTTGTGAGTGAGGTGCGGATTGTATTCTACTTCTTAAATATTTATGGCTTCATTTATTCATTAAGAGATGAAAAAAATCTCACCACAAAATTAACATAAAATATTGAAATGGAAATTAGGAATGGGGGGAAAAAACAAAATAAAAATTTCTTAAATGAAAATTTAGCTTCTAGCAAGGAAAGGTTTAAGGAAAAATTATATAAAACTATATATATATATATATATATATATATATATATATGCATATGTGTGTGCTTTTCATTTAAGAATATTGATTATTTTGAATTGGAAAAAATGACTAATATTTTCAAATTCATAAAAAATTAGAAGTGAAATATGTTAAATCAAAATAGGGAATTTGCATATATTTGAAAACACTGACATCAACAAATGGTGTGTGCATGTGTGTACTAAAGTTTTCTTGCCATTTCTATCAGAAAAAAGGAAAAAAGAGGCAAACAGATGAACATAAAAAACAAATTATGAATATTTTTATCACTGTATTTAGGTTGGTTCTTACAAAAGATAAACTATTTCTTCTGAATATTTTCATATATGCTGATGTTCACATATGCAAGTTGCAAAATACCCATTATTTAGTTAATTAGTCAATGATAAAAAAAACATTAAATGATATAATCTAATATAAAGAAGGGAAATTCTGTGAATATATTTTTATAGTTTGAAAGTAGATTCTTGGTAAACAAAATTTTCAAAATGGTTTAAAAAAGCCCTGAAATAGTTTGCATGGAAAATTGCTAAAATGCACTTTTTTTAAAGTGAAAAGTAAAACTTAAGAAATAGGTTTTGTTCAAATATATTTGAATACAGATATTTGTTGATGTATGTTTATTAAGAAATTTGCTTTGATCAAATATATACAAAAAAATAGCAAATTTGTTACAGTTTATTTAATTGTTGGGATTTTTGTTACAGTTATTTGAAACAAAAGCAAAGGATAAAAATTTAGTAGCTTAAAACGATACAAAAACATAAATGTAAGCTACTAAATTCTACCATTTTTTTGTTTCAAATAACTGTAATAAAAATTCCAACAATTAAATAAACTGTACCAAATTTCTTGATTTTTGTGGGGCACCCTGTATAAAATACAAAACAAAAACTTCCCTATTTTTTTTTTTACTTCATTTACATGAAGATTGTCAAACAGCGTTTTTTTTTTAAAAAATAATCATATTGAAAAACAGACAAATCTTCAAATGGAATCCTACAGTAAATATTTAAAATATTAATTTTTAATAGGAACTGAAATTGTGCTGTTGACAAAGTCAAAATACTTTTTATGGAAATATCACTTTTTGAATGGTTACTGTTACATTTTTTTCTTAGAATTTTTAAGAAATTATTTTTGTATATTCTGAGTAAAATATGTAAATCATGTTAATCCTTAATTACTTTGAAATAAAAAAAATCATATTAATTAATTAAAACCATCATTTTTTTCTAATGGTATTAAACATAAAATTATTTTTTAAACTAAATAATTCAACACTCCCTTTGAAATTCAAATTCCACAATGTAACTGAAATATCTAATTTAAGCAGATTCTGACATACTGTTCAAAATATATAGTGACCACCATTTTGTAAAGTTTCAAGAAAGACATTTGATATAAAATTAAGAATGGGTCAATGCTCTTTAAAATATCTAAATTTGGGCAAAACATTAAACTGTATGATAATCACAGCCCCAGTATCTGTATTTAGAGAATGTTTATACCTAAACTGAATCAAAAATTTAGAAATGATCTCCATATTCAGTTTTATAAATGTAACAAATAAGTAAATTCTGGAATGTACAAAGCAAAATGCTATATAATTACAGTAATGAATAAAAAACAAAATGGCCAAGAGGGTTGGAAAGAAAAACTTTTCTATGTATTAACAAGTGCTGTATAGGTTACTGAGTTCAGTGATCTCACAATCTAAATCAGTTAATAATTGTTATGACTAATGACTACTTCAAAGCCTCCAGATGAAAAAATAGTAAAGGTTTTTACTTGAAATTATTTACAGCCTAAACATTTCTCCCTTTCTCTCTCTGTATATCTCATCTGATTTCTTCTTTTCTGCCTATGACAGAATTTTCACTTTGATTATAAAGATCTTTCTCTTTCTGTATGTGTATGTGAGTGTGTGTGACAGGCTGTAGATTTGAGCGCATTCATATTAAGGGTGAGTATATTTGCCATTATTTGTGCAAAACAATCCCAATTCACTGTCACAAAATGATGAGACTGGTAGATGCAAAAAAAAAAGAGATTGTTTTTTTTCCTGAAGTAAAGTTGATTATTTATTTTACATATTTTTGTTACTCTTCTTGAAATGTATCTAACATTACACTATGGAGGTCCCAGGTAACATCCATGTTATAGCTATTTAATCCAGCAAAATAGATACCTGGTCATTGCTGGATCATAAAAAGGCCAGAAAACAGAGACTAATCTCTAATAAAACCCCCTATTTAAATACATTTAATTTTTATTGAAAACATGGATTTAGATCATCAGATTATAAAATTCTTATTTCACTTTTTCTTAATTGATATCAATTTAAATTGATAATCGTTAAAATGTATTAAAATCAAGTTTCATACTAATGGCCAATAATTCTTTGTAATTTCATACTAGATTGTCTGTTGAAATTTTTAGAGTTCTTCAACTCACTTTCGAATCATGGCTTGCTTTTTACAAATCTTGCTGTAATGAGTCAGTTTATAAAATTTTAGTTTAAGCCTCAATGTGAAAATGAAAGAACTCTATTGCCAGATCTACACTCAAATGACAGCAGATTGAAAACATACCAAACAAATGATACTACCAGACAACCAAATACTGATTTAAATAAGTACACTGCACATCTTTCTGTATTCTTTACAGCCTTATAAATAATGAATACAAAGAATAATTAAAAAATGACTATACTAATTATTAATGTGATATTTACTTAAAAGTAGATGAAAATAATAGCAAGACATGACTCAGGAATTCATGATTCATTATATTTTTGTAAATTTTGAAAATAAAAACCAGTTTGAATTTTTTCCTATAAAACTGATATTTTGTAGACATAATAAGCATTTATTTTACAAAACAAATACTTAATTTTTTTTAGTTGTGAATATTTATTTAAAGTAAATATTAAAAAAGATTATGTATATTTCTAAAATATAAAAGTTAAAGGATAGTTACACTCACTTCAACAACAAACTAATCACAGGGTCAAGGTAAGATATAATAATTAAAGATAACTAAATGTTGCCAATTTAGTATGTAAAATTAATTGTAAAATATATTTAAGGAGCAAAATTACACTAAATACATTTTATCAGAATTTCTAAACAGAATATTCAAAGTGGGTAATAGATAAACAACTGGTTAACATTTCAAAAGTAAAATAATTTCTCTTCTCTTAAATCACTGTTTCAGAATAAAATTCTCTAATCTTGTGTTTAGGGTGATACCTCAGTTATTTTAACATTCTGTTTCATGTTATACCATTGAGCTGTGCATATGAACGTCACAAACTAGATTGTAGTTAATTGACAAAGGCCTAACCATTAGAAAAGTATTAAGCAACTACTTTTCTAAGAGTTCTCTTTAGAGCAAAAATAGAAAAGAAATGCAATAATTACTGAATAATAGACAACAGCCAAAATAAAATAAAAAATTAAAGTAGATTTCATCTGGACTTGCATTTTACAGCAGATGCTTGTAATTTTACAAAAAGTTAATTAAGTCATTGAACCTTCAAGTGGAAAATGAAGGAGAGGCTTCAACATGAATACCTTTTGTGAACACATAAGAATTTCATTACAAAAATATCGGGGGATGAAAAGACAATTTGTTGGGTCTTTTCAGTGCTGCTTACATCAACCATTGTTTCTGAAGAATGGCAGAAATTATAAGTATTGAAGACACAAATGAAACAAGAATATTTTTCATAGAAAGAGAAATGAAAAACCACTGAAGAAGCAGAAAATGAAGAGAGTTTCTAATTTTTCAAGTATTTCAAGTGAGATACAAAGAAACCTTGAGTGGAATTTATTATATAAACACATTTTATGGCTGGTTGGTTATATTAAGTAATAATAAACACAGTTGAAGAGAAGGAAGCTCAAAAGTATATCATGATCCTAACTACCTGGGTAATGAGGGCAAAATGAATACGAATAAGTTTTTAATAAAGATATATGGGTGTGGATAAAGTTTTCTGCATTCACTCAATTCTTCTGCACTCTCTTTTTTTTTTACCTTCCTTGAGTAAATTTTGTGTTTCATCATTAATCTATTCTTCTTGCTTATTGATGGAAAAAAAATTTCTTATTCTCTCAGTCATTTGATACAATATTAATTAGAATTTCTCTCTTATTTTTTTCTGAGCCACACAGTCATATCTTAAAGATCTATTCCGACAAAGTTCTCAAATGAAATAAAATAAAACATAAAAAATTCTGCTGCTGTAGGCATATTTATACATCTTTACAAAATTTATATTACCTACTGTTGAAATATATATATATATACTTTCAAGACTGAAATGTTAGTCCTTAGCATTTATGTTATAAAATAATTAGTGCTTAATGCTATTTCAAACCAGTGTTGATATATACCAGCATATAGTACAACATTTTGTGAGGTGTTTTTATTATATTGTTTACAACATTGTTTTGTACTAAACATAACTCAAATCCAAAATTTGGTCAAAGGAGTAGAAAGCCATAGTATGAAATTGTAAATGGAAATGTGTTTGTGCTTTAGAGATGCTGTTTAGTATATTTTACTGCAGAGTATCTTATCAAAACCAAAATGATGGTGTCCTTGAGAAATCATAGTGTATAAATACTCAGCAAATAAACAAGATTTTTTGTCCTACTTTCCCAAGAAATAGGCTAGCACAGCCAGGAAACAATGTTATGACAATGCAATAGTGCAAGTGTTAAATAGGCACCAATCAATTTCTAAAAGCTGATTTTGTTTGCAAAGTAAAAAATTTATCTTGCCACTGCAAGTGACTCAGATGAATGAATAATAAGGTGTTTGAATTTTGCAGTTGTGTTGTCATATCCTACTATAGCAACAGAAAATGATCATGAGTGAAATTAAGTAGTGCAGTAGAGAAGCCTTGAAAAAAAAAGGAAAAGAAAGTAATGAATAATGCAGAGTGTTAAAGATTTATATTGCATCATTTGAAATTTTGTGTTATTCTATTAAAATCATGATATTGCTTAAGAAGGTAATCAACTCTGTAGAATAATATCAAGCTCCTGGTAAAATATTTGCAAACAATTAAAAGTTAGTATAGAATCTGTGAATTACAATTTCAATCCACTGAAATTCTTTGGTTAAAAATAACATTTACTCATTAATGGGTAGAGACACACTGCTGATCTAATCTGTTCACACATAGATGTTTGTGCTACAAATGAGAGAGGGATGATATGAATATTTGATGACTGTGTTGAAGTCAGTGCAGGAATTAGAGTTTCCCAGCCAGTTTAGAACATTGTTCCTAAGTTGACAGGCAGTTGGGACAGAAGCTAAGGCTGCACTTGCAAAAAAAAACTGTGTGCTAAAACACAAACAGGACAATATCAAATAAGGATCCCCTCAAAGCATGTTGGAAGAAATTGGCAACTTACCAAGTTTCTTGCTTTAATATACAATATAGTTTTGTGTAGAAAATTAGTGAAGAACCACAAAATAGGTAATAATTATTTCAAAAATCTCTAAAGAAGACAAAATGAAAATAAGAATGAAACAGACATGGAAAAGATTTACAGAAAATTGTTTTCTAAGTGAAAATTGGTTTCAGGTTCTGTTTTTCCCAATGTTTCCTTTCTTTGGTATATGCGAAACATTTGATTTTTTGTGTTCAATCTATGTTTATGTATAACACCTCTTCAAAGACAGTAGAATTTGGATTCATAATAACTTCTAAAACAAATACATTTCCATACATGCCATTTACAGTTTCATGCTATAGCTTTTAACTCCTTTGACAAGTTCTGGATTTGAGTTACCTTACTCAACATTATTTCCTGACTATTCTGACCTATCTTTCTAGACAAGTTCTGGATTTGAGTTACCTTACTCAACATTATTTCCTGACTATTCTGACCTATCTTTCTAGACAAGTTCTGGATTTGAGTTACCTTACTCAACATTATTTCCTGACTATTCTGACCTATCTTTCTAAATCCTCAGCAATAGAAAAGTGATTTCACAGTAATACTGAGTTATATAAATCCATTATTTTGCTTTCAACTCAAAATATTATAAAGTGGTTACAGAGCATTAAAATGAGCAAAATATTTTTAGAAATTACAAAACATATCTGTTAAAGATACCTATTTATAAATCCTTTTTGTAACCAGCAAATTCTTTAAATACTTAATACATTTCACTGTGAATTAAATGAATCTGGTGTGTGTTCACATATCTGTTAAAAAATGAGTATTAATTTTACTGATTGCATTGTCCAGTATTACGTTCACAAAAGGAAAAGTTTAAGCATAAAAATATAGAATAAAATTAGGTAAAATTTAGGATAACTATGTGAATAAAACTGAATAAAAATATTTCCTTTGTAGGTTTGAATTAATTAAATTTTACTGAAATGCTCAATTTATTTCATTTAGTACAAATATATCTCAACTGAAAATGTTTTGCTTTTTTTTTCAATAATGAGAATAACTGTATTATTTTCATGTGTGCAAAAGATTTTCATTAAATATATTGTTAATGACAAATAATAAGTCTTGAAAAAGAGAAAAGTTGTCACTTTTATTATCAACTTATACCTGAGGAAGTCAAAATAAATTGTATATGACTGAATTTGCATAATCAAGTTCAAAAAGTGGGAAAGGTTATAGAGAAATAATGAGTGGAGTAAAGCAAGAAAGACTGATTCTAAGTTTAAAATGTTGAATATTATGCAAGTAAAGGTTTCAATAAGATATGCTGAAAGTGTGGCTGACAATGTTTGGACAGATTGAAAAAAGTAGAGGTGAAAAGGAAGCAGAATCAAAACAAATACGAATGGAAAAAAGTCTCTGAATGATAATGAAAAAAAATGATGAACTTGATAATAAGTAAAAATTTTTCTTTGAAAGTCTTAAATTATAACAATTCTATTTCTTTAATTGTTGTTATTCTTGTTTATTTGTTCTATTCAAAGAAACTAATTTAAGAGAACTGAAAAAATCTGTCGACTGATTTTTAATTAAGAAAACAAAAGAAATAAAACCTGTAAATTATAGCAATAAAGTGAATGTCAAGAAATGAAGCATTGATTGTACAAATGTGCACGAAATTACTCAGTCAGAGTATTTCATGTGGGAAAGTGAATAGTTGATTTGTTAATCAATAGGTGGCACTGTGTGAGAGAAAATAATTAACAGAAAATAATCAGTGCAAAAAGGCAGAAGGAATTCCATAAGAATTCAACCAGATATTGGAAAAAGGATGATAGACTTGAATATGTGCAACAAGTTGAAGATTGAAAAATTAATGGTCTTAAAAAGAAGACAACATGCAAAATAACAGAATACTCTTAACTAATGACAGAAACTACACAAAATCTATAAAACAAAAGAAGATGTAAAAGTCCAACATAAAAAATAAGGAAAAGAACAGGTTAGAAGAAACAAACACATTGATAGTAATTATTTGAAAATAATTTAGATAAAAAACATTTAGACAAGATAAAAATAAGAATGTTCAGTTAATGTTTAAATGTTATGTTGAAAAAATGTTTAATTATAATGTGCAGCAATTAAGAAAATAAATATTTTTAACAAAAAAGACAAAATTATAAAATACAAAACTTCATTTTAGATTTTAATTATTTGTCAGCATTATATGAAAAGATATGTTGAATTCATCACAATTTTATTCCGTATGTCTGACTTTCAAATTTAATATATATATATATATATATCTATATATATATATATATATAAAATACCCCGAAAATTAAGATCTAACTTTTAAAAAACCTGTTTAATTAATCATTAATATAAACCTCAAAATTTATTTGGAGGATTAATTAATCCACATTAATTCTATTCCATTCAAACCCAAATGACCACAGTAAATATTGCAAAAGAGGGCAAAAGCTCTCTATATCTAATTTTAAGCTAAAAACTAATTAATATAATAATCATCAGTTCTTTTTAGATTTAATCCTTAGTGCTAATCTCAAGAAGTCATTTCATGTAGTTATAAAAGGAAGCTTTTTTTATGCTTTTAACAAAATAGCCTTATAAACCATAAATAATGAGCTTATTGCTTCATATTGCGATCTATAAATATGGCCTTGTTCTAAAGTTAAGTCAGTTTAACAAATATCTCCACATATAAAATAACCCTTTGCCATCTCTTTATGTTTATTTGTCTCAAGCACACATAAATATACAATCCTTCTCTATATTTTTGATTTTCTTTTAATCACTTTTACAGTTCAAGTCACACAGAAAAATAAAAGAAGTTCATTATTAATATTTGAATCATCATAATGATAATTTCTGGCTGTTGTTTATTTCCAACTACTAAAAGAGCAATGAAGATAACACGTCAATAAATGAAAACTACAAATGTCAAAATGTTCTAAAATATTTTTAATCTCTCCCAGGTTTCTTCACAGTTTAAAACTTTACAGTCTGAATGCAAAGATTTGTCTCATGAATCAAAGGGGAAATCTTGAAATGGGAAAAAAAATGAGAAAATATTGGCCTGATAAAATTTTAACTAAAACTTCATATGCTGACTGCTTTGTTTCTAAAGCAATCACACAATCTAATTAATATTTTGGATGCACCTGGGCATTACTTTTCAATGATATTAACACAAGGATGGTAGAGATAGCCAGGTGAATTTACAGGTTGTAAAGCTGACATGTATTATCATCTATGAAGGTAACAGTAGCTGCTCTCATGATTCTTCATGACAAACATAAACCAACAAACAGTATCTCAAATTTTCTGAGAAAACGATTTTTTTAAAGTAAACCACAAAGTTCAAGAATATTTAAAAATACAATTTTGAAGTTGAACTTTCCACTTTGCCTTTGAGATTCAGTTAAATTTTTCTTTGATTTAGGTATTTTAATTTTAGCAACTATACACAAAGCCTGTCTGTCAAATGCGAAAAACATTATGAATCTATGTGTTCAGTTGAAATCCTCTTACATCCTATCATGAGAATCTACTCAGGTTGGAATATTCAATAAAATAGCAGTGGTTTTGCTTCACACTTGAAAATGATGAAAATTAAAATAAATGTATTTCAATGTGTGGCATGCTTTACAACAACAAGACAGATCACTTTTTGTTATTTAGCTGAGTGATGTCAATTTCTATTCAAAATTTAGATTACTTGGTTTTTCCTGTTGCTCTATGAATTTCTGTATGACTAAAAATGTCCCAACAAGGAACTACTGAACAGGCAGCACATATTTATTAATTAAATTGACTATTTCACCAAGAATTAATACTTTGAAGTAATATTTTTTCATAGCCAGCATGTATAACTGAGCTTGAATGCATGTTCAGTCAACCAGTTGCTACAATTAAATAAATATAGTTGGCTGTCAGTGTGTCTTATTATGTGCTTTGTCAATGTGCATAGGAGAACAACAAAAACATAAATTACAACTTTACAAATAATGAAAATCAACCATATATATATATATATACTAGCAGTATAGCCCGGCGTTGCTCGGGTGTAATGAAAGCTTTAAAACTAATCCATGGTCTTGGAGCTCAGGCTCTGCCTAAAGAATATTTGTGTGAAGTTTGGTGAGAATCGGATAAAAATTGTGGATTTGTATAAAGAACATACAGACAGATAAACAGACACGCACACAAACATATTGCCTTATATATATATATATATATATATAATCGATTTTCTGCCCTATTGTAAGAACTGCAACCTTGAAACTTCTGAATATCATTTCTTATGTCTTTGTCTATGAGTGTATCAAGTTTGATTAAAATCGGACCACTCCTTCTATAACCTGATTTTTTCGATTATCGATTTTTGATATTTATCGGGGGTACATCGATACAAAACCTAGCTAAGAACACTCACAGATGCTTATAGTACAACTTTGTAAATTTTCAAGAAAATCGGTTCAGCCATTTTGGAGTCTATATACACATATACATATCTATAAATAAGTTTAGATATGTATATGTGTGTCTATACACACATATACATATCTAAACTTATTTATAAATGAAACTTTGTCTGTGTGTGTGTGTGTGTATCTGTTACCTATTAACAGATACACACACACACACAGACAAAGTTTCATTTATAAATAAGTTTAGATATGTATATGTGTGTGTGTGATTATGGCCTTCCACATCTCCTTATCCCTTGTAGCTCTTAACATACTTTCTCTTGTTACTCCTCTCAAACCCTGCTATGCTCTACCATCTATTTGCTCAAGCCCAACAAGTATATTGTGTTGCTTTCCACTGTCTCTTTCCTTCTGTCTGTCCTGTGAGTATCAGATTCTCCAAGCCCTTCTTTATTACATGTCCCAGAAACTTCAGCTGTCTTTTCCTGATGTTAAGTATAAGATTCCTTTTTCTTTCCATCCTCTCCAAAACCTCGTTGTTGCTCATATGTTTGGCTCATGGCATCCTCAGCATCTTTCTGTAGATGCCCATTTTGGTTGCTTCAAATCTTTCCTTTATCTTTGATGAGATTGCCTATCATGCATTGCCATATAGAAGGACAGGCATCATATAACAGTCCAGTACTCTTTTCTTTGTTTCTAGTGAAATTTTCCTGTCTCCTAATACTCTGCTTAGCAATTAGAATTCATGCTTGGCCATACCAAGGCACCTTCAGATTTTAGTATTGCACTTCCCATCCTTTCTTAGGACACTCTCCAGGTACTTCTGGACCTATATACTGATACATAGAGATAAAGAGATAGATTTAAATGTAGCTATTTACTAAGCTTAGCTCAGGGTCATATGAGTGAATTGGGGATGGAAAGACTGGCTTCGAAATCAGCAATAGGAATTTCCCATCAGCTAAAGTATCATATGGCCAACCAATGCCAATAAATGCTCAATTAATTTAGTGATAAGACAGTATAACACTATAAATCTCTCTGTTATATATATATATATATATATATATATATATATATATATATAGATATAGTGATTTGAATACATGTACATATGAGGGTGCACATATGTATAGTATTATTATTTAGCTGTTAATAAAACAGTGTTTAATGCATGAACTATATATATATATTGATTTAAAAGTTATTATAGTGGACACTCATATTTGAAATAGACACTTCATTTTTATTTGAAAATAATCAGTGTCCTCTATAATAATAAACAACAAATAATCAGTGTCCTCTATAATAATAAACAACAAAAATGTCAAATTAAAAATAGAAATGCATTTTAAAATAAATCCATTAATTTGCATGTTTTTAAAAATTAACATCACAACAATCACAGTTACAATAAGTTTGTTTTTATAATTCACCCTTGAGGATGATCTCCAAGGAGATCAAAAGTACTTGGGTAAGAAAAAATTACAGTGCCTTCCTTCATGAATTTTATCTTAACATCAAGAAACTGGCTAGAGAACTAGAAAAGATTATTATAAAAACAAACAAATATAATATGTCTATATTATATTATTCAATGAAACATGTTTGAATGAAGATATGCCTATATATATATATATATATATATATATATATATATATATCACTGTTTAAAATGTGCTATATTTATAGAGTAAAAGCATTCAAGATAGATAGAGCATTTACAGATATAGACAGTGAATACATAGGAATGAATACTGCATGGTGAGTGTCAGTTTCTTGCTTCAATGCAATCTTTAGGCCAGGTTTTGGTCTAAAGATCACACTGAGGCTCGAAACTGGTAGTTACCATGTAGCATTGATTTTTGAAATTCCTTCTCTTCACAGAAAACAACAACTGCCACATTGATTAGAGTACATTGAGATTTCTATGTACACACACCTACATATGTGGGTTATGTACCTGCTAGAATGCAGTGGTTAGCATGCTCAACTTATTTGCCCTGAACAGCATGTTCATTTCTCAAGAAGTGCTCCAAGAATATAATCTTTTGTTAAACATGATGTTAATAAAAAAGGGGTGTGTATGTGTGTTCTAAATGCCAGCATTTATCAAAAAGGGCAACATACCATTAAGATAATTTTCTTAAGTCATGTCTTTTTATTTGTAGTCAAACAAGAAAGCTTAAATATATTTTGGACAATTCCAAAAGGTTTTTGGGGTTACGAGGAAAGTCACAAATCTTCTGTTTCTTTTCATTTATAATTCACTTCCAATATTTTCCAGAAACATAGAGACAAAATGTCTAGGCAGTTAGCAACAAAAGATGATAAGAAAAATGATTATTGGAAATAGAGACTCTGTTGTTTTGATAAAAACTACTTTTTTTGGTTTGTTGATAAAGCAACAATTTAATGAAGTCTTCTTTGCTTCATTTTGTCTGAAGATTATAGTTATACCCATGGGTATCATTTATTTTACAAGGCTACAATTTTTAATTTGTGTTTATGCTTCAAATAAAATTCAGCATCTCTAAAATTACTTTTAAAAATAAAGAAATTATTCTGGACATAAATTTTATTAAAAATGTTTTTTGTCAAAAAACAAAAAAAAACAACAAAAAAACAGAGATTATCAGCTCCTGGTAATTTTTTTTTTTTTTGATACAAGCCTTGTAAAGGAATATAACATATTTTTTAATGATTAACTTGAAAACATAGCTTACAAAACTGATCAGAATTCATCTGATTACTTTCAAAATGATGTCTGTTTTCAAAGTTTAATTGTACAATGACTGACTGTTTGGAAATTATATTTTCTCTATATTTAGGGAAAAATGACCCAGTTCAAAAGATGAAGATGATATTTTCTGTTTCTTTCAATGTGAAACATTTTATTCAACAGATGTGTGTTTTTCACTCTCATTTTAATAAATATGAACAGAACAATGTGCAATGGCTGTGTAGTGTCTAGTGGAAAGCATGCAATTTAAAGTACTCAAAAGATGCTTATTCTAATTTCTTGCAGTCATTTCAATAAAAAAATGCAATAAAGTAATTAGCATTTATAACAAACAGCTTGTCAGTATTTTAGGCATTTATATTAAATTTTTGATTTAAATGTAGAAAATAGTGTGTCATAGAAATATGATGGTACAAGTCTCTAATGATTAGGTAAATACATCTACAATGAAACCATTCAATCAAAGATGCAATATTATGTCAGCTGTCACAAAAGGAAAATGGTTTTCCCAATTTAAAATAAGTCATATGATTGTAATTTGTAACATGTTTTTTTTTTTGTCTTTTTACATATTCTAGCACTTATAACAGACATGAGAGAATAATTCAGTCATATATTCATTAGATCAGTGCATTGAAATTTTATTATGGTTTTATTGTTAGGACTACATCCTAAATAGACTTGATTAAAATTTTTGATGCATCTCGTACTTTTTACAAAAGAAGGAAATAAAATAAAAGAAAGAATAAATTTTTGTTGTTTTTTTTCTTTTTACTTACAGTAATCATATTTCCAATAACTGATGTCCATAAGCAAAAATCATGTACATAGTAGGGTTGTCTACATTGAAGCACGGCAAAAGATCCTTTTATTTTGTTGACAGCAACCAAATGTATCTGAAACAAAGCAAATCACAATAAAATTAACAAACAATAAATTCGCACATCTATATGAGAGGATTATATTTTAAGCACAATTCATGAACATTTCAATTGCTTTTCATCGAAAGCAATTCTCCAAGATAAATCTTAACTTTTATTTTATTCTTGTTCATCCTTTTTTAAGAAAATAAAATGTTGATTAAAACCTTACAACTTTAATGACTTCAAATGAGACTGGAGATAAACAAATAAGAATTAATGATGAGGTCTGATTGGATTTCATTAACTATGTTAATGCAACTAATTATTGCTTAATTGATGGTCGCTTATGCCAGCTTTAATCTTCATAATTTCCTACTCTGAGATTCAAAACATGACAGTTCGTAATCAATCCAATTTACATGTTTAATTAAAACCACTAAGACTTTTTTTAACACACAGTTTGGCTTGTTCTCTTTTCTATAAAATCTATAGTACAACATTAACTGTTGGCTTCATATATCTTGAAACGACGGTGGTTGGTGCAGTGAACGTGAGATGCCAAGTCAAGCTGATTAAAAAGACTGGAATAATCAAGCAAATTACAAATTTAGAATTCAGAAGACATTTCTGTAATGCTTGGCACATAATTAACATTATTGCCCAGGGTCACTTTCAATTTTTTTGTTTTTCTTTTCTTTTTCACATTCTTTTTCAAATAAACTTCTTATGTTCTTTTTAATTTAAATTCTAACAGAATTATTGTTATTGAGGGTAAAAAAAACTAAGTTTAAGATTTATGTAACTACTAAACTATTTAGCTAACAAATTAATAAAGAAATTTAAATATTTATACTCAAAAGAACAGTCATTTAACTTCAACAAGTCTGATATTTTATAACATACATTTTAAAAGATTTAAACCTAATTCAAAGTTAAGAATTATTTTTAAGACAGTGAGTTATTTGGGCTATTAATCATAAAAGTATGATGTACTTTATCAAAAATAATTTCTTAGAGTTGTAAAATAAATAGTGAAAAGCTTTAGTTTACAGATTATATATATGGGCTCACTTTTTATTCATATTCTGTTGATCACACTGGATTATGCATTCTCTCCTAGAAACTGTAATTAAAGTCTGCTCAACATAGTTGCAGTACAATCTACAGGTTGGCTCTGTTGGTATTGAATAAGCATAAAGGTGCCTGAGTAGGTCTCTGCAACATGGATTTGCTAGCCATCCTAGCAGACTTCAATACAAACAGCTAACCATACAATGTCCTCATGCACAGTATATCACATTTTTTTTCTTTTAGGTAAACACAATTTCAGTAATTATAAAAAAAATTCTGTAGACCTTCTAAAATAAAATTTGATATAGATATTCATCATATATGTGCTAACCCTGTAGAATCACCCATGGAGTATATGATCACAGCAGCACCATGCTAAATTCATCATGCTGAAGTTAAGAAAAAGAAAAACTTATCAATTTATTCTTGAGATTTCAAAATGACCAGTTACTATATTTCCACTTAAGACAACTAATTGTTGAAAAGTAGAATTTTCTACTGCAATTTCAAATCTGTTCTTTTGTTTTTCTTTTTTGTCATTCTAGTAAATTTGGGGGAGATTGGTAAATAAATAAGACTTACTCAAGTAGTTTCAAAGAAAAGCCAGAAATATTTAGTCTTCTGCTTTACTATGACCCCCTTACATCTTCCAGTGAATATTTGTATCACTTAACATGTTGTCAATTGATCTTTGACCAAAGTAAAGGTAAGACTCTTTGCTCTGTGTTGAAATTAGAATTTTCCTTCTTCTAAGTGTCATAGCAGACTTCTCAACTGATCTCCCACAGGGTAAAGTATATAAGTGCAAAACATTTCAGATGTTATTAGCATTTAAAACAGATGGAAGAAATACACAGCTGCATAAATATTTTCAATAACAGGTGGTAAAAACAGTTAAAAGGTCCTTAAAATTTTTCTTTTGGTTACTGACCCTCTGAGAGACAAACAAAAGTGAAAAACATTTCCTTTGAAAAAGTTTTGTAAGCACAAACTGCAGTAAATAACAAGTCAAACTGAAAATTTTACTATTTTCTTCGTCACTAAAGCAAAAAAGTTGTACTAATTAGCAAAATAAACTATTTTAATTAAGCTCATAGCCAAGTGGTTAGAACATTATCATTCTGATCATAAGACACAAGTTCATATCCTATCATGGCCAATTTGTCAGGAAGGTGACATCTTGATAATATCATTCTAGGAAGATAATACCAACATACAACACTATTGAGAAATTCCTGAAAACCAGTTTATGCCAAGCCTGGTGGGTGAAAATAGGTAGATGGAACCATTAGGAAGTCATCGATAGTTGTGCTAGCATAAAGTAACAAGTCAACATGGCCAAGGGTTTGCGCATATATTGGGATTAAAATGGTTGATCATGCTAGATTATGTACTCTTTCTCAGAAACTGTAACTAACGTCTGCTCTGTATAGTTTTAGGATGGCTCTGTGGCTATGGAATAAATATAAATTTGTCATCTGCAATAGGGATTGGCTAGTCACCTTAACAAACAAGAATACTCAGATACAAGCAGTCAGCCATACATTTTTAACTGAACTAGATAAAAAACAAAGCAAAGACTGAAATTTTTTAAACATATTTTTCTGGTCATAATGCTTAAGTGGCCAGACCTTTAAAAAGTAACCACAAGTTCTATAGCACAGAACAGAGTATGTTTGTTAAGTGTAACTTAATTTAGAGAAGAAAAATAGTAACTTATTATTTAATGCTTCTTGAATTCATGGCAGCACATTTTACTAAGATAAGCAAATAGTCTTGAATATCATGATTAAAGCAGAAACCTGTTGTAACAACTGAGCCAAAGCCAAAACTGAAGAACTTGAAACCTCTAATATAACACCTTCAGTTCAAAACCAAATACCTCATTCATTAATCATTTAAGAAGTCTCTATTATTCTGCGCATATGTGTGTAATGCATAACAAGTGATATAAAAAGCCAAAATTAGAATTACTTTAAAAGATATTACAAAGCCAGTAGAATTAATAGAAAACTCAGATATCAAGTAGAAATGCTGTTTATTTTTTATTAAAATCCACATCAGTTAACCAAAAATGATATTCTGAGATCTTGCTGTGAATAGAAATATACCAGTAAAATCCAGAGTGACCAAAATGGAGTTTAGCAATGAAACAGAGGCAGAAAGTGTTTGATAAGTTTCAGACATCTTTTATGATATTTATACTCCTGACTATATACATAAAATTAAAGCCAAATTGTAAATGCAGCTTTTACAATACAAATAAAAATGCAAACAGGATTTAGAACAATTTCTACCAAACAGGAAATGTATAACCTCCTCATTATAGGAAACATCTGTTAATGTCTTAAACACAACTAAAATAATAAAAATTTGCAAAATTTTTGTTTATGTTTTCATGACTGATGGTTGTATACTGATAATATGATATTGCTTATACTGATAATATGATATTGCCTGTACCAAATATGGTAGGCTGCACTATCAAGCTGAATATAATTAAACCTTTGTAGATTTTACAATGGATACCATTTGAAATGCCAGTAACCCTCAAAACTTTTCTTTTTGAAGAAACATATCTTTTAGAAAATGTTTCTCCAAACTGGGGTTGACAGCTTGTGTAATCTATTTAGCAATATACTTTGGCTAAAAAAGGTCATGGATAGCATGATCAAAGGATGGGTCTCTTATATTCAGTAAAATAACATAATTAAAGGAAGACATGTGACCAAGCAATGTACCTTGGCTAAAGAAGGTCATGGATAGCATGATGAAATGACAGGTCTCTCACATTCACTAAAATAACATAATTAAAGGAAGACACAATCAAATAGATTTGTGAATCACATAGCCAAGTAGGTACATATCTTAAATCACATAGTGAGCTGAGCAAGATACAGCATTGATAATAAAATACATATATAAAGTGACTAATAAGCATTCACAGTAATATTCATCCTCAGAGGGCTTATGGCCAACTCATATTGAAACACTGAATGATCACCAAAGTTAAGCAACATTGGGTTAGTACCTAGATGGGTGATCACTTGTGTGCTGTATGCTTGGATGAACAGGTAGTATAATAAAAAATGGCTCAAAATTGTAAATCAGGGAGCTGAGCTCCAATTCCAGTTTAGTTCATTATATTCACTTAATGCAAATAGCCTTGAGAAAGGTATGAATCCATCTTGTATCACTAAATAATTATTATTGCCAAAAATAAAATAAAATTACAGACAAAATATTTAGATTTCAACATTAAATAACCCACAGAGGTAGATATGCCACAAAACAAAAACAACTAACCAATCACATTTTTCTTTGAGCACCTTGATGTGGTGTAATGGTTAGCAGGCTTGTCTTGTTAGAATTATTACATTTGACTAGTGAGTTCAATCCTCACTGGGTGCCCCCATTCTTTTGGCCTTGTGCCACATCTAAGCTGTGCTTAGAAAATCACCATCCCCAGTTCTTTCTTCTTTGCTTTTCTATGCATTCAGGTGGTTGGAAGTAAAGAAATCTCGTCTCTTGTTCAGACAAGATAATAATAAGGAAACTGCATCCTTTGTTTGATCTCTCTTTCTCTCTATGTCCAAATAAACCGAGAGCTCTTAGCTACAAAACTGGGTTATGTTGTATTTTTCTACTTATAACAACAAGAAAGCATATCACTGGTCATTGCATATTCTACTTGTCTATTATTATATTGCTGAGTAAATATTTTCATTAGAATTCTTATCCACAGAAATGGTACTCATTAGTAATTTTTTTTTTTTTATTTAGGAAACAAAGAATTTTCTTAATAAATATAGATTTACTTTTTTCTTAGGAAAAATTGTTTATCATCTTAAAAACATCCAAAGGAGAAAGTTAAATGAATTCATTAATTAAAAACCATCTAAAAGAAAATTATTTTTCTAAAATATAATTATTTCAATTGATATAAATATTTTAATAAATCTGTATTTTAATGACCAAACATATTGATTTTTAATTTTTGGGTCAGGCTGAGGACTTTTCATCACCCTCATCATAAACATTGTACTTATTTTTATGTTTTAATTATGTTTGTAGCCATCATTAATTGACCAAATGTCAAATTATGTTGGGATATATTTGGTTAGATTTTCAGCTGATGCAAAACTGTTTCAATCTGCAAGAATTAATTCTCTTCTTTTATTTTTAACCAAATAATGTTCTCAGTTTCCCTGACATTTAAATCTCACTTGCCATTAACATTGCAAGAACCATTTGATCCAATCAGTTGCGGTAGATTTAAGACATTAAAATGTCTAAGAATTTAGAACATAGCTCTATGCTACAAAACAAATATGCCAAGTGAGTTTTCTCAGTACATATTGATATTTAATACAGCACAAGGACACTAAATGTGGAGTTTGTAATGTGAAGAATCTACCTTACTTCATTATAAGAATGCTAATGACAACTCTGTAACAAGGCTCTCCTCAAAATGCATATATCGAAGCTAACAGGCTTTATAGTTCATCTTTGTGTCATTGAACAGGTGAAGAGGCTCATCCCTTGTTCCCTGTTTAGGATGTGGTTTCTGGCTTTCTCTTTTCCAATCTTTTCACTATTACGTAGCCCCCTGCACATCAGTGGCGTTACTGCCTTGCTCGGGGTGATATGGTTAAAAAAAAAAACAAATCTATATCAGTCAGTTAAGTGCCGTACGTGATACGCGCTTGGGTAATTATGTCTCTTTCGAGTCATAACTGACTAAGTTAAAGATTTTCCCACAGTAGGTTGCTATTTCCTTTTGTGGTAAACTGCCAACCAAGACTATAGAACCTAATCTGTCCTGCTGTTTAACCCATAGCTGGAGGGAGAAGAGATGGATTACAACATTTCCCAAGGGTATTTGCACATAACTGGAATTCAAACTCAGCTCTCCAACCTCTATCCATTGTACCCCAATGAAAAAGTTCTTCTCTTCTTGTTTGCCTTAATATTTTAGCCTGGAAGCATCCATCTATATAAATATTTTATGAATTTAGAAATATTAATATTTCTTCATCTTGAAGAAGTAAGCCATCTTCTTTCTAGGATAGAAAGTAGCAATCATTATTTGTTTTTTTTTGTTTTTTTTTTATTACAGACTTGGTTAATGTTTAAATGTATATTTTTATTTGCAAAGAAACAAGTAAAGCCCAAAATGTGTTAATAATCACAAAATAAATTGAAAAGCAAGAAATAAAAGAAATAACTGAATAAAAATGTTCATACATAATATGAAGAATATATACGGAATATATAATATAAAGAATAACCAACAAAAAATAACAATTTGTTTTTTTATGTTTCTGATGTAATTATTAGTATAATTACTATTACTGCTCATCTACATTCATGATCTGCCACATTGTAAATGTTCAGTTTTGCAGAGGGTCAAGCAATAGAAAATCTTCTCAGTACTTTAATACCTTCCTCAACAGTTCATCCTTCTTATTATTATTAATAGTAGTAGTAGTAGCAAAGTTCTTTCCATTTTTATTCTTCATATTTGTAATCAGAAGCAGTAACAGTAATATTTATGCATATAATAAACCAATTCTGAAAACTTAATTATTTTATATGTTGATTTGGTTTGTAAAAGTTTGAACAGCTATCTTCATTCTGATATTTCATAATCTGACAAAATCACTCAGACAGCAAAAAGCCTTCTGAAATATTCAGTTATGGCAATGAACACTGAACAATTTCCTTATATATAACGAGAAGACTTGAAGTAACAGGGGTGTGATTCTACAGAAAAATGGGCAGAATACCATGCACAGAGCATATGAATGAGAACATTTTAAGAGAGATAGAATCAAAAAGGACACTTATACTTACAATCAATAAGATGCAGTTGACGTATTTGGGACACATAATAAATTGGAGAATTTGACACATACAGGACAAATTGAAGGTAGGATGAAAACATTAAGTTATCGAACAAGCTTGTTCTAATGAATAACAGAACTGAGAAAGATAGTAAGAAAACAAACATAAAGCTAAAAATATGAAGTTGTGGAGAGCCATGATCGTCTATGTCCTAAAATGACATAGCACATAAACGAACAAAAAAACAAAGAAAGGAATATATATTCCTAGTAGTTTAGTCTATTTGTTTATTTGACTATCCACCTTAATACTTAATGGATATTTGTGTGTGTGTCATTTGAATAAAATCTGAATCTTTCATTTTCACAGAACTGCATTTAATCAGTAATGCATTAAAGTTTTATTACAAAAGAGAGAGAGAGAGAGATAATTAATGTTGTAAAATAAGAAACAGAACTCAAGAAATGAGAAGAGCAGAATCATTAAAGATGCTGGATATTGAGGAAGGAAATTTAGACAAGCAAAGCGGAATACGAACAGAGGTCAAGATCAGTTATTCAATATTACATCAATTGCTTCTTTCAATAGAGAACATTGCTTTTTTCATCCTTAAAAAATGAGTTTTTATTCTCCTTGTGCTGTTGGCATCTGGAAGGCATACATACAGTGGACTATCTTTATTGCTTACTATTGATTAGATACAAACTTTACGAGTGTATCTTTTTAAAAGCAATCTCATCTAACATATCGCGCTTACAAACATAAAGAGTTTGATTCATCTCTTTGGTTGTGAGGAAATTCTCTTCACTTATAGATCTGTTTGAGAAAACTGGAGCCATAGAAAGAATGTTGATTAATTCTATGAAATAAAATTTGATCCTGATGTTTCAAAAGCTAACAGGTAATGTTGATCTGATCTGATTATTGGAAAGTGTGAGATTGAGCAGTTGAGGGGTTAACTAATCTAACCTTTTTTTCTACCCACAGAAAGCTATTGCTGCTGCTGCTCTTTTGAGCTGAACAATTGATCAGTAATTAATATTTGGCAGAAAACTGTTTTCCACCTCCTCTTACTACAAAGATGCTAAGTTCTTTTCATTTTATAGTCAGTAGAAAGGAATCTTTAGATTCTCTACAAAGAAGGGGTTTAATTGTCTGAACAGTATTAGTATCTTTATATTCTCTTCATTAAATGCATTCCTTTCCATAAATAATACTTCACTAATTGCTAAAATCTTTTGATCTTGTGGATGAAATTATTTTTGAAGTTGTTAAAAAAATGGAGAAAATATTAAAAAAAAAAAGCAACAAAATATTTTGACTAATCATTTTATAATCATTTAAATTCTGCTCAAGTAGTTGTATATTCAACCATAGTTAATATTAATGAGAATTACTCTTTGCTTTTAATCATGTCATAAAAAATATTATTAATTAATATTAAATATAAATTTTTCAAAAAATAATGAAGGTTTTTAATCTCTAATTTTGTAAAATTTCTTTCAAAAGTTCATGTCTGAATAATATCATGGTCTTAATGGATTTCTTTAATGATCATTTGAAAAATTCTTCTGCAATTAATTAAAAATACAAAGTAACAAATTACACTTCATGCAATTTTATAATTTAAAAAAAAATATTAAATATCTCAAAATAAAAGTAAAAAACAATAAAAATTTTAAAAATTCAATTTTTTTATTCAAAAATTAAAATATTGAAATGTTTGTCTATATTTCTGGTATGAGTTATTGTAATTATTTACATAATTTACATTGCTCAGACTGTTGTTCTCATCTTTGTTGCCATATTCATAATGTTTCGGCCATTGTTCACTCAGGCCTTCTTCACGAACTAAATTCTTGATTTCATTCACCAGGGTATATTGTTCTAGTTCCATGAGTCATGCCTCTTCCAGATGTCTCAGTATCATTTATTTCCTTTTAAATCCACTCTCTAAGTTTTTGTTCCTCAAGGACACATGGTCCAATGGATAAAAGAGTTGGTTAGGTCCAGTGACTTGACCCAATGAGTTATGAGTTCAGTACCTGTAGAGGTAAACAAAAACATAGTATTGAGTTAAAGGGAGATAACTAATACCAACACAAATGGAAGAGGTATGACTCATGGAACTAGAATAATCTACCTCGGTGAACGAAATAAAGGGTTCGGTTCAAATCCCCAATCACCTGAAGAAGGTTGGAGCGAAAATGTCAAATATGGCAACAAAGATGAGAACAACAATGCACATAGTATAACTATTAAAATATATAAAAATAAATATATGAAAATGTATGAAAAACAAATCAAATATTTCCACATTAATATATATATATATATATATATATATATATATATATATATATATATATATATATATATATATATGATGTGCATTGTGGTGCAGTGGATATCAGCTCAGAATAAGAAATCAAAGAGCTGAGTTCAAATTCCAGTTGAATTCATTGTATTCACTTATGCACAAAGGTATTAATCTGTCTATTCTCTCTCCAGATAGGAGTTAAATAGTAGGACAGATTGGGCTCTATAACCTTGGCTAGCAACCAGTCTACCACAGAAAGTAATGGCAACATAGTGCAGAAAAATCTTATGCCCAGTCAGTCATGTCTCTTTTTGAGATATGATTACCCAAGTGTGTATCATGCATGGCAATTAACTGACTGATATATATGTTAAAGATTTTCACAGTTCAGGGTATTTTGTAAAGTGAGTATATACATTTTCTATTATTCAAAGTTTTTTTTGTTCATGGCTTTTGTGGGAACATTAGCATGAAATAACATTAGTATTTAGAAACCCAAATGAATGAAGTGGTTCGGTTTCCAATTCTCTAATTATTACATGATCTTTTTTTCACCATGTAAAACAAAAAATATTAAATTAAGCAAATAACTACATTTTATGAAATTGCCGAATAAACAACAACAGAAAAAAATCACTTATTCTCTATATCCCTACACAGTTGATTTAGCAGAAAGAAAACAAAAGATACATTTCTCATAAACTACAGATTCAGGCATGGAAGGGAGTTGTCAAATGATTAATAAAATGAAAACAATAGCAACAATAGTAACAGCTGCAATTTTGTTTTTGAAGCTGTTTTTTTTTTGTTTTGTTTTTGCTTCTCATTTCACTAATTCTCATTATGCTTCTGATCTTACATGGACCAACTGTTTGCTAATTATAACAGACATAATTGTTATTTCTACAATTATTGATATTATTACTGAACATAATTAGGATAATGTTTTGTTTTGCTTTTAGTCGTCTTTCTCAGATCTGGTTCATCTTTCAACAGTCATTATCTCATTTATATCTATTAACAACAAGGCCTTTGCAGTAGCAAAAAGATGTGCGTATCAAAACTGAATACCAGAGATAATAATATGAAAAGGAATAAACAAGAAAAAAGATAATGATAACAGTAAAAACATATTAATTGACTTTAATGTTTTTGCAAAGCAACAAGTTAGAAAATAACAATTGCTATTTATATTGTTCAGTCATGATAGATTTTATGAATATATAAGGAAAATAACTGCAGGACACATGAGTTTTTGTGGAAAGCAGAATATCAATTAAATCTAAAACCTTTTTTATTAGGATACAGTCAAATGCAATAAACAATCTACAAAAAAAAAAAAAAAAAAAGGAATCTATCTTAAACATTTCTAAGTTTACCATTTGTCCATGAATCAAATACTGCTGCCAGATGCGGTTTTGTGCTTCTATCTATTTAGAGATTCTTGATAAAATACAAAACAATCTGCAATGTTATTGGTCCTACCCTGGCATTTCAGCTCCAATTAATTTTTCACCATCATAACATAGCTTCCCTGTGCCTTTTCTATAAATATTTTCATGGTAATTGTTCTTATGAGATTTCTTCTTTGGTACATAGACTTTATTAATTTAAATACAGTACTAGGATGTGCGTTGTGGTACAGTGGATATCGGCTCGGAACGAGAAACCGGGGAGCCGAATTCGAATTCCAGTTGAATCCATTGTATTCACTTACGCGCAAATACCCTTGGGAAAGGTATTAATCCGTCTCTTCCTTCCAGTTATGGGTTAAATAGCAGGACAGATTGGGTTCTATAGCCTTGGTCGGCAACCAGTCTACCGCAGAAAGCAATGGCAACCTACTGCGGGATAATCTTCTGCCCAGTCAGTCATGTCTCTTTCGAGACATGATCGCCCAAGCGTGTATCACATATGGCACTTTAACTGACTGACTAGGTTGGCAGCTAGGTCTCATCATTTTGCAGTTGACTATGCTAACAATTTCTTCTCTCACTCTTCATATTTGTGGAATTCTTTCCCAGACTCTTGCTTCCCAGTTAAATTTGAGCTTCAAAAATTTAAAATGCAATGTCATTTGTTATCTTCTATCTTCATAATTCTTGTTCTGTTATTGTTCTCTCTTCTTATATGTTTTCTTTCTTTCATATTCTCACACACTCAGTAACTCCATGTGTTGCCTTGCTTTGGGTGAAATGATAAAAAAAATGTGAAAAATTAGAAATATACTTGGACCATACCAGAGAATTAAAAGATTATCATGGATAAACTTTATTTATCATTATCTCTATCCTTTCAGCAGTAATGGAAAACCTTGCAAAAAGAGTACAATCATTGGAAATCTGAAAAGTATTGTAACCATCCAGAAAACATCATTACTAAAATCAGTGAAAGTCACCAGAGTAGGAAATTCTTATACCAGGCATTGCAAAAATTTCAACTGGGGTCTACAACAAGGGGTGGACATGTGGAGACCTAAATTACAACTAAATAAAAATTACTGAGAACATTTTTAGCAAGGAAATTGTTAGTAATTTTCAGTAATTACTTAACAATCAAATATCTTACGATTATTGACTTATTTCCATAAATGCAAATGTGCAAAGAATAAAAATCACTTTATTGACCATAAATTAGATATAATATTGCAAAAATAATAAGTTGTTTATGCCAATTGATTACAGAAAATATAATTGTATAATACAATCAGAAAGTAATTTGAGCATTTTACAAAATTGTGTATCAACAAAGTCTGAAAATATTTTACAAAAAATGTGAATTTCAGAGAAACAATAATTTTGATAATCTTTACAAAATTTATCATGATTTATTTTTACATGTACAATTTACTTCACAAAAGATGAAGAAAATACTTATTTTGCTATGATACAATAATAGATATCACCAGTACACACAGTTTTAAAAATTAAAATCAATTTACATTAACAAGAACACAAAATTAATTAACAGGATAATTTGGGGAGTTAACCAATTAAATATATGCAAAAAGAGAGAAAATTAAAAAAAAAATATCTGGTGTTCCTGTGGTATCCAGTAAAATTTTTCAATTACCAGGATCTATTTCTTTCAAAACTTTTCATATTCTTGAAAATAAAAACTAATATTATTCAATATTTACTCTTTTGTGGTACAATCTTTTTTTTGTAACATAGCATGGTATTTACAAAAGTGATGTTTTAATATATTTAGAGATCCTAATTTCAAAGTCTAGAAAGTTATCAATTGTTTGGGACCCCATTTCATCCAGCAAATGTCCACATTTTGAGCAATCATGGTTTAAGTTGTATTCTTTTCAACATTTAATTTAAGAAGTAATTTTATTGTTATCAGTATTGAAATTTTTCAATAACATTTTGAATTGTTATAAAATATGCACCTCCAGAACTTTGTCTTAATTTTTCAAATTCATTCGATAGTCTATGGTAATTTCACCATGCACAACAAAGTTAAAACCATTATTTAGCAAATATCTACAATCTAATATTTCTTGTTAATAATTTCATTCTTTTTCCTTGATTTCTTGCCATTCTTTGTCATTTTTTCAGAATTAGAAAGAAATAACAGATATTCATCATCTAGGTCTGATATCACTTTTTTCAGTGGATCATTTTTCTTACTATTACCATATATTTTTGGCACAGACAATTTTCCAAAATTTTATCAATGAAATTGATTGTCTCTGTAGTAACCTCCCCATTTAATGCTACACTTTGATCACAAAAAACTTTTAAACAATAGGAAACATTTTGTTGATCAACAGGTTTTGGATAAACAGCTACATCAGTTAGTTTTGACTGCTTAAAGAATTGAGTGTTTTCATACTGAAAAAGACTTTTTGCAATTTCCCATTTTACTGCCATTTTTTTTTTTTTTTTTGCCTTCAGAATAAAACAGTAGTTCAGAAGCAGGTTCAGTAATCCAGTTATTTTGAATATTTTTAAAAGGTGGACATATTCAAAAAGTCATTTTTAGTTATCCAAGGCACATTAAAAACTGTCAAATTTTTGTAAAAAAAAAGATTGATAGGTCCTGTTATTGTCACATACAATTGCAGTTACTTGACTATTTCATTGTATCAACAATATATAAAACTTTTCATATAAAAAAGTTGCCTCAAATTTTTCAACTGAAATCATTTTAAATAAAATTTTTGGTACTTCATTTAAACATTTTACCATGATGCACAATACTGTTTTTACTAATATCTCAAAATTTTCAGCTAAACCAATTAATTTCCCACATGATATTGTAGAGCAATCATGGCATACACTTCTTTCTGATTTTCAGAGATTTCATTGAAATATCACCAAGAAAATTAAAGTCCTCTAATTTTGAGAACTTCTGATGTCAAAGCTGGTAATGTTCTCACACTGGGTAATTTAAAATCATATGACCAAGATGTAACAAAGTATTCAAATGCCCTGATAAGAATATCAGAATCATAATGTTTTGTCTCAGTCCTCTGTGGTGACACAACATTAATATGCACTTCAATTTTTTTTCTTTTTAAGTTACTAAGATAACAAAATGTTTCATTGATTTGTGATATTCACCTTTTTGCAAGAGAGAAAAAATGTATATATACCAGCATTGTATTACAATGCTGGTATAAATACAATTTTTTTTAATCTCAAGTTTTCTTAATCTCATGTTTTTTTTAATCTCAAGTTTTCAAAAATTTTAATTAAAAACAATAGAATACTTCCAGTGAAAAAGAATCAACAGATTGGATGAACAGTTGATTGTTTGATTTATAGCATATAACTGCTGAGATAAAATCCTGCTGATCAATATTTTGATACAATTTTTCAAAAGTGAGTATTTTGTCCTTTTCTGGAAAATGTGCCAACTTATCATTTTACACATTTTGCACAGAAGCAGAAGTTTTCTTTGTTGATTTTGATTGAGGATTAGGTAACACACTTATGGCAAATGATCAAATATTGTTGGCAGATTTCTGGGTCATACTTTTCTTGTAATAACTGCTGTCATAATCAGATGGAAAATACCTTTCACAAACAACAGTTTTAGTTTGTCCAGTGTGTTGTCTTGAAGTATTGCCTTTAATTATCATTCTTGCTCATTCTGACCTTGAGAAAACAAAATACACAAACCTTATTTTATTAATCATAGTTACCATAACAATCTGTTACACAGTATATTTTTACCATTTTGAGAAAGATTTTAGGGTGAAATTAAAAATATTAAGTAAATCATTATTTTGCAAAAATTACATGGTGCTTTTAAAAAATGTATGAACTTTATATTCTAAGGTATGGAGGGTTTGGACTTCAGAATTTAGGTTTCAGAAGTTAAAATTCAAAGTTTGTATGAATGTAGAAATCTCTTAGAGACTAACATGGATTAAGAAATTCCAGGACAAATGAATTTTGGATTCAAACATGTGAATTTTAGAATTTGGAAAATTAAATTTTGGGTGATCATATTTTACGAAGGGGGTGGGGGAGGATCAATCACTCCCTCCCCATAAAATATGATTATCTAAACACAGTTAACCAGTTTAATATTTTTACAGGAAATTTTTAAAAATATACTTTAAAAATATTAATACAGTATATTTTTAAAATTTGTTGTAAAAATTTCTTTTGTTTTCATTTTTAACAAGAGTGCTAGTAAAATTCAACAAAACATTTTTTTTAAATAGCCATAAATAATTTTTCTCTTTAATTTTTAAGTCAGTATATTTGTTGTTATGAAGAATAATATCACAGACAAAATATTAAATTAAATTTCTATTCAAAATTTTTCAAATGGGAAAATTTCTGTATAAGCAAAATAGAAAAATTAGCAGTGACAAAGTTCATGTTTTTGCTTTCTTATGATACGGTAGAGATTATTGATTAAAAAATTAATTTTATAATCGAAATAGTCATTATCATGAAGAATAATAGCATAAAGAAAAATTTGAAGTTAACTTATAATGATATTTTTGTGAATTTTGCTGTTTAAAATAATCACAAAAAAGTAAGAATGAGAAAGATGATATTGACAAGACAATGATGTTATCTCTTTTACATTTTTGTGGTATACTATTAAGAATAGTTGTAAAATATTAAATTTATTATCAAATTTAATTTTTGACATTGACTTTATGTGGTAAATTCTTTAATAAGTGTCATTTTTACTTAATTTTGCAATGAAAACATGACATTTTTTTTTATTTTTTAATGTCTTTTTATTTACGAAGGATAGAAAAGTTTAACACACTTTAAAAAAAAATACCTGTTACGTTAAAGAAAAGCATAAATTATACGTAAAAAATTACTATGATAACAATATGGTTATTGTTGAAGAAAAATTGAGAAAAATATTAAATTTAAAATAAATTAACTTTATATGATAAAATTCTGAACGACAATTGTGAATTTCACATGCAAAATGTTTGTTTTCCACAGTTTACTCTTGCCTCCTACAAAAATCTGGTGTAGGCGTCAAAGCTAACCTCACAGCCGAGATTGAAACAGACCTCCAATCCATATTGGACTGGGGTAAGAAATGGCTAGTAAATTTTAATGCTTCTAAAACGAAGCTACTCTCAATTAACCATCATCGACAATCTCACCTACCTCCCATTAGCATGGACCAGGCTTGCCTCCCAGAGAGTAAAACACTACGCCTCCTTGGTCTCACACTTTCAGCGGACCTCAAATGGAATGACTATATCGAATCCATTGCTAAATCCGCTGCTATGAAAGTCGGTTCTCTGTGTAGGGCCCGGAAGTTTTTTCCGTCTAAATCTATCCTGCACATTTATAAATCTACCATCCGCCCGTGCATTGAATACTGCTGCCATATCTGGTCGGGTGCCCCTGCTGTTCTCCTCGGGCTTCTCGATAAGGTTCAGAGGAGGGTCTGTAATGTGATAGATACCGACTTGGCAGACCGCCTGCAGTCTCTCTCCCACCAGCGCGACGTGGCTTCCCTGTGTCTCTTCTATAAATACTTCCACGGCTTCTGCTACGATGAACTTAGATCACTAGTGCCCCCTAAATACGAATTTGAATGAGATACTAGATTAGCAACTAGATCCCACCCTTTTACAGTGAAACCGATAAAATGCAGCCGTAACTTCTACTCCAACAGTTTCTTTCCTCGCACTTCCCGACTGTGGAATTCTCTTCCAAATGATTGCTTCCCCAACGGCTACAATCTCCAGGAGTTTAAATGTAAGGTCAATAGACACCTCCTAACACACTAACCTGCTCCCATTCTCTCAAACACTCTTTCCATCTGCCCAACCCTCATCCTCGCTATCCTTACTCATCTGTCACCTTCCTCCTGACATTCCCTATGTCTAACCACTCCTTCTCTTTACCTTCCCCTATGTAGCCCCATGGGCAATAGTGGCAGTGGAATGCCTTGCTTGGGGTGAGATGATTAAAAAAAAAAAAAAAAGATAAAATATACAAAGTTCAAATAAAATAAATACACATAATTGCTTCAGTATCTAAAATAATAAATTTAAGTTCATCCAAAGGTAAAATGTAAAAATTTATTTAAAAATAAAAATTTCTTAATCCAGTCTCAGCAACAAACTTTCACATGTTAATATTTCGCCCCCAGTCACTCACTGGCCTAAACTTTGTGTAAAGGCTTGAGTTAAGGATTGCCTTGCATCAGATAATTTCTTTAAAAACGTCAAGTCCTTTCAGGATGCAGACAATCATGACTCTCAACAGATGCACTCTTGGGAAAGATAGTGGAGTGGATTCCTTGTTGCCTTCTCCAGGGTTATGAATTCGGAGTTTTTCTTCTCTTAGAATGATTACCACCCAAGGATAGAGAGTTCAGTCTACCCTGCTATTTAACACATAATTAGGAACACCAGATATTACTAATGTGAAAAAAAAAATCTAAATATAGTAGCAAATAAATCTTACCAGTAACTGATATCTTTTATAGAACAGAACTTCCATTATGCATGTCATATAAACCCAAGAAACATGACTATGAGCAAAGTATCCATAAATGATAACTGGATTATCTACATTTAGAATAATGTCCATATGTTGGTTGTTATTATCCTAATATTTTAGCCATTGTGCTCTTATTCAGGTGTCTGTCAGTCCAGGTAACCTTCAGAGAATTTTTAACTGCATCACTGTCCATATCTAGGGATAGCTCATCTTGTTCTTTTTAATATTGCTCAATTATTGCTCATTACTGTTCAGTTATTGTTGTTTCTCCTGAGCCTGAGTCTCTGGCTCAGAGTAGTATAGACTTAGTAATTGGACACACAATTACTATGTCATCAAATTCATAAACCCCTTTATGTAATATTAGTCCTTCTATATGGCAGCAAATGCTGGACAATCATTTCATAAATGAAGAAGTGACCTGAAGCAACAGAAATCTCATTCTACAGAAGAATGTTAATAATACCATGAACCAATCATGTAAGCAAAGACAAAGTTCTACAAACAATAGAAACAAAAATGATGCCTTATACATAACATCAGGAATAGATAACTGAAATTTCTAGAGTATATAATGAAAAAATAGAGCTTATAAAATTTGATACTCACAGGAGAGATTGAAAGCAAGATGGACAGAGGAAAATGATGCATAACCAACCTGGCAAATGGTTGGCAGAGCAGGAAGAAATAGCAAAAGAACAAAATTTATGAAGGGCTATAAAGGACTGGAAATTGCAGAGAGCAATGATTGTCAACATCCTGAAGGAACACAGCACACACACAAAAAAAGAAGGTATCAACCCAGAACTTGAAATCTTAAACATAATATTCTTATTGTCTGCCAGCTGCTGCTGCTGTTGTTGTTTTTGCCCTGTATATAGGTTGTGTTTAATAGATGTCGATGTTAGCACGATATTAAGAAGATAAAAAAGAGGCAACAATAATATTAGATGCATAAAAGCCAGAGGCAAATTTTGTAACATGCCATATAAGATTACTTTTCTCTTATATATAATATCAGTGCAATTTAGTTAACAAATATATCTTTAGGTTTAAATGGGTAAAAAGAGCTAATAAGACAAAAACAATATCTCTACCAGAATAGTCATTCTATTCAATGAATACTGTTGTCATATCTGGTCAAGTGCTCCTGCTATTTATCTCAGGGTTCTTGAAAAAATCCAGGGGAGGATCTGCAATGTAATCAGTCTCAATTTAGCAGCTCAACTTCAGTCACTTTCTGATCGAGAGGATGTAGCTTCCCTCTGTCATTTCTACAAATATTTTCATGGCTTCTGATCTGACGAGCTTCATTCCATGGTGCCCTGCTCTCATGAATTTACTTGTGCAACTATATTGGCAACTAGGTTCCACCTTTTTACAATCAAAATAAGCAAATGTAAATACCACTTCTACTCTATCAGTTTCTTTTTTTGCAGTTCTCACCTGTGGAACTCCTTTCTGCATACTTGCTTCCCTGATAGCTATAATCTCCAAAGGTTTAAGTGTAACATTAATTGCCATCTTCTATCTCTTTGACTCCCATCTCTCTCTTACTCTTTCTTCAACATCCTCTTTACCATTGTTTTCTTTTCTCTCTTCTCCCCCTCTTACTGTAACCCCTGCACACCAGTGGCAGTACTACCTTGCTTGAGGTGAAACAATTATTTAAAAAAAATTTAAAAACAAATATTTACAATGCACAAACAATAAAAATACAATATACTGATTATTGCATAAATAGAACATAAAAAATCATCTTTAAAATTCATTCGACATGTTCAATTTTAGACTGGAAACCATTTTTTTATTTGAAGCATTTTTATCCAATGTGCTTAGGCATGTTTTCATTAATTAAAGACAGTAAAATTATTACATAACTTAAGTGAGAAAGAAACTGAAGCAACCATATTAAATATGATAGATTTGAGCAAAATCATAAGGACATCAAGTGAGACTATATTTAAACCAGCCTTGGTTAGTTAAAAAGCCAATGTCTCTACCAGCTGAGCTATGTCACCATACAGGGGAAAAAAATGGTAAAATCATTCAGCTGAGTAGGTGGGCAAGAATCTAAAACCTCTGAAAGGAAACACTTTCATCTTAAGATAAGTAAATAAAATAAAAAGAGATGACAGGAAAAGTTAGTGGAAAATTTGGAACAGACAAGAGAAAAATCTTGATGATTAGAACAGCCAAAGATTTAGGGAACACACATGCATGCATATACACATACTTATTGCATTAATACATAGATATTTATTGTATAAATACTATATATATAAAACATATGCACTTATATAATAAACATACACACATAATATAAATATATATATATATATATATATATATATATAATCTGACTTACATGCTTATTAAATTCCTTTACCAGAATGTTCTTTGGGTACTCCAGCTCATTATCTTCAAATACACATCTGTTTACATTATGTGAGTATGTGTGTGCATGTGTGTGGCAATTGTGTGTCACAATTACAAAATATATCACAGATTGGGAGGATACTTTATCTTGGTTCAAATCTGTTTTTCTTCCCTTTTCTTAACTTGGACATTGCAATAATGCCTTAGATCTTTCAGATATAATAAAATGAGTTGAATATTTATTTATTTTGTCAAACTGTTTACTTGTCCAAATGTGAACTTCCTCAGAATATCACTGATCAGAACAAGGTAATTTGAAAAATCACATCTGCTCAGTTTTTAATTAAAATTTATGTTTTCACAATAGTCTTATAATAATTGATATTTGAAATATATGGACTAACTTTATTTTTTATGAAATGGAACAAAGATTGCTTTTTAAATAGAATATAAACTAGGAAATCAATATATTTGTAAATGCATACAAAATTAAGTTTTAATTTATACTTTATATCTCTATTCAAGAATATTGAGGCAAATATTGTCAGATGTAAGAGTCCATTTTGGATAGCTTTTTACAAAAGAAAAACTGCCCTTTCTTTATATGAAATAATATTTCTTTATTTTTGGTTCTGTATTGTCCAGTCTGATTAATAACTGTTGGAAATAATATTTTTAAAAATTAGAAAAGTCCTTAAATAGAATAATAAATCAAGGATTGAGTAAATTTATGAGAAGCTGTTAGTGGTTCTAAATTAAGGTTAGATTATGAGAATGTGTTTGCAAAATAATTGATATTGTCATGTTTTTGGAAAAAATACAAATAAAAATCAATCTTTTAGATTCACTCACTAAACTCAAAGATATGAAAATAGCCTTTTCAAAACTAGAAAAAATATTTAAAAAATTGCCAAGGTAATTGTCATGGATTGATTTATGGCAAATGGATACACTGAATTCTTCAAGAGTCAGTGAAAAAAAAAATAGTTAAATTCTATCAATATCTTCATCATTTTCAATATTAATTAAACATATGCTGATTATTCTTTGTAAGAATTAAATGAAAATATTAGAAGACTGGCAAAATTCCTTTGATGTTAATATTTGTAATCTCACAGAAAACTTTAATCCACAGGATAGTTTATTTTATTGACCAAACAAAAAGCCACAATATCTCGGGTTGTTCTGAAAGCAATCTCTCATTTGAAATATGCAAATTTGGAACCAATCAATCACTGAAAAATGTAGGTCAAATGATAATAAAACTGAAATTTAGTCTAACTTCTGTTTGATTCAGATGTGCAACTTTTATCATTTCTGAGGTAAATTAACAACTTGTAGCCTGAGACAAGTTAATTTGAATTTTTCACTGTATTAGTTTCAATCTATATGATTAATATATACTTCTTAATTAAGTGCACTGACTAAAAAGGAGAGATAAAAAAAATATTATGTAAAATAAAGGCTTTTCTAATTATCAAATTATACTTATTCATGCCTGTATATATAACATGAAAGAAAAATGTGTCATATCTATCATTGCATGTTGTATCAATTTTCTTAAGTCAGTAATGCATAACACTAAAGAATACTTTATTGCTGAAAAGATTGTAAATTTAAGTATGGTGGTGATCGTGATATTTCTTGTAAGTTGTCCTTTGGAAGCCTAAAATTGGCTTCAAAATCTATTATTCAATCAAGTTGAATGATAAACTTTTGAAGGCATTTTTAAAGCCAATATTCATTGAAACACCAGAAAGTTTGAAAAATATAACAACATTGTGTTCAACATTCAAACAAACTGGAAACAACTAAGAGAGGAACTTTTGAGTCCTGATTAACACTTACCAGAAAATTGAACAAACTATTTTTTAGTGCCAGAGAAAGATGTAAATTTAAATCTCTCCATTTTCATAACAAAGCCTTTATAATAGTAGAGAATAAAAAAATAAATTACTTCCTGTTAATCTATAATAATTGTGAATAAGAGCCATTGATTAATACAACTTAATAATTTTCTTTTTTTTTAAATCTCAGTCTTGAAAATGTAATATGAGAGGGCGTAGAAAACTTCTCAGTTATCTCACCAAAAAAATTCCAATGTTTAGTCATTTGATTAGATTTCTAGAAGAGACTTGGGCCAAGAACTTTTCAGCAGACCATTGTATTACTTTCCAAACAATCTAATATTATTTAGTAAACATGTATATTTTCATTAAAAAACTAAAATTGCCAATTAAGATTTTCTTTACAAGTGATTTCTTCAATTATTCTGTTTTGAATCAAGCAGTTGCTATCATTTCTTTCGCAAGCAAACCAGTTTATACAATAGCAAACTGTAGAAAATGGTAAATTACCAATTGATATTTTGCAAACTTTAATCTTATTCATATGCATACATTCAGAATAATCTTAGTAAATGCTTATTGATTCTTCATTCATGTTATAATTTTATTTAAATCTTATTTACCATCTTGAATAAGCTACAAAAACAGGCAAAATTTAGATTAAAATGAGATAAAAAATCTTTAACTCTACAGCAAAAAGATGTGTTTACTCAGAAGAATTATAAGATGTATTTGAAATATTTTTCATTTATCGCTAATTTTCAGTAGGAATAAGGATTGAATACAATATTTTTCTAAAGTAACAAAACTTTGTTTGGCACAAAAAAATCATTCATACTTCCATGTTTATCAACTGAAACAAATAAAACAAACTGATATTAGTCTTTTTTTTCCTTTTACTTGTATAAGTGTAAAAGTCACTTCTATAATTTGTTTTTACAGAAAGTGGAAGCTAACTCTTTGCCCTTCCTTTTTTCAAAACTTGTAATTGACTTGACAAATATTTTGTTTCCTGTACTCAAATGTTAACTCAGCTAATAGTTAAACCTCTGGTATACTTCTTTAAATTAAAATTTCACACAAGTTCTAAGTCTATATGTCTATAGTAGAAATAACAGTCATTAATGCAGATATTTATTTTATCCCCTTGAAAAACCTAAAATTCACCTTAGACACACAGAGAGAAAAGTGGATAAATGGTCTTTCAAAGAGAGAGTAAGTTAGAGAGACTTACTAAAAAAATTAAAAAGTTACTAATATAAGATATATTACTAAATATTCAGCCTGTCAGTCAACGTTTAATATAAATATCTGAATAGAGAATGTAAATAAATTGCAAACTCAAACAAATTTTTTAAATAATTGCTTCTTGGACAATAAATATGAAATTGTTTTTATTTTATCCAGTGTGGTAAATAGGTACATTTTAATTATTTTTAAATAAAAGTCAGAAAGTTAAATTTTTAGAACAAGTGAGATTTTAGCTGATTCCAGCATCATGTTTAATTCCATATATGAAAAAAAGGGAAAAATTCTTTTAATAAGTCACAGCAGTAATGCAATAAAAGTTTATAAAATTTCAAAGTCATTGAACAAACAAATTGATTCAGAATGGTATCTGAAGATTTTTGTGGTTTGCCAAATACAAAGTGCAACTACTTACAACATAATGGTCATTAGCTGAGATGAAGACATTATTGCTCGTAATATGTTACCATTATGTTGGAGCTTTTTCTGTTGCACCCTGTATATTTAAAGGAACTTGAAAAATACTGACAAGATGAAAAACCCTTTGTTCATTAAAAAGATATTTATGAAAACGTTCTTTGCATAGTTTTAACTGGCCTGTCAAGATTAACAAAAGAAGTAACAGATTTTTTCTACTTTTGCCTGTGTTCGTAAAAGATAATTATGAGAGAGTGAATTGCCTAAGTACTTCTTTACACCCACTCTTTTTCAATCAACATGCTTTTGTGATAAGACATTTTATCATAACATATGAAGCAATGAGACAGAGTGCAGTGGGAAAGTAAGTTCTTGCCTTCTCTAAAGGTATTCTTCTTCTTCTTCTTCTTCTTCTTCTATGTTCTGTGTATATTCAGGACATTGGTGATCATGTCTCTCCACAACTTTCTGCACTTTGCAACACTTAATCAATTTTGTCTTTTTCTTATCTCTCCTTGTTCTACCATCCATTTACTCAAGCTTGCTAGATAGGTTATGCAATGTTTTTCATCATTTTTTTGCCGTCAATCTATCCTGTGAATATTAAATGTTCCAGGCCCTCTTTCCTCATTATGTACCATATTAATTTCAGCTATTTATTTCTGATGTTAAGTATAAATATCCCTTTTTGTTTCCATTGTCTGTAGAACTTTGCCATTACTCACATGTTCAGTCCATGGTATTCTCATCATCTTTCTGTAGAAGCACGTTTCTGTTGCTTCAAGTCTCCTAACTTCATCTATGAGGAGATTGTTTAGCATTCACTGCAATATATGAGTACTGATATTATATAACAATTCAGTACTCTTTTCTTTGTTTTTAACAAACTTTTTCTGTTTCTTGATACTTTGCTTAGCTTTTGCCTTAGTGAATTATAAACAAGTTCGACTGAAATTTAGCCTTAGTTAATTCATTTCATTTTGTGTCAGTAATTATTATAACAACCTGATGCTTTACTTGAGACTACAATTCCAGATGAATGATCTGTTCTGAATGTAAAAAAAAATAGTAAAGATTTTCAATTTTCATTTTGAAGGTGGATTCAAAATCTTCAAAGATTTCATCAGATATTCTTGCAGAACTGTCAAGTTTTCCAAACTCTCTTTCTACACTTTGTGCAACAGAAATTTCAATTGTTTCTTTCTCTGATTCTTAATATAAATGTACCTTTTGTTTCTAAAAACGTCCTCATTGTTCACATGCTCTGTCCATGGCATTCTCAACATTCTTCTGTAGAATCACATCTCTGTTGCTTCAAGTTTCCTCAAGATGTGAAAAAATTGTTAAGCATTCACTGCCACATAGAAGGATTAATAGCAGTTCAGCTTTAGTTCTAATAAAAATTTCCTGTTTCTTAAAGTGTTGTTTAGATTGTAAAGAAACACCAAGTCATCCTATTTAAGTGAGGACAACAAGGTGAAAGGTTCTTATTTCAGAACTATGTAAGATTATTCTGTTGACTAAAATTTATTCAGGAAAAGGAAAAGAATTTGATTTCAAAAACAAACTACAGAGAGTACACAAACAGCAATAGTTCATATTTAGCAGATATGCTTATCACATTGAGAAAAAATGGACATTGTTAATTAATAAAAATGCTCTTGCAATGTACTCCAAATGCTGAAAACAATGCTTCCTCAATTTGTTATGATAAAAAAAAAGAGAAAAATTCAAGGCGGATAAGAAAAAAAAAATGCAAGTAAAGCAAGGAAAAGGAATAAAATTAATTTCTATTCCAGGTGAGCATCATGAATTTTACAAGTACAAAACTAATCCCATGGAGTATAAAATAGGGATCAGTTACTTCATATACTGATTACATTGAAGAGATTTCAACCATTCAATTTCAGAAACTGAACCATGAATATTGAAGTTTTCAGTCAATTGTTCTTCTACAGATTTTGAATAAAATTATTGATGACTTAAATACGTGTGTGCATCTGTATTGTAATTTAGATATTACAATGGTTTATAAAAGCATTATATTACTAAACAAACATTTTCATGTTTCAGAACAATACTGTTCTTCATTAGGTGATATTTTAACATAAATGGTGAAAATGATTTATTTAGAAAATATAAGATGAATTCATAGTTATTTAGAAAATTAAGGGGTGATAGTTGGGGAATATGCTTGTAGGTATGTCAATACTGTTCAATCCAAGATGAGAATTAGGCAACTATGGAGTGGAAAATTTGGGTTGCAAAAAGAAGCAGAATTGTCTGGTGTCAAGGTATGTCACTTTTTAATTTTCTTTGGGTAAGATACATAGTGAGATTCTACATTATTTAAATTTCTAACAGCAGGTTGGATTTTATTTTTATTTTTTTTTTGTTTTTTTTTATTTGATTTTATACTGTAAGTAAAGGAGCTGGAATGTTTAGGTTAGAATAAGAATTAAATAATTATGGTATGCTAAGGTATATTGTAGTTAAGATAACCAAATAAGTATTGTATAGTTCATTTATTTTAGCAAAATAATTTTTAAGCTATATTGGAGCATAAGTTATAAATGAAACATTGTAATTAAATTTTAAAGAAAAATATTTTCAATGTTTATATAAACCGTTAATTCATCTCTATGCTTCAGTCGTACTTTATTTTTAAGGAACCATAAAATCTGCAGCTTGTGTGTGTATATATATATATATATATATATATATAGAGAGAGAGAGAGAGAGAGAGAGAGAGGATGGAAAGAAAAAGAAAAAATTAAAGAGAGAATAGTTATTTACAAGAACAATTTCAACCTTTTTAGAGATCACATCTTGAACATTTATTGAATTATGCAAAAAAAAAAAAGAAAAGAAATTGTAAAGAAATCAGCCTTTTCTTTTTAGCCCATCTCCTTATGTCAGTCATAAGATAACTATCAATGAAATGGATTTCTGGGAAATATATTAGTACAAAATGTTAACAATTTGTACTATTTTGTTTAATTCTACACTTTGAATCCCAGTTTCCTAATGAGTATAGATTCTGAAGACAAACTCATAAATAAAATCACAAAGTTTTAATGCAGTACTCTGCGGTTGATGGTGTTATGTTCTAACATTGAGCTATTTTTACAATAAGAAGCAGTTTTGAAGATTATGCATTGTAAAATGAGTTTGAAAAGGAAAGAAAATGAATATAAAAAATACATCTCTACATGTATTGTCAAAGAAGCTAAATCAAGAGAAGGTAAAATTTTCATGGTAAGATAAATCGCCAATTAGTCACAAAGCAAATTCTAAAAGGAAGGAACAAAGAAGGAAGACAGAAGAAAATAAATTCACTATTTACAGATGGAAAAAGAAAAAGTAAATTAAAAATGGTGATGCTTCATTATTGGTAGGTAAAGAAAAATAGCCACCCTGCAGGAAAACCAAGAAGAAAATGTTCTTTTTAACAAGAAAGGCAAAAATCTCTTTAATTTATGTTATATCTAACCTTTAAGAATAAATGCAAAACTAATTCTTCTTTGTTAAAATCCATGCAAAATTTTCACTGATATAGAAATGAGGTGATAATAGTACATGCCTTTGTCATTTATTTTAATTTTGACATGATAATCTTGAGGTGGGATCATTTTGCAAATAGAATTAGCAAACGGAGTTCAAATTCCAAGTGAAGCTTCTTGTGTCCACTTAAAACCAATACCTTAAAAAAAGGTAAAAAGAAACCATTAAACTACTTAGCGCTGTATTCGGTTCTTTCACTTAACTCTTTTTCTTAAGCTTTTTTTTACTGGAAGGACGACGATGATTGACAGAAAAAGTTAGGCTCAATCATATCTGGACTTCTCTGTTATCAGAAGCATGTAACTGAAAATTTACCTGTCATAGATTCCTTAGAGAGCAAATTGGCATTGCAAATAATTGTTTAAGTTCTTGATGTCATGAGAGACAAAAAACTAGCACAACATCTCTAATGAATTCCAAGTTATGCGAGAAAATTAACCAGATTTTTCTCATACTACAACATTATCAGATTAAAGTGAAAAACAATGCAATTCACATGAATAAAGAACCTACACAGGTCATCAAATTTAAACACTTGAAATAAACTACAAAATAAAATGTAAGCACATTAAAAATACAAATTATAAAATAAAAGGTAAATTTAAAATGATGATGATTCATTATTGGCAAGTAAAAAAAAAGGGCATGAAATACACACTTTTCCATGCTGGTTACTCACTGGACTAGTGATGCATTAGTAATTAAACTGACCAATATTGATAACTTTTCAAATGCAATAAATAATAAGAGAGATTAAATAATGGATAGATATTCTGATTAAACCCTTAATTGAAAACAAAGTATATTTGTTTAAGAAAAAGTTTCAATCTTTTTTCTATTGATTTTGTGAATTGGGAAACCAAATTGTTTTTTACTCCTTTTCTCTTTGTGCCATGTTCCTTCAGGACGTTGGTGATTATGGCTCTCCACAATTTCCTCTCTTTTGCTATTTCTCTCAAAACTTGTTCCATCATCCATTTATTCAAGCTCACTAAGTAGGTTATGCATTGCTTTCCTCTGTCTCTATTGCCTTCAATTGCTCCTATGAGTACCAGATTTTCCAAGTCCTCTTTTCTCATTGTGTGCCCTAGAAATTTCATCTGTCTCTTCCTGATGTTAAGTATGTTTCCTTTATGTCACCATTGGCTCTAAAACTTTGTTGTTGTTCACATGTTCAGTTCATGGTATCCTCAACAATATTCTGTAGAACCACACTTCTGTTGCTTCACTTCTCTTATTTATCTTTCAGGAGTTTATTCAGCATTCACTGCCATATAGGAGGGCTGATGTACTCATGTACTCCTTAGTTAATATTAAAATAATTTAGTGACCACTGATGAAAGTAATATTTTAATCAAATCATTTTCAAAGACAATATCTGATATTTTTCCTCAGAATTAGCTTATAAAAATTTGCCTAGTGTCACTCTTCATAAAATTTTTTATATGAAGTTATTGAAATTATAAACTCTTTTTTCTCATTTGCATTTCATTAAAAAATCTTAAAAGAAAACTCTTAAGTAAAATTTTGCAGGTCAGATACTTGACTAATATAAAAAGAGTAAATATTTATTTTTTTGAAAAAGAAACCTAAGAGGATTTTACTTGGTGTATTGCTATTTTGTTTTGTTTTTTTTTTAATCATATCACCCCGAGCAAGGCGGTAACACCACTGATGTGCAGGGGGCTACATAGGAGTGAAAAGATTGGAAAAGAGAAAACCGGAAACCGCATCCTAAACAGGAAACAAGGGATGAGCCTCTTCACCTGTTCAATAGATGTGGGTGGAGTGTGAACCGGGCGATAGTTTAGTCTATCTACTCCAATTATATATTTGCTTTTATAACTCGATCTGATCTTTATAAAAATAATAGAAACCAACTTAGAGAAATAAACTGCATATGGCTATCTTTCCCTTGACACAGCCACTGTGACTATGGTTACAGTACATGTAGTAACCCTACAATCTTAATGCATTCATGTTTTGATCATAACTGATATGGTATAGTTAAAAACACTGATTCTAAACTGTTTGGACAATATATAAAATGAATAATAAAAAAAAACATTTTCAAAATGTGGCTTTTATTCAAACCTGAATTAATGAATGTCTGCTGCCTAAATACATATTAATTAAACTATTCTGGAATTATCATCTTTCCACTCTATTGAGAGATTTTTTTTTTTTTAATGTTCCACTATCTTTTTATTGCCAAATGAAAAAGTACAAAAAACAATAGCAAATCCTAAAATGTTGCATTTATTCATTCATATTGGTCAGGATGAAATTTAGATGAAGTGAAGAAGATTATTTCTCTCTCAGCTGCTTCTATGACTTTTGGCAGACCAGTTGTTGAAGAAAACCAGGAAACAAACGCTAAGGTCAATCATTTTGGCAAGTGTAAATTAGGTAGCAAATGAAAGAGAGGATAAATTCTTTAAAACTTTCCTATGAATTAACATATTTTTAGCTTTGAAGCTTTGTTTTTAAATAAAGGAATAAAATTATTGTTTTGATTTTTTTTTTATCTGATCACATATTTCTGATAAACAACCTTATTTGATATTAACAGAAATCTTATTGATTTTGCACCAAAAAAAGAAAAGAAAATTATTTTCAAAATGATTTATTAATTATTATTCACTTAGGTGATCCAAATATATTTCTTAATAAAATCTACTCATATTTTTAAGCATTTTTAAAATGCATCTTTAAAATATAAAATCTGTTCAAATATAACAAAAAGTAATTTCCAAAATTTTATTCTTTTGCTTATGAATTGATTTTACCAGTTAAAATAAGTATTATTTAAAGCTATTAAATAGCAGTAATAAATAAATCTTACAATTTTTGACTAGATTGAATCATGTGGCACCAACAGTTTCAATAATGAAAATTTTACCATTACATTAATATCTAAAACCCCAGAGTTATAATCACACATAATTTGACTTTGAAATAATATTTTAAAAATAAAGATTATATTAGCTAAATATAAATTATACATAGATGAAAAAATATTTTAAGTATTATAGACATTCAGTATTCCACCCAATAAATTATTTTGGAGGGTCAAGATATTTTAGGCAATGCTGATTTTATGAGAACAAAATTTTCCATCAGGAAAAATTAGAGAAAGAAACATTTATAATCAGAGAAAAATTATGATTGAATTGAAATTTGTTGAATTAACAAAGTTTAAAGTGGATTTACTTCCAAAATCTTCATTAAAATATATTCTAATCATACTGATAATAGGTGTAATGGGATACAGTTTTTTTTTTAAACAATACAATTTAACACTGTAGTGATGTAATAAAAATATAATGAACTAGAATTAAACAATAGTAAAAGTAAATGATATATTATTTAGGGATATTTCTAATGCAATTTATCTTATTACAAAATTATTTTAATTAAAGTTACCATAAGAAAAGTAATCAAATTTAAAAACTTCTTTCTACCTTTTCATACCTGCTCAGTAGTTGAGAAGAAAAGAAAAAGAAAAAAATACTAAAACTGAGACATTTTACTTTACAATTGAAAGGTGAACTACTAATGTAAAGATATTATTGGTGCCTCAAGTGATAAAAAGTATGATTTTTCTTTTTCTTTATAGTTATTTTGATGAGTATTGTTTATGTGAATCTTTGTTGGATCCCAAATGACAATTCAAATGTTCCAATTATGACCTTTTACACTCATTCTGTCTTTCACTTGATATTTCTACAGCAAATGTGAAACAATAAAAAAATGTCTGGATAGTACCAAGTTTGATTTCATTGTAGCAGTAATTGAAAAAAAAAAATCTTTTATACAAAAGACACAATGTCGCAGGTGTAAGGTATACCTCAAACAAATATGAATCAAATAATGTAGAGATGTAAACCTTTAAAGAATGGATCAAATGATGAGCAACGAAAATAGAAATCAAAATTGGGTTGCTCCAATAAATATTTATCTGAAACTTAATATTATTTAGTACTGCAGGGTTCAAATCATAATAATGATGATGATGGTGATGAAGAATTATTATCATTATTATTATTATCATCATCATTCACAGCATATGATGTTGGTTGCTGATAAAAAGTTTTTCAGGTCACCACTCATGACTTAAAATATAATGATCATTTCCTACAGGCTCTAGTCAAAACTTTCCAAAGTAACATTGCTGTTCTGAGCAAGCAAGCTTTTGTAATGGCTCAACTTCCAAATTACAATCCAATGTATTTAATTATTATTTGTTTTATAATTTTACTTAATTCTAACTTGACTTAGAATAGAAAATGGTGGGCACATATAAATCCAGAGACACATTCATTTAAATATCTTCTCATGAGTGTGTAGCATGAATTTCTTTCATTCATCTATAAACAATTAGAGAAAATTTTAGTGCAGTGACATTTGTAAAATCTTAACTTTATCTATTTTTAGGAAGATATCTCAGTGGTAATGTTACCCAACAGAGAAATTTATAATAGAAACACTGAAAAGAGATTTTTAACAAAACCAAAAGTATGAAGCTTAGCAGAAATTAAATGTTTCTTTGTTGATAGAAAATAACTCTAAACTTGCTAAATGGCTCTCATAAACATTTAAAACATGGTTTATTTGCAATAATTTATTTCCATGTATTTCTTTAAATTTTTACAATCCAGCTGATACAAGTATGTCACCCATTAGTACATTAGATATCATTTTCTACACAACATGATAAGTAAAGGCATAAACTTATAACAATGACCACTATTTGGTCATTTCTCTTACCAACTGATTATCTGATTATACATGACTGAAGCTGTATGCATATGCAGCTAAAAACTCATGTTGAAAAGATCAGACATCCTGGAGTAAACTCCAGGTATTGTGTACACAATCTGATGACATTTGCAACGCAGTCCCCGATTTAGGTCAGTCTGTAAAGGTCAAAACACTTCAGAAAAGAAATACAAGGGAATACCATTAACACATCCCATGGGCCACAGTTTCATTAACAAATATAATCTACATAATAAAAATCGATTTGCAGATATTCTTGTTTGGACTGCGACATGTGTTTTATTAAAACCAATAAATCAAAATTATTTAGATACAGCTGACACTTGAGTTGAAAATCACTGTTGGCTTGTGTCTGTGGATTTTTTTTTTTTTGTTTATTATGATTATTATTATTTAAAGCCTTTTGGTCAGTTCTTTATTTCATTAAATCCCACAAAAGAATAGAAATATGAAACAAAAGTTTTAAAAAACTGACACAATAGGACAGTGGGAATGCAAAAAGCAATAAAATACAAAATTCTCTTTGAACAGAAAAATAAGAAAAGCATACTTTCCTTAAATTTTAGCAAAGATAGAAATTAATTGTTAGTTGAAAGAAATTCACATTTATAACAAACAATAAAGAATATTAGAACTGAATACAACAAACAAAGCAAAACAGAAATGGATTTCAAAAGTTATAGTTTATATAATATTTATAATATTCTGGTAATTGTATCAAGACAATGAGAAAGAAAACAGTGAAAGCTCACTATTGGATTTTGCTTCATTTGCTAAATGTAATTTTCACTAACAAATGTTATTTGAAATAACATTTTGTATTGATTTTCTTAGACTATCTAGTAGAGCCAATTTATTATATCCCAACAGTCTAAAAACAAAAACAAAAAACAAATTTACCAAAAAAGTATGAACTAATCAATACAAGTAGAATATTGAAATAGAGTGGAACTTAAATTAATATTCATTATATAAAATCACAGAAATATTTAATTTCAAATGAATAATATAAACAAAAAAACAAAGAAAGAAACTTAGGCTCTTCCAAAAAGAGTTCTGAAACTTTAATAGGCGAAATCTCAAGAGAAACAACTTGCAGTAAAAATTGTGGAATTTTGCAGAGCATCACTTTAACTCCTAATTCCCAGGGTTCTGTGTGATATACAGAGTTTTGATGATTTGCAAAGGACAGGGTAGAAATTTATATCAAACAAAAATACTTTTAAAATTTTTTTTTAAGATTTTACCTTTTTATTTTAAAAGCATTCCTGGAGTCAAAACTAAGCTAAATTAGAAAAATATATTTTTGAAGGATTTGGACCAAAATATTAATGATAATTTGAATTTGAAAAGCTAAAATCAGTTTTACAGTTACATTTTTTAATACCTTTTTTTTAATATTGTTAAGAGAATCTATTTTTGTGAATGAAACTTCTCCAAGTTTTGGGTCATTTGATGTGGTCAAATGACCTTACAAGTCAAGGTCTTTCATCTGGGCATTTGTATTTGTTGGTTGAAGTGAAAATTTATGGAGTTGGCAGGTAAAGTCAGTTGTTGCAGAAATCTACTTCAGTGCAGTCTGTTTGCTACTCTTCACTAGCCTGATATGTAAACTATACTACAAAACCCAGCAACTCTTGACTGAAGTTATCTTTTAACTGTTTCTAATTTCTTGACAATTAGCCTTTTATATGTTTTTTCCTTTTTAGCCACTGACCAAAGCACTAAAATCAAAATAAAACCTTTTCCAGTTATTATAAAACTTAGTTTTCTTGTCATTCAATTTGCTTTTCTTTATCTTATTTCGTGTCACACACATGAAAAAATGGAGACTTATCTAAGTACATATATACATACACACATATATACATACACACATATATACATATATACATACACACACCTTTTAGGTTTTAGATATTTGTTGCTTCGTTTTTAAATATTCTTTCAGATTATTATTGATTATGACTCTTCACAATTTCTTTTCTTTTGGGTGGGGGGGGTGTTAATATCTATAAATTATGAATTGCCCTTCCTGTCATCATCTTCACATTTTTAAAGTCAGAATCGTCCTTCTCTGGGAGTGTTTGCCCTACCAAGACTAAAATCCCAACCTACCCTTCTATTTTGCTCATAGCTGGCAGGGGTGACAAGGGATGTATTCCTGGATTTTTTTTTCATTAGTATGAAGTGGGTGCAACAGCCTTGGGTAGAATTTGAACTTAGCCTGCTGAATTCCATTTTCTGTGCTAATAACAGTTATGCTACCTGCACATCCGTAATTTACAATAGCAAAATAAATAATGAAATTGATTTTCCTTTGCTTCATCTTTTGAACCTGAAGACAATCAATAACATGTATTCCGTTTGCAGTTTCACCCTGAGGGAAGGAAATAGTAAAATAGAAATCATCATTGATAAGAAGACATATTTGTAAATGGTTAAGAAAATCCAATGAAGAATTCAATCTCTGAATTCGTTGTATTTTTATTTGAATATTAAACTTAGTGAAAAAGAATTTTATTTTCAAACAATTAAAATAGCTACAGTAAATAATGATAGTAAAATATGAATAACTAAGATAAAATAAAGAAAGATTATCAGAATTAAAGATTAAACAAAAGATGGCAAAGACAACACTGAAATAAAACAGGTTTTGAGCAAAAAGAAATGAAACCAAAGTCCATTACAAAGTAATTATCATAATAATGGTAATAATGTTTCCAGGATTGACTTGAAGTGAAAAGGGAGGAAGAAGTTTTATTGTTCATTTGTTTTCAAATGAAATATTCCAATCTACTTGCTTCATAATACAACTGGAAGGCCAGGCTGTAGTTTGCTGGCCTAAAATAAGAACAATCAAATAAATCCAAAACAAAAAATGTTTTAAAAATAAATAAATATGAGCTGATACAAAAATAAAATTAAATAAAAGTGAATAAAGAGAAGAGAAGACTTGTACAGCATACACATTACTATTGTAGTCATTTGTTGGAAGTTATAGAATAAATTAGAGATGAGATGTTATCTTTTATCATTGGAAAAAAAAAAGAAAAAGAAAAAAGGAATTGAAAAGAAGAAGATTTTTTTATTTTATTTTAAATAAGCTTGAGTTTTAAGAGCAGGTCTAATATTTGATGACGTTTGAAAAAAAGTCACCAAATATGGAATTTGCACTTAATTCCTGTTATTTTGATACTTTTGATCGAATTCAGCTCACACTAACAGGATTCCAGGTGCCATAATCAATTTGTTAAACAGAGCATTCCAGGCATCTACCCGTCTGGCAAAGAAGATGCACAGGTATACACAAATATATATATATATATATATATATATATATATATATATATATACACACACACACACATAGGCTCTAATAGAGATAAATACACATATACATGCAATAAAATAAACATGAACAATTGTACATATTAAGAGATACGCACACAAACATGCATTTCAGATATATAAAAACACTTATTTACACCTCTAAGCTCATATATACCAAACCTACATTTAAGAAGATATATATATGAGAGAGAATATATATATATATATATATATGAGAAGAGAAAAAGAGAGAAATTAATATACATAAATACAAAGTCTACACTTAAAAGTGTACAAATATTCATGAATATATTTATGTACTTGTATATATGTATAAAATAAAATATATATCCACCAAAATGCATAAATGCATATATAAAATAATGCATAAATGTATATATAAAATAACTCAAACACGTGTGTGTGTGTGTACAGGCAGATGCATACAGTAGCCTTTGATATGCTGTGTACATATGCACACTGGTATTTGCATAGAAATATAGATACATTGATCACTGAAGAACTGAACACTTATACACGTGATGCATTTGTATACAAGGCACATTTATATATCATATCATGCATGCATATGTGCAATCTCCGCCTTGTGACAAAAAGAAGAGACCAAAGTGAATTGGCATCAAGTAATGCCTAATTTGCATTGTAGATGCACATAGGCATCTACAAACACAACTAAGCACACCCATCTCTCTCTGGGTCTGATCTGTTATAAATGATAAAGGAAAAGACTGTCACATTATTGAAATCATCTACACAGACATTTTCTCTGCAAGTAAGGATTTGAAAGAAATGGCATAATCATAGATTTTAGTCATGTAGAAATATGGGAAATGAAAAAGTGCATTCTCTTAAAGAGTAGCAAATTATCAGATGGGATTTAGCAAGGATTTACTTGTTGATAATAAATCCTTATGTCTTTATTTTCATCTTTTAGTTCAACTTGCCACTGGGTTTTATTTCATTTTAGTTTTTTTTTATTTGATTTGATTTTGTCATTTATTCTGGCAATATAAGTATTAAAAAAAAGATAAATTGTAGAAAAGAATTGAATTCAAAATCATATTTTTCATCAAAAGGTTTCTAGATCAAAAATCAAGTTTACAAAAGAAATGAATTTGACAGCTAGCAACTTTCTGAGAACACTGGACAACTGATAATGATATTCACAGTTCAATCAACCATGACAAACAGTTAAATGACATTAACCTAAGCTCATCATAACAACGTAAAAACAAAGCCAGGAGATCCCTTTATGAAGAGGATGCTAACAGACAACTCCTAAGAACATAGAATATCCCTAAACAATAGAGTTTACTAAAATGATTTAAAAGGAAAATCTGTACAAACAAAGAAGTTGTGATAATTTGAACAGAAACCATCTTGTGAACAACTAATTTTGGTAAAAGCTGTTTTATTTTTTTGTTGTTTTTTTGTATATTTACTAAGCTTAGATTTAGCACAAGCATGGGGCACCAAGTGAGGAACAAGTTCATTTTTCTGTACAACTAGTCAGCAGGATTTGATTTATTTAGTGTCTTCCCTTACTAGATTGTTACACCCTGTACCTTTTCTATAAATATTTTCATGGTAATTGTTCTATTGAGCTTTCTTCTTTGATAAATCAGCTTCACAAATTTAAATACAATACTAGATTGGCAGCTTGGTCTCATCATTTTACTGCTAAAATTGCTCTATGCTATGCTAACAGTTGCAATTTTCTGTTGTGAATCTTTCTTCTAGTTTCTTACTTTACTGTTAACTATGATCCTCAGAAATGTAAACACGTCAATCATCATTTTTCCCCCTGAATCTTGTTTTTTCCATTGTCCTCTCCGCTTTCTTTCATGCTTGGTAACCCCTTGTATCTTAATAACTTTTATCACTTTGTTTGGAGGGAAATGATTAAAAAAAATTATCTAAAGCAACCTCCTACCAAAATTGAGCATCCAAGTGTAGTGTAATGGTTAGTTAGCACACATGGATTGCCAATTTTGGCAAGAGGTTGATGCATTATAACACTTGATAAATTAAAATATCAAAGGAATTATACATTTGTAACTAGAAAGAAAGTTTGTAATAATAAAAAAAAATTCACATAAACTTTTAAAAATAACCATGATAAATTCCATATTATTTTCTGTTTAATTTCAACCTCTCAAGGTTGACAACAAAGGCAACAACTTTTTACAGATTATAGCTGAGCAGTAAAAGATTTCACTGATCAATCATTCACTTTCCCAATCTTTTCTTTATCAACTATCATAGTATGTCAGTGTCAAGATATCTAGCAATTAGTGTACAAAGAGAAGTGGATTCATGCCTTTGGTAAAGGCACGAAAGCAAAGAGATTATAAACAGTTCCATCTGTGATACAAACATGATTTTTTATTTCCCATAATGAAAACCTCTCTATAGCTGCTTTTACTGTATAAAAATAGGCTGAATGGAGATAAAAAAGAAAAGAAAATTCAAGTACTGAATATCAGTCAAATTGGACCAAATTACAACCAATAAAAATCTATAACAACATGAATTTTACATTCAATATTTTGGCTTCTTTCTAATTAATTAAGTCTGTATAAGACTTACTTTCCACAAAAGAAAAGACTTACTTTCCACAAAATGATACTGGATTAAATTTATGCATTTACATCAGGTAATTTATTTTTTTTTATAGTAATACAGTTTTCTTAAAAAAAATAAAATTGAAATACCGATTAAAAATGAAACTAATCAAGTTGTTACTTTCACATCTTTTGAAATGTTTAAACCTTCAATTGAGAAGCATCATGAAAAGTGACTTCTTTTCATTTAGATATTTTCAAATTCAGTATTTTCTAATTTCTGCATTTCATCATTTGAAAAAGCCATAAAAAAAATTTAAAAGAAAAAAATGTGAAAGAGGTTTTTCAAGTCAGAAATTTTAAACTTTCTTTTTAAGGAATTTTCTCAAACAACTATTTTGTAGACAGGCAGTCAAATGTGTTTTCAGACAATGTTTTAATTTACACCCTACATGCATATACACTTGAGTGGATGTTTCTATCAATGTTACCATTCTTCATAGATTTATCAACAAAGTGTTGATAAATCTTTACTTTCTCTGATCTGTTTCAGTGTTGCCATCTTAGATATTATGACAACCAATCACTTTGATAGCAATAAACAAAAAGATAAAATAAGAATTATTTTACTTCTTATTGTTATTTGCTGTGTAGGCATGAAAGTATTTGAAATATCTTAACAAAATGACCTCCCACTCCCTACTCCTGTATAGTTCCAGGTCATTCTTAGGGAAAATGAAAAGATTTGTAAGTGCACCTCAAGTACAACAGATCATCAGAGCTTTAAAAGCTGGATAGAAAGGAAAGTATTGAATTATAACTATCTCTTATATATTTTGTACCTCTTATGTGTGTGTTGTATGTTATAGTATAGTATATTTTGTATATATATATATATATATATATATATATATATATATATATATATAAAATGTATGTATGTGTGTCTTATTGTTTATATATATATATATATATATATATATATATATATATATATATGTGTGTGTGCGTGTGTGCATGTGTTATACTATACTATACAGGCTGACCCCACCAAAAAAAAAACAAAAAAAAACAGAACCCATAAATATTGTAATAAATCCTACAAATGCCCATTTATTTTCAAGAAACTTGGTAGATTCATACTTCAGTCTGTGTGTAATCATTTTACAAAGTTTTAGTTAAATTGGTCGTGTTGCATAAAAGTCACTATCATTCCAAAATATGCTCCGAATGGGCTCCGTGGCATTGAAGGCAAACTTGTAAACATTGTGCAAAATTCTCAATTACTCGGAGACATTCCTCTTTGGAGATTTCCCTGATTTTTGTTTGATTGCTTCCTTCAGTTCACCAATTGGTTGAGGGTTGTTCTGGTACACATTATCCTTGTGATACACCCCCAAATATAAATCTGGGGGGTTCAAGTTCAGTGCACACTCAGTGTCATACTTCCTACTGATCAGTTTCTCCTGAAATCTCTTTCTCGGCCAGGCTTGGGAGTTATTTGATGTGTGGGAGGTGGCTCATCTTGCTGGAACCACTGCTTGTCTCGATCTATCCCTCTGTGACATCCCAGTGATAAAAAGTTTTATTTAAAAAATTTGTAGGTTTTGTTTTTTGGGTCACTCTGTATGTGTGTGTGTGTGGTGTTATATATATATATATATATATATATATATATATATATTGTGTGTGTGTGTGTGTGCATATTATTGTATATTCTATATGTGTGTGTGTGTGTGTGTGTGTGTGTGTTAGAGGATAATATATTAGATATATGTTGTGTGTGTCAGTTATAGTATAGTATATTATATATTTATATATGTGTGGTGGGGTGTTAAAGTATATATTATATTGTGTGTGTGTGTGTTATAGTATAGTATATTATGTGTGTGTGTGTGTTATAGAATAGTATGGTATAGTATAGTATATTATGTGTGTGTGTGTTCTAGTGTGTGTGTGTGTGTGTGTGTGTGTGAATAAAGATAAAAGAGAAATTTATGTTAGCCAGTATGTCTTGTCATTTAGTATTTTATTTTTTATAATCATTATTTATTTTTTATTTGTGTGTGTGTGTGTGTGTGTGTGGCAACTTGAACTAAAAGATGAAAATAAAGACAAGGATTATTAACAAGTAAATCCTTGCTAAATCCCATATATAATATGTTATATATATGGATTTTTTATTTTTAATTAGATTTTTATTAATGGAATCTTTATTATAGTGGATGCTTTGTATTTCAAAAAGGTGTCCCATTTTTTTTCTATTTATTAAATGGGGTATCTATTTCAAATACAAAACAACACAACATTTGATTTGAAGAAATTTATATGAGAAATTTTATCAAAAAAAATATGCGCTCTCTGACAGGATTTGAACCTGCATCTCTCTTGGAAACTGTTGTGCTTTAATCGACTTGACCACGGAACAGCCTTGCCAAATCAAGCAACGTTTGAACCGTGCCTTTAAGCAAAAGTACACAATAAATAAACACACTGTTTAATGAATAAACAGAGTATCTACATAAATATGCGTATCCACCAAAAATAACATCTAAAGGAATAAAGAAAATCTGTCAGATTAATAAATAAAAATACATTACTTTGAAAAATTACTGTTTATATTTGGATGCAAAACATGCTAATAAATGAATAATTTTCAAGGAATATTTTTAAGTTTATACACATTAACTACACAATTGAATAGAGGATACAAAGATTTCATAATTATAAAAATATAAACTAGTCTGACAATCACTGACAAAAAGAAACAAACCTCAATTTGCTGAAGTATTTATATTTTAGAATTTTTGTGTTTATTTAAGATCAATATAATATTAAGTACTTTTATTGTACATTTTATATTAGAATTGACTCAGTATATCTATCTACCTATCTATACAAGATATACCAGATATTTAAGAACTCATCTTTAGCAGGCCATTTGTTTTTTTCTAATTTTATAAATAGAGGATATTCTAAGACAAAGTTATTTTGCATGCACTAAATCTTAAAATTCTCATTTCTTTTTCAGATCTTTGAAGAGCTTTTAACATGGTAACATCCACTGAATCAAGAGGTTGATCATATACAATTCAATAAAACTCTTTTCCATCTCACAGAGCCCAAATGACCCATGGTTGGTTAAGAATTTTCTAGATGATGTTATCCCAACATGGCCTCCTAGCTGACTTGATATTAATACCCACCTCCAGAACAACTATATCTAAATGCTGTTAAGAGTGCAACTAATCAGTACAATGAACTTGTTAAAAAGGTGGTATGGGGCACATGATGGCCAACATAAATGTGAATTACCTGATTGAAGCATACACTCACTTCTGAGACCAAATTGAATCGACTCTTTTAACTTACTGCAAAAGTTACTGATACATTCTTTATTTAGTGACCTTTTCCAGTAGATAAAGTATTTTTAAAATATACTTTTTTTTTGGCTTTTTGAATATTTGTTAAATGTTTCTTTATATTATAATTTGTTTTTAATTACCTGTTGCATCCTCTGACTACATATATAGATAAATGGATAAATTGTCATCTAAATTACACAAAAATGAAAATAACACTGACATCTCATTTTAATAGATGTATTTACTAAAATTTAAAAAATACCTTGAAATACTAAAGAGTAAATCTAATCAATAAAATTGCTATTGGCTCCAACCCTGGCTTCCAGATAACTTAGGAATCTCCGGCAACTATTCTGGACAGTCTCCTTTTTTTAAGTTGTTGAATGCTGCATAATCGTTGCCTTCAGTTCATCATTCACCTTACAAGAAGTTTTGTTGGTCAATTTCTCAACTGTGCCCCACATATAATAATAATAAAGGTGACTGCAGTCTGGAGAGTTCGATGGCCAGATGTAAGGGGTGATGTTGTTGCAAAATTTTTTTACATCAATGAGTGGGTTCTTCAGTTTGTGTGGCATGGTGCAAAGTCCAGTTGCCAGACATAGGGTCTTCTAGTAGCCACCCTCTTGACCCAGGGTAGCACTAGCTCCCTGGCTATGGTCCTGTTTGACTTGGAGGGATCACTTTCACTTATGGCCTGGATCTCACCAACAAATTTAGAAGTTCTTTTCTAATCAGAAGAATCAGAGTAAATTTTCTGAGCTACCATATTTTTGTAATGACTATTAGACTCATTCAACTTAATCTGAATCCTCTGTACTATCCTCAGATTGACACCAAAACATTCTGAAATGTTTCTATTGGAGTTTCTGGTGCAAATGCCAAGCAGTACAGCATGCCATTTCCAAATTTTTTGTGGAGTGAATTGCATCATGGTGCTCTTTTTCTCACAGATGGTCCCCAACTGACTCTACTATACTGTGGAGTAGACAAAACAAAACAATGTGCATGAAATTAAAAAAATATAAAATGGTGACATTTTACCCATTGCACCTCAGTTGATTCATAGCCTAACTATGAAAAAAAATATTATTTTTTAACATAATTCCCTCCATTGTTAATTCAGTAATGCATAGCATTGTGGTAGAGTGGATATCGGCTCGGAACGAGAAATCGGGGAGCCGAGTTCAAATTCCAGTTGAATTCATTGCATTCACTTACGCGCAAATACCCTTGGGAAAGGTATTAATCCATCTCTTCCTTCCAGTTATGGGTTAAATAACAGGACAGATTTGGTTCTATAGCATTGGCTGGCAACCAATCTACTGCAGAAAGCAATGGCAACCTACTGCAGAATAATCTTCTGCCCAGTCAGTCATGTCTCTTTCAAGACATGATCGCCCAAGTGTTTACCACATATGGCACTTAACTGACTGACATATAAATCAATTAGAGAAAACATTATACAATTACAATTTCAGATAAAAATTCAAATAATAACTGTGTCAGGTTATAAACCATTGATACATCCTTATACATTGGATTGCTGATAAGTTCTTGGTTCTACTCACTTGCCCAAATTTTAAATCATTTTACCCCAAGCAAAGTGAAACTGCCAGTAATGTGCAGGGGGTTACAGTGAGAAAAAAGACAGGATTCCGGGGGCATTGAGGAAGAGATAAAAAATGAATGGGATTCAAGAAGATATAAAAATAAAAATTGATGTTGCATTTAAATTTTTGGAGATTGTAGCTATCAGGGAAGCAAGAAAAAGAAAGGAAGTGCAAGAAAATAAACTGTTGGAGTAGAAGTTGTGGTTACATTTAGCTATTTCAATGGTAAAAAGGCGAGACCTAGATGTCACCCTAGTAGCATGCTTAAATTCATGTAGTTGTTGCACCAGTGAAAAAAGCTTGTCAGAGGAGTTGCCATGAAAATATTTGTAGAAAAGAGAGGGAAGCCATATTGTATCAGTGAGAAAGTGATTGAAGTCAAGATACCAAGTCAGGTTGGATTACATTGCAGATCCTTTTTTGGATTTTGTCAAGAACCTCAAGGTGAATAGTAGGAACACCCAGCCAGATATGGCAACAGTATTCAATGCACAGATGAATGGTAGATTTATAAATCTGCAAGGTTATGAAAAAGCATCAATTTTTTTTTTAATACAGCCAAGATATATTTTATGGCATTCATGCTTACACACACACATTATATATACATATATAAAATCTTAAAAAAACCCTCAAAGTTTGTAGACTTCATTCTAAAACTCACTTAGCTACACAAGCAAGTACAATATATTCTAATTCTGTATTCGGTTATTATAGAGATGAAATGTAAATTAAATTTATATTAATAATACAAACATCTTTTGTAGGACTACTTTAATTTCTTTCAAAGCATTATGAAATAACTGTGATTTTATATATTATTATTTACAAAACCATTATAAATAAAGCATATTATAAACTACATGTAAGCTACTAAACACTGCTTTTATAAATTATTAAACTTCAATGTTTATTAATATTTAAATTACTTCTTCTGGAGTAAGAAACCTAATTGCTAACTGCACCAATAAAAATCAAATGTATAAAAATGGTCAAAATATTTTAATTCATTCTTTGTAGAACACCGAATAATTGAAAAGTTGATTTCATTAAATAATTTATCAAACATGATCATTCAAAGTTGATTATCCATCAAAATAAACAAAAAAAAAAACAAACTATTGTGCTAAATTTCACCATAATCAAGCATTACACAGGTTAAGAGGCTCATCTCTTGTTTCCTGTTTAGGATGCGGTTTCCAGTTTTCTCTTTTCCAATCTTTTCACTCCTATGTAGCCCCCTGCACATCAGTGGCATTACCGCCTTGATCGGGGTGATATGATTAAAAAAAAAAAATGTCTGAGGTGTAAAATACTTTATAAAATAACACTAACTAAAAACTCATGAAAATACCATAATTTTTTAATTAAAATCTCTTTCAACACAAAAAATCTTGTATTTATAAAGATACAGAAACAGGTCACCTATTTTTTAAGTCTTTGTAAATTTGAGATTTAGTTAGTAATTTCTAATCAACTCGGTTATAATTATTTTTCTTGATCAGGGAATCAAATACATTTTTTACATAGATTACTGGTTATTGAAGAGAAATTATTTAACCATTCATTAGTTTCTGCGTGTATCTTTCAAAATTAAAGAAGATAATTGGAATCACAATTAGACAAGTTTGATAAATAACAAAATAAACTCTTTTCTTTTGTAATAGCAAAGGTAGGAATACACTACCCAACAAAATGTCTTTTAGTTTGTGTAGGACGAGAGCTGTGAAAGACAAATTGTCAAGAGTGATGAAGAACATTTACAAGATCAAAAATAAACCAAATGAAAATATTTTTATTTTATAAAAAACATTTTTATAGTTAACAAAAGTTAATAATGAAAGCAAATATCTTGCAAAAAGAGTTAAATGAGTTAACATACTCTACTTGTCTGTTTGGCTTTTTGTGAATAATGACAGTCGCCTTATAAAACTATAGATCTTAATACATGTCAACTGAAACACAAAAGTCAATATATAATCACATTTTTCTTGATGGTAAATATAAAGCAATCAATATAAGTCTTTATGTATATATTACACCTTAATGAGTATAAGCTCCTTTTACACTTGCCTATAGTCAACAAAGTCTATGTAGACACTGCCATCTGGCTATGTGAGAAGAGCATCTGCAATCAAAAAAAACTACAAAGCTCTCTTTAACTATGTTGTTATATGTTTTAAAATTACGTACTTACACTGTTTACTAAAGGAAAAGACATTAAAAAGCACTTTAAAATAATTATACAAAATCAAAAATGGAGGACAATTAGCTCTGCCAAATGGTAATTTTATTGGAAGGATGAGTAATGACGTCTTAGTCACAAAACTGTTTTGTAACTTCAGTTTAAAGCATCGACCAATTGGCTAAGTGTTTGATGCCCACTCATACATGCAAATCATAAAATCAATCTGGATTTATATGGATTGAAAAGAGAATGAGTGAAGAAGAAAGAAGAAATGGTAATGGCTTAGAAAAAAATCCAAACATTCGACAGGGTGCGATGGAGAAATTATCATCTAAACTATGCAAAAATGAAAATAACACTGACATCTCATTTTAACAGATATATTTATCAAAATTACACAAAAATATCTTGAAATACTAGTGTAGTTTTATTTAATAAAATCACCATTGGCTTCTACCGTGGGCTGCAAACAATTTTGGAATCTACTGCAACTCTTCTGGTCAGTATCCTTATTTAAGTTGGTGAATGTTGCCATAATCCTTGCTTTCAGTTCGTCTTTTGTGTTAAAAGGAGTTCTACATACAATCAAGGAGTTTGCAGGCCAGATATAAGAGGTGATGTGGTCACAGAAATTATCTGATAGCCATGATTAGGTCCTCCTGCTTGTGTGACATGCTGCAGAGTCCTGTTGTCAAACATAGGGTCTTTTAGCAGCACCCCTCTTGACCCAGGGAAGTACTACCTCCTCAAGGAACTTGATGTAGGTCTCTATGTCGAGTCTGAGGCCCTCACAATCAAATTTAGTTGCACTGTCCTCAGATTGACACCCAAACACTCTGAAATGTTTTTATTGGAGTTTCCATTATGAATGCTAATAAGTACAGTATGTTGTTTCTAAATTTCTAGCAGAGTGAATTGCATCGTGGTGCTCTTTTTCTCACTGATCATATCCAACTGATCCTACTATATTGTGCAGTCGACAAAATCAAAAACAACATGCATGCACAAAATAAAAAATATAAAATGGCGACAATTTACACATTGCACTATGTAATTATATTTACTTGTTAATGAGTGCCATGATATTGACAAAAAATGTTAACAATTAAAGATACTGAACATCACCTATCCACAAAACAGTACATTTCTACCATCAGAATCAGTTGGATGTTGTTTCAAGCCATATTGCAAAAAATTCCCAGTTGATTAATATATTTCTCCAATCTTGTTTTAATCCAGAATCTTTATTTTTTTTTAACAGTTTAATAACAAAATAACAATGTATAAGAAATCATATTTAGTTTTGTAACACCAGATATTGGGATAATGCAATATAGACGTTCAATATTTTTTTTCTCATTCATAATCGAGTGTGGTCAATCATGAAATAGTTCACAAGTATCTCTCTTCATGGAGATTAAAAAATGCTATTAAAATAAAATTAACAATGTGATTTTGCTTTTTACTCAGAAAAGATAAAATGATTAATCATTCCCTGCAGTCCATCTGATAGAATACCTAGAAAATGCAGATACCAACCACCTGTTCAGTACAATTGCATATTATGATCAGGTTTATACAATGTGTGTGTGTGTGTGTGTGTGCATACACAGACTCTTATGAAAGAAGTTATTGCTTAATTCTATTTTGTTTCTAAACAAATCACTAATTCTTTTTTCTTCTCAGTCTAAAAATATTAAGAAGCCAATCTACTCAGTTTTTGTACACTTCTTGCATGTATATATATATATATGTATAAATCTCACATGTGATAAAACTCCTATTTAATTATCACAAATTTTAGAGGACACTTCTCTGAGATGAAAACGGAAATTTTTCTTCTCCTTTTTTTCCAGTGAAGTTAAGTGAAAGCATGAGGAATCAATAAATAAGTATGCTGCATGTATTTTACAGAAAGGTGAGAGCATCTGTCATATCATAGTGACAAAGAAGAAAGATTGAACATTATCGACAGACAGCAAAATCTGATAATTTTACAAATTACCACAAATTAAATGTCTTCTTACAAAAAAGCAATATCAGTTTTCAATTTACTTATATTCATATATTAAAAAATATAGTCACTTTAATAAAGAATAGTCTACAGTGCATCCAAACTGTATATCCAACTTAATTACTATTGTCAATCATAATTCATTTCAGACCCAACTGATTCTGGAAGGGTGTGAACCATCATCAACATTCTCAGACAAATAAAGTTACATATACACATGTGAGTAATGTGTATATGCTTACAGATAATGAGAAAAAGCCAAAATCAAATAGAATACAATGTAACATTAAATTTAATTATAAGAAAAAATAGAAAATATTGCTTCTACAAAAAAAAAAATGCTATCAAAATCAAACGGAAAAAACAAGCTTTTTAAAGAAAAAAAAATCAATTGAAATATGTTAATGAGAAATAAGAATTAAGTTTTTCTGAAGAGAAAGTTGAAAGGTCATGATTTTATTTGAAGGTCTGCTTAGTAAGTGCTTCTTAATAATAAAGACTGTAAACTTAAAGGCAATACATTTTCATAGGTAAGAGATAGTCCCATCAAAGAACAAAAAAAAAATTGTTAAAGATTAGGAAATTCACACATCACAAGAAAATCTTCTTTAGAACTAATTCTTCCTCTGATGATTTGCTTAAAAACAAATTTATAAGAAATAACAGATGTGGAAGAGAAAGTAAATAATTGGGAAAATATACTTACATTTTGTGCAACTAAACTGACCGGCAAGGAGAAATATTTATCATTTAAATTAATTTTCTAAATGAGATGAAGACTTTCAGGATATCTGTCAGCTGATAGTAACAACAATAATAGTAATAAATAGAAAAAAAAGGAGGAGGAGGAAGAGAAAATGCAAGCCTGTTTGTTCCATAATGGAAAGAAAGCACCATATTGATTCATTTGCATCTCATCAGCAAGTTCATCTCGTTAATATGATGCTTTGAATCTAGTTTTTCAACAATCAATTTAAATTGTGATAAATTTATATCTCAACTCTCCTTTTGTTGATGAAATTCTTCATTTTCATTGCTAATTAGCAAGTTCTAACATTTGCAGAGAGAATTGCAATGAAATGGAAAAGGAAGCTGGCATCATGTGTCAGTGTGCGGTTGAGAAGATCTGACACTTTTGTAGTAATTGTTGACATATCATTTAACCCAAGTTCTAAAAAGCGTTATAATTATCATCTAAAATTTCCAATTAGTATCTTCTATTAAATTCATTAACCTTAACAGTTCAGACAGATTTACGCAATCACAACTTGATTGATTCTGTCGTTCCAAAATTCAATCAGCTCCAATTAAAATCATTTGAAATCACATAAGCTTTGATTATGAAAGCGAACAACCAGATAAAGAAATTTCCAATTCCATTTCTTCACAGTAACAGAAGAGAAAGAACATGAGAGTAAAAGAATTTTTTTTCAAGATCCAAAGAACATATTTTAGCATTTGTGGATTTTCAAATCAGGAACCTTAAAAATATATTTTTTGTTGAAGAATTTGTCCAATTCAATCAGAACCAAAATTAAAATCAAAAGTAGCACCCAATTAGTCTTCATTTGACTGCAACACACAACTCATAAGGAGCAGAAATAATATTTTCAGAGTTTATTAATCATTAGCCAAATTTCTAATTGAAAACAAAAACTTTCAAAGTTGAGAAATAGAAAGTGTAAGAAAGAAAAAAATATTGCAAAGATTTTGCTCTTCCTATAACAACACTAAGTAAACAGTTCCTTCAAGTCAAGACACTTATCAATTTTAGGGTCAATTGATGTCTATTGCAATATCCCTAAGATCAAAGGTATTAATCTAATAATGACTTGCAGATATAGTTCAGCAGTGGAAGCACTAAGTTGCTGACAGTGAGGATAGTTCACAGCACTAATAATGCAGCTATAATTATAAAAATTTATAATTTCAAGCTAAAGATATAAGATATTCTGCTAAGAGGTACTAACTACCTAAAAATTAAATGCTTTCAGGATACAAATGTCAAATATTGGTAATTAATCAACATCAGTAGATAGGTTCACTTATCGCCCAGTTCACACTCTTCCCTGGTCTTTCAAAAGTAGAGTTTTACACCTTCTTCCCTGTTTAGTATTGGGTTTCTGGTTCCTTCTAAATTCTGCTTCAACTTTATACTTTTAACATCGCCTAAACTCTGATATGTATATTATTGTTTGGTTTCTGGTTCTCTCTAAACTCTTTATCTCTTTCACTTCAAGTAGGTCTTATGGCATTATCATCTTGCTTGGGATAGAATGATTAAAAAAATGAAAACAGAAACAGATTGTTGTAATGTAGAAAAATTTGTATATTTTACTAAAATTTATATGAAAAATAGTAAAAAGTTTATCTAGAGCATTTTTCACTGTTTTATGAACGAACATTCTGAATATTTCTGATATTAAACTCATGTCATGTTTTTGTGCAGTTTGGTAAGTATAATTCATTTAAACTGTAACTCAATTCACTAATGACTAAGAAATTTAAATGCATATGAACAATGAGAATTGTATACAGTAAAGTTACTGAGGCTAACATAAAGTGGAAACAGTTTAGTTAGAGAATGAGTAAGATAGATCAGAAAAAAAACGTTGACTTTGTAATTGGGAGACTTTATCATGACTTTTATCTATATAGTGACATTAAATGAAAAAGGAAGAAAAATAAAATTCAAATTTCAATAAAGGAATACATGAATTTTTTTTTTCTAGATTTACTATGATTACTTGTTTATTTATGTAGCAGATGCAGCTAAAGATCAGAAAAAATATTAATCCAAATGTAGCAGATACAGCTAAAGACTATAGATTTATGATCCTTCATCCCAAAATTAAGAATTCTTCAACCTAAATCTTGTAATTTATAAACTCATTATCTTATATTTATTTAGAGGCAAAAATGACAAACTGGTCATTGTTAAGAATATCAAATGACCATGATGTAGCTTGATTAAGAGAGAGATAATAGTTTTAAAAAATGTCTAATATTAAACAATGAGCAGTGTTAGTAGATCAGTGGAAGTGCCATAAGAATTTATGAGAAATTACCAATACAAAGTATGCGTGACGCATTTGCAAGTAGAACTCAGTTTCTTCAAGAAACTAATATAACCAGTATGTGCAAGTAAATTAGATTAAACAGAACAAGAGATAAGTGAGCTGAAAGATAAAAATTATGATTAATATACCAACAGATTCTACAAGAGCTTATTTGAAAAACTGAGCAGCTCTAGAAGTAATCTAACACATTGTGAGTTTCAAGCAAAAATTACTTAGTGTTTTAATCAAATTTATCATAATGAGAACAGAATAGAGATCTAGTTATTAGAAGAAGGAATGTATCTTCATTGATGCCAGATGACTTAATCCACATAAAAACTGAGAAGATTACATGAGGATGGTTGCCATGGAGCCAGACTTGTGGCCACTTAATAAACAAATGAAAGTAGCTGGTTGAGAAAACATTCTACTTAATGATTATTCTGGAATGAGAAAATGAATGATGCTAAGAAATGAGGACCATCTTTGCACAACTGAGGATTTACTTTAACATTTTTTTTTCATTCAAGAAGTATTTAAAAATATATTTACTTTCATTTGGAAAGGACATGGCATGCTTATTTATGCTAAAGTTTGATCTTGAAAGCTGACCCTATGGGTTGCTATAGGCTGCTAGAATTGAGCTTATTAACACTTTCTGCTCAAACAGGCAACAAGAAATATCCACGGTAAACCCTAAAGATCAACAAATAATTTAGAGTGGAATCTGGACTGCATATTAATACTAACAATTAGAATGAAAGTTTAGAAGTAAAAGGAAACACTTTAGAGCTTTAAGAATAATAAATGATTTTCTTTTATGAGTTATAATTTCTTTTGCAGAAAGTTTTATTTTTATGCATTTTTTCTTAACCTTAAACACTTGTTAGTGAACTTCATTCACCAATGAAAGCATTTGTCCTGCCATTGCAGTTGACTCCAATCACCCAATAAGTGCAAATTTAAATTTCAGTTGTGTTGTCACATCCTGCTTCAGCAACAAAAAACAAGCTTGACTTATAATCGAGATCAAGGCTACTGCTGTTTACATTTGAGGAGCCACTATATAAAGTGCAAGGAGAAATAATACTTAATAGAATGCTAAAGGTTAAGCAATACTGAAAAAAAGATGCATAAAAAGATGAGGGAAGATATTTTTCAATACATTTTTACAGTAAAAACTCTTTTAAAACTAACATCACAATACAGTTATCCTTGGGTACATTCATGCGCAGACAGTTCACTGAAAGACAATTTACCAACAGACAATTCACAGTCAGGTCACACAATTGGTCGACATTTTAAATCTTTCCAAGTTCAAGCTCTCATCCAGTTTTTTTTATAAACTATCAGTGAATTGTCCAGGTGTTGGTGGATCCAATGTGTTCTAGTCTTATGTTGCACAGTTTTTGCTGTTTGCACCTCCAGTAACATTTAGATTCTCAAGTTTTGTCAACAATATAGGCGTATTCCTCATATAAAAGATTTCTGCCTCTTCATTCTGTCTTGACAAACTCCAGGATCATGACTGAAGGGCTTAGAAAGAATATTTCTTTTTAAAAAAAAAAAAAAAGAAGAAAAGTGAGAGCATGAACTTGAAAAGACTTAAAACTTGGGCCAATTCTCCTGTCTGAGAATTGTCTATCGGCAAATTGTCTTTCAGTGAATTCCAGCTACTGGGTACATTATTGAGAGGCATAATCACCTATCACCTGATAGTTTCCATATCACAAAGATTAACACATCTATCTTACAGACCTATTCAGTAATATAACAAGTTTGATCCTCTAAGCCAAATACAATAGATAGAAGCATACATCTCGTCTGGGGGCTGTAATGAGCAAGCTAGGCTTACAATTATTACTGTCGTGAGATTGAATTTTCATGTGTTCCTCACTGTGTGCTACAAACATTGAGCCATAATAAACCCAGTTTAATAAATATCAAATGTGGAGCAATGGTTAATAGACTAAGCTTACATATCATTAATAATGAGCAAGATTCTCACTGAGTGCTTCATAACATTTGTTTTGATCAATAGTAAGTTTAGTCAGTATCATTAAGGTATCCTTTTGTAGACTAATTGGCTACTGTAGGGAGCTTGATTTTCATTAAGTACCCCACTACTGTAGAACTGTGGCAGACTAAGCTACAATTATTAAATGACCTATCTTCTTTTATATGTTGCACCCGTTCAGGATGTATGTGATCATGGATCTTCACAACTTCCTGTCCTTCATAGCTCTATATAAATATTGTCTTTTTCATTATTTCTCCCAAACCTTGTTCCAACATCCATTTACTCAAGCTCATGAAGTAGGTTATGCTTTGTTTTTGTCCCTTTTACTTTTCAATCTGTCTTATGAGTATCAGATTTTTCAATCCTTCTTTCTTCATTATGTAGCCTAGAAATTTCAACTACTACTTTTTGATGCTAAGTATAAGTTCACTTTTCATTTTCTCTAAAACTTTGTCATTACTCACATGTTTGGTTCATGCTATTTTCATCCTTCTCCTGTAGAACCACATTTCTGTTACCTCCTCTCCATCTGTGGGGAAGTTGCCCAGCATTTACTGCCATATAGGAGGACATATATATTCAGCAATCTTTTGTTTATTTCTTACAAAACTTGTTTCTTAATACTTTGCTTAGGTTTTGGAATGCACCTTTCACCCTCTGGATTTCAGTTTTGCACTTTCCATCCTCTGCTAAAACACTTCACAGATATTGTAATTTTTCTATTTGTTTGATCTTGGTAATAGTCTATAGTAATACAGAAGCCAAAGTGTAGATATATATCACGATATCCACAGTTGGATTCAACTGCTGTTGGTTATCAGAAAAAAAAAAAAAATCATCACTTTATGCCTAAAAGATTAAGATGTTTCCACCAATCAAAAATTGTAAAATCTTCAGGATTTCTGTCCAATATTATTTAGTTATGATCCATGTGAGGTATCTCAGTCCCCAAGCTTATTTTGTACATACAACAATGCACTGCTCATTAACAGTTAATTATCCTCATTCTGAAGTAATGCAATCTCAGACTGTAGACATTAATGCCAGACTCAAGGGTAAGTCTGTTTAGAAAATAGGCCTTAAGTTATAGATTTCTATCAGACATAAAAAAAATCACTGTCATATATGCTAGAATCTTGTAGTCAATTTTTTCATTTTATGGGAGAGGCATAAAAATGGCCTTTTCTTTCCTAATTAAGTCATGATATCAAGTGTCTGCAGATGAAAACAAACGGTATGCTAATGATAGCAATAGCCATTTCCTTATAAAGAAACATTCATTGACAAAGCAGCCAGTGCCACTATCAGTTGAAATCTATAAAATCTTTCTCTTAAATCATTTTTTCCAAAAAGTAGGTTTCTCATGTCCAGTAGATGGAAAATGCTCTTTCCATTACTGATAGGTTTTCTTTCCTAACCTTTTGTTTGACGTAGTGTAGAATATCAACACTATCTCAGCATTTTTCTTTCCCTGAATCTTAAGACATACAATAAAAACATTTTCATACAACTTTATTCACAGTACATATTTTATATAAGAATATACAGGACAAAACTTTTCTGAATGAGCCTGGTGTGTATAAAATCTTGATTGCATTTCATTCAAATTTTTAATTTAGCTTATATTATGTGGATGAGATTTCCAGCATTTTTAGTAGGATATATTACTCATGTAAATTCATAGCATCATTATTCAGTGATTAAAGTATTTCCTTGTATTTCTATAATCTTATGCCACTTTTCTGTTCAAAGAATGATTCCAGTTTTGACTCGATTTCTTTGAGGAATTCAAATTGTTAAAACCACTGATTTATTAAAGAGTGTTGTAGATGGTGATACAAGTAATGGCCTGAAAGTAACAGGTCTGGGGAATATGCTAAATGCAGAGAAATTTTTTATACCAGCTCCATGATATTTGCAAGAGATATTCAATCCAATATGAAATCTAATTTTGACCAATAGGAAAAAAAATTGACTCTGTAGTGAAGGAAAAAGATGATGCCAAATTTCGCAATTCAGTATTAATTATTATTAACCAATGAAAGGGAGTGATTTACAAAACTCAGAGAAGTTAACCAATATGAAAAAAATGTGATATATTGAGAGAAAGAAAGTGGAATCAGTCAGATGGGGGCACCCATCAAGATGTGACAAAAGAAACATGCCTCAAGGGTATACATTCCCTCACCTTTTCTTTCTTGCATGCTATTTTCCTTTTTCTCTTCTTCATCCTCATCATTCTGGCCATCAAAGAAGAAGACAACACAACAACAAGGCACTATAACTGACACCTAAAAATTAACAAGTACAATTTTTATTTATTGCTTTACCTTCCTTTTCACTGGCCATAAAAAGAAAAAAAAAAAAGAAACACAGACTTTATTACTACCCTGTTAATCCTTGCATTCACACATTTGCTATCTACAACAATAAACTCTGGATTTATTTAACTACTATTACACTTTCTCTTTGAACATTTACTCATTTAATAAATTTCACTTCTTACAAAATTGATGTTATGTTCTGTTAATAGAATTACACTTATTTAACATATGAAACACTTTTATTATTTCCAACCTTCTGATGACGATGATAATCTTAAGTTGTGGGGAGATCAGTTATGTTTGTTCCAAAGCCAATTTAATAAACATGATCGAGCTCCCTACTTCAAGTTCAGTTCTGTCTGTAGTTCTGAAAAGTTTTCAGTAGAAGAAACAGACAAGTGACACAAAAGGCTGTTGAGTATTAACTGATATGAATCATCTCTCCTAATCATGAAATGCAGAAATGGACTGAATAAAGAGTTTGATTCAATATTGAGAATTTTACTGAATATGATGGCAGACACCTGAAGAATGTTAGAGGGTATAATAACTGAAATATTAGAGGTATAATGGACGAAATATTGGGAATATAACAGTCAAGGTGGGCATTATATCGCAAGGCATATAATAATGAATTTGTAAAAATATTGAGCTAAGTAACTATAAAGAACACTTCTATGATTTCCCTAACAATGTGTGAAAGATAACACTGGGAACATTTTCTTCAATCTAATAAAGTAATGATGAGAATTTGGATGTATAAAAGTGTTACATACAAAAAATGTGCAAACATTATATATATATATATATATATATATATATATATATATATATATACACACACACACAAAGATTTGATGGATAAATTATTGACTAAATAATACAAAAATTAAAAAAACTGACATCACATTTTAACATATCTTTGTGTAATTTTTGTAAATATATCTTGGAATGATAAAGAGTAAATTTAGTCAATAAAATAACCATTGCATTGACTTCATTCAGAGCCTCCGGATGACTTAGCAATCTGCTGCAACTATTCTAGATACTCTCCTAATTTAAGTTGGTGGATGCTGCCACAATCTTTGACTTTAGTCCATCTTTGGTCTTACAAGGAGTTTTTTTTTTGGACTCTTCCTCAACTGTGCCCCACACATAATAATAAAGGGGGTTGTAGTCTAAGGAGTTAGCTGGCCAGACGTAAGGGGTGATCTGACTGCTATGATTGGGTTCTCCTACTTATGTGGTATGGTGCAGAATCCTGTTGCCAGATATGGGATCTTCCAGCAACAACCCTTTTGACCCAGGGCAACACTACCCTCTCAAGGCACTTGATGTAGGCCTTTGTGTTGAATCTGAAGCCCTATGGAAAGGTATAATGTCATCATCACTAGTGATCACTCCAAACACCTTTGTAATCACCATTAGACATTCAAATCTTTCTGAATCCTCTGCAGTCCTTATATTGACACCCAAACACTATGGCATGCCATTTCCAAATTTCTGTTAGAGTAAATTGCATCATGGTGTTTTTTTCTCACAGATTGTACCCAACTGATGTTCTACTGTGCAGTTGACAAACTCAAATCCAAACAACATGCATGCATAAAATTAAAACATGTAAAATGGCTACAATTTACCCATTGCATCCATATATGTATGTGTGTGTGTTGTATATTTGTAGACTACTATATAACTGTCAACACTATTGTCACATTTAATGTCAAGCAACTCAATATTTTTAATTTCTGTGACTTAACCACAACTTTTACTGTTCAGAAGTGTTAATCATGAAGAAAGAAATGTGTTTCTGAAATCATTAAAAGTAAATATTAGTAAAGAGTTATTTCATTGTTGTGTCAACACCAGGCATATTTGGTTTGAGTGGTGTTAAGTAATGCCTCATGTTATAACAAGAAAATATCTTATTACTAAGTTGGGAGACCAGTATATATGGCTAATACACATACATACACGCATATATATTAATGTATATTTGGGCAGCAGTCTTTATTTTAAACATGTTTTGTTAAAAATGACTGACAAGGAAGATTTGATTAATTTTTTATTTAACTTTTCCAGTATTCTTACATGTTTATTTTTTCCTGGGGATTATGTATATGTATAAGAGAGATTCTCACTCTCTTAAGTTCTAAGATTGCTCTGTTTTTAAAGATTAATTTTTTTACTACTGTGAGTTTACTGGTTTGATTATATATATATCAAGCATGTGTTGTCAGTAATTACTCAGGGTTGGCAGCTTGTGATATTTATGAAGTAAATCTACAAAAAAAAAATATTTTGCATTTTTATACATAATAATCAGAATAATCTTCATAATTTTGCTGGATTGGGCGTATATTGTGTCACAGAAGGAAATACGGAAATATAGCTGCTGATCTATTTTATTCAGGGTAGACACTGCCTATCTATATTTTTTTTTTTTTAAATCATATCACCCCGAGCAAAGCGGTAACGCCACTGATGTGCAGGGGGCTAAGTAAGAGTGAAAAGATTGGAAAAGAGAAAGCCGGAAACCATATCCTAAACAGGAAACAAGGGATGAGCCTTTTCACCTGTTCAATAGATGTGGGTGGAGTGTGAACCGGGCGATGGCATATATATGTCACATTCTGTTCTTCAGGCAATGTTGAAACAGTGATAGAAAAGAAGATGAAGATATTTTTCAAGTAATTAACTTCAATATTAATACATTTTAAAGATAGTAGTTAAAATTCTTTAGAAAATCACAAACTATGCTTACAAGAAATATGGTTATGTTCTGGATTTGGACTATTTATAAAGACATCATTGCTTCTTTCTGATTCATATTTGTACAGAAAGCTTATTTTGCTGTGTTCACGGGAGGGAAGTTCTGAAATCAATATGTCAATAAACAGTTCTTCTAATTTAAAGAAATAGATAAAATAATCATTTAAAAAGATGTGTACTTTTACACAGAAACAAAAGCCATTTAAAAGATTAAGGATCTGAATTCAATTACTTCTAAGTGTTCACTTTTCATAAGCTAAGGTTCAGTTAACTTATTCATTTCTTAATTGTTTTACAATAGTTTTTCACTTCTGTTTATTAATGGTGAAAAGAAAAACTGTTCAATAAAAGTGTTAAAATAAGAATGAAAATTGAAAGAGGAAAAATGCTTGATGGCTCTGATGACTGAGTTACTAAACTTTACTCATTAATGATCATTCATTTTGACAATTAAAGAATAGACTGTAGTTTACAGCTGAAAAAAAATAATTTGAAAACAAAATAATAAACCCTCATAATGTTTTGACCATAAACAATTGCTATAAACTGCAATAAGATTAAATTTTAAAATGAATGAAAAAAACAATAATTTTTATTTTCAAAAGAAACTTTAATGTCTATATTTTAAAAAATAAAGATATTTTTCTTTTACTGTTGGCACATTTCAGCTGTAATTTGAGAGGATCAGTGATCAAGATATATTAACTTACTAGCAGTATAACCCGGCGTTGCTCAGGTGTAATGAAAGCTTTAAAAGTAATCCATGGTCCTGGAGCTCAGACTCTTTGGACATTGGCACGAAAAACTAAAAAGCAATAGTTGTTTCCAGTTAAAGCAAAACCGTAGACTGAAAGAAAAATGAATGGATGTAAGTCAAATTTTGCTTTCCTGGTGTCGATATCAAATAAGATTTTTTTGTCGTAAACTGAATTTTGAAGGCTAAATTATTCCTCTGAGTAAATGGCTGAGTCTAAGAACTATAATTGTATATACTTAGAGCCAAACCTGAAGCAAAAACTAAAATTAAAGGGCTGAAAAAAATACAGACATACAGGCAGATAAACAGACACACACACACAAACATATTGCCTTATATATATATATATATATATATATATATAATCAATTTTCTGCACTATTGTAAGAACTGCAACCTTGAAACTTCTGAATATCGTTTCTTATGTCTTTGTATATGAGTGTATCAAATTTTCAATTACTGATTTTCGATATTTATCGGAGGTACCTCGACACAAAACCTAGCTAAGAACACTCGCAGACGCTTATAGTACAACTGTGTAAATTTTCAAGAAAACGGTTCAGCCGTTTTGGAGTCTATAGGTAACGGACACACACAAAGTTCCATTTATAAATAAGTTTAGATATTATAAGTTAGTATATCTTGATTATATTATTATATATTATAGCCTAAATACATTAAAACTTTAGTCATCACATATTCACCAAATCTGAGAAAAAGAAAAATTAGAATTAAAGGAATGAGCATTTCAATAATTCCAAATGCAATAAGTAAAAAGAAAAAGAACAGTCATTTGATAGCTTTTATTTGAATTTACATCCAGACTAAAAACAAATGAAAAATTAAGTCAACATAGCTAAGAAGTAAAAGAAAATTTCAAACAAATCTCATGATAAACAGCTAAGAATGTTAGAAAGATATAACAAGTTTCCAGCTGATTCAGAAAAATCTAATCACTTGATTTTAAAAAAAACTAAACCCATTTATGAAATTTCATGTCTTTTTAAAAATGAGCACTTAGTTATAAAGAATATAAACTGTTTGATTAAAAGAAAATGAAATTAAGATGAAAGAATTACTAGTCAAAAATTAATATCTGACAATGTTTCATCAAATAAAAAGGTCTTTAAAGAGGTTATTATTGACCCCTAGTGGGACTATCTAGGGGTTTCAATAAACAAATCATGGTAACTTATGACCAAAAATCACTAATTTCTAACCAGATATCCACACTATTGCTACTGCTTACCAAACACATTGTTTCAATTAATGATGTCAATGAATTCAATAAAGTATATTTATTTTAATATGTTTATTATTACCTATACTTTATGAATTAGTCTAATATAAGAAAAGAAGAGAATAAAGAGAAAGAAAAGAACAAAGGAATGTCTATCCTTAAATAAAAAGTAATTATTATTGATACTTTTTGTACCTGGTAAAAGATCAGAGATTCCAGGAAAAGGTCATTGGTCTGAAAAAAATTGAGGATTTCTAATCTTGTACTAATAGGTAAATATAATTCAATAATTCAATATAATAAAGCATATTGTTAGTAAGCTAATTTTCTTTGAAAATTGTACATTTTATTAAATTTAATATTTATAATCTTGTTTTAAACTTCAGCATTTGAACTTCAACTTTTAATATAAAAATTATGAAGTTAAAAAAGTGAAAGAATGATGAAACCAACCAGTGGTAATTAAGAAACATGACCAGATATGCGTAATAAGAAGTAAAACAATGTATTTTTAAAGATTAAAATTTAATAAAATTTGTTCACGGTATTACAGCTATGCAATCTTAAAAATTAAAAAAAAAAATCAAAAACAACCAGCTTGAAGTTCATTTTAAAGAAAGGCAAAAATAATTAATGTGATAATTAGATGAAAATTGTCCATTTTTTAAGAGGAAAATTAAAATTTGGAAAAAAAAGGAAAAAGTATGGTAATCATCAATTCAATATACCAAAGAAATTTCAGTTTCTTTGAATTTTAAATAGCTCAGTTACAACTTGGCATTTTTCTATTTGCAATTTTAATGTCTTTCCTTTCATTTGAATAAAGAAAGAAGTGCTAACATGTAATTACTCAATGAAATAGAAATGGATTTGTTAGAAAAGAATGTTTTTTTTTTCTATACAACAAGAAATAAACTATTAAAATTGAAAGGAATATGCTGGAATGTTGATGTACATTCTTCACTTTAATATCCAGATTCCATTCCTTTTTAAAAATATTTCCTTTTCAGTTGAGATTTTAACTTGTGCTTTTTGATTGGAACACAATCAAGAGTGGATCATTATATTGTGTAAAACTACTTTTTTTCATCCTGGAAAAGTTACAGATTCTGAAGAAATATTTTTATTCACATTGAAATGTAATTACTACTTTAATTATAACAGATAATATCAGAGAAGCCAAAAAATAATTTTACAAATACAATTTTTAACTGACATTATCATAATTCTAACAGACAAATTTCCCCAGCAAATTAAAAGAATCCTTTTTAACAAGCCCTCTTAATTAGCATTAATGTCTTTTACTGATATTGAACATGACAATTTTTTCATACTTAATATGTAAGGGTTTATTCAAAAAGATTACACTGAATTATTGAAAAGGTTCTCAACCCAACCAAGAATAGTATAAAAATTTCTGATGTTTGGTCATTTGGTCAGATTTTGGAAAGTGGATCAGGCTGGAAGTTTTCTGCACCCCTGTAAAAAATTTTAAATAAAAATTGAAGGAAAATTGAATAAAAAAAATCAATGCTTCAAAATGTAAATGCTAAGAAATGTTATAGAAATCAAACTTTTTTTTTTAATGAGAGTTTATTTTTTGTCATACTGCAGTGAAGAAATTAATAGAGAGATATGATAAGATGTAGTCAGTTTCTCTTAGATTATTTTAAAGAAAAAAACCCTCTCTGAATTATTTTCAAATTCATTTTTTGCTTCAAATACATTTCTTTTAAATTCATCTAAGACTTCATTTATTTCTGACCTTCCAAAACATTTTTAGTGCTACAGAAGATATTGTAAATGTTTCTTCAAAATATAAAACATTACAAAAATGTTTCTTTAAAAACATAGAAAAAACTTGGAACAATTAATTTTCAAAATTTTACAATCAAATTCTTAATTTGAAAATGTTACCATTTTGGTTAAAACAAAATGATTGCAGGTTAGTATGAAGATATAAATTAGTTTTCAATAATTCTCTAACTTATTTTCATATTTTACAGTAATCTAAAGCATTTTTTATTAATTCTAGTTGTAATCAAAAGAGTAAAAAATAAAACACTTTCCTAGAAATTCAGGGTTTTATGTAATTTTAAGTATTGTTGCAAATTAATCCACTAAAGATTAATTTGAAACAAAAAAAAAAGAGGTTAAAAATAATATTCATACAAAAAAAGATTGTTTCTTTTAGATGCAATGAGATCTGGAGGTGTAAGATTGAAAATTATTGTTCAAAGATGACAAACTCAAATGCTCAAAACTGATCAATATGATTTATCTGTAAAAAAAAAAAAAAAAGGATTCTCTCAGTAATTTTGTACCAAGCTCAAATCTGGGTATAGTTTTCTCTTAAGCCTAAAATTATTATGACAATCATGCCTTGTACTAATAGGTTAATATGGGAGATCATATATGACCATATTTAATTCTTGGTACAATAGATGAAAAGGAACATGAAGAGAAATTGATTTCAAATATTATAATACTCTGACATGAAAAGATGTAAACAATGTCAGATATCTTTTTAAAAAGATTCTAAAAAAAAATAAATAAATAAAAAAAATAAAAGACAAAATACAGATTTGGAATTTCAGAACCTGCTCTATTTTTACACTACAGATTAAACAAAAAAATTGAAAAAAATAAAATATACTTCAGAAAAGATTTTAGACAGTTATTTTGTATTATATAATACAGTCATGCTTAACAGTATACCGTAGCCATTTTTGTATGGGCACATACACGTGTGTGTGTGTATATATATATATTTTTTTTTTCATATATAATTCTAACAGACAAATTTCCCCAGCAAATTAAAAGAATCCTTTTTAACAAGCCCTCTTAATTAGCATTAATGTCTTTTATATGACAATTTTTTCATACTTAATATGTAAGGGTTTATTCAAAAAGATTACACTGAATTATTGAAAAGGTTCTCAACCCAACCAAGAATAGTATAAAAATTTCTGATGTTTGGTCATTTGGTCAGATTTTGGAAAGTGGATCAGGCTGGAAGTTTTCTGATCTAAAAATCGCAGAGAGCGTGGACATAAATCAACTATCTAAAAGATATCATAGCAGTTGAATTCATAAAATATTCAATTATTACTTGCTTATTCCAGACTGTCATATCCCCATGCTTAACTGATGCTGCTTGGGTTTGGGTGTTTTTATCAAGATAGCCAATCAAAGCTGAAACACACCTATATATCCAACAGGACAACTATCAATAACTTTTGAACAGTTTCATCTACTCAATTTAATTCATGAGGATTGGATCAACCCGTGGTTTACACACTAGCATTATCTCCCCCAAGACACAACTGTCAAGAAGTCAACTTCTTGACTAATCAACCATGATAAGAATCAAAACCCAGGTCAAAATGCTAACATTCTAACTATGCAGCCACATGACGAAACATATCAGTGTTTCTCAAATGATGTGCTCTGGCATACCAATGCACCCTGAAAAGTAGACAGTTAACAAAAAAATAATTTATGAATTATTTTTACATTTAAAAATCTTGATTTTTAAAAAGCTAAAAATGCCAAGCACATGTAACATCTTAAAAAATAAATGTTTATTTCAGATTTCTTTATTATTTTCCTATTTTCAAATTTCATGACTAATTTTCCTTATTAGAATTTAATCTATGCTCCAGAGTTTTAGTTATTCTACAAGTGCACCCTGAATTAAAAAAGGTTGAAAAACTATATATATATAAAATTAGGCAGACACATTATTTCATGGTAAATCGGAAGTGTAGGCCTATTTCAGGCAAACCATCATCAGCTGCCATCTTTATTGTACAGAAGATTTTCGTGTAACATTTTCTGTACAATAAATACGGAAGCTGATGATGGTTCGCTTGAAATAGGCCTACACTTCCGATTTACCACGAAATAATGTGTTTGCCTAGTTTTTTTTCTTATATATGTACACATATATATTTAGAGCTCTCTTAGAGAGTTATCCTACCACTTTATGTACAGGATACTCGTTTGGATTCTTCTATATCTACACCGCATGCTTATATATATATATATATATATATATATATGTGAGAGAGAGATGATTCATTTTATACCACTTTGCAGGTTAATAATAATAGTTTACTGATATAAGTTTTACTAATTAATCCATAGCTGGAGGAGAAGAGGTGGATTCATATCTCCTTTCCCAAGAGTACTTGGATGTAAGTGAATTGGAACTCAGTTCTCCAATTTCCAATTCTGACCCATTATACATTACACTACCCACACATCCAAGCTTACAGCAGCTGGTATTCCTAAGTGACATTGCAGGGAACTTGTGTTTCAACATAATGTGACCATAGGCGCATATATATATATATACACAGATCATTTGCCATTTACCTGATAATAGCTCAATTAAATTGCATGATACCAACCAATACATCAAAATACAAGAAATCTAACAAGTATTTATCAGTAAAATAAAAATACTCTCACACATAAACTGAAATAATGACTATAAATACTTGAAGCCTTAGCAATAAAGAAACAAAGATTTCATTCAAATTAGAAAGAAACACACTAAATATCATTCAAAATTAAAAAAAGATATCTGAAGAGGTGATACTTGAAAAAACTAACATGATACCCACTAAAGTATGAATGACACACTCAAAAATTATCAAAGAAATATAATGCACATCTATGAACATAACCCTATCAGCGCACACAAACTTCTCTGATAATGGCTTATGAAAGCTGAAAGTGCTCAGAAGACAAAGAACAATTTAAGCTCAAAGTCTTCCTGAAAACCAGAAAAATGGTCTAAACAATACAAAAATCAATTTAAAAAAAATCTTAGACAAAAAACATTTTGGGTCTTCAACCAAACTTATAGAATTAAAATAAGTAAAAATTTTGCCACTTAGCTGACTGATCTTGCTTTCAGCATCTTAACTCTGGAGTTTCATAGGCAGAATTGTCTGTCCATTCTTCAGGAGTAATCAGCAATTTTGTTCTTTATGTATGTATTGTTGCTGTAAGGTTTTTTTGTGTTTTTATTATATATATATATATATATATAAAATTATATAAATTCTGTCTGCCAAGTGGTGACAGAATGACACTAGTTTGGTTTCAAAAAGATTTAAAGTGATCAGCAAGTTATTTCTAAACTGAGCTGTTAGAGCAAAATCAGAAGAGAGATCAGCTGCCTGGTTTTGGCCATCTAGAGTTTTGGAGTGGCACCCATAATTTTATATTTTTAGCATAAACTAAAGACAATACAACTCATGTAAAAGAAAGAAAATTGTTTTAGTGTAGAAATGAAATAAAACACCAGCGTCTGTTTATATATTTGTTAAATTTGCATTACTGAAACAATGATAGTATCTCCTTGAAACACTACAATGTCACAATTATTGCTACAAGAGCAGTCATTAAATATACACTTGGTAAATTCTGTTGATATGTTGGCTCCTAAATAATTGCATCTTAAGACAAGGGCCATGACCTTGAGAAAATAGCAGTACAGGATCTGAATTACCCATGAAGAAAAAAAAAAATCATTAGCTGAACCATCAATGGACACAATAAATTTATAAAATGAGATAAGAAAGATTCTGATTATCATAGATCAGAAGTTTTTTTTTTGACAAAGAGACAGAACATGAAAAACACAATTTGAAAATGAAGTGACTAATATTAAAATAAATGTTCTAGAGTACTTAACGAATAACAAATATGAATGCTTAGACTTTAAAATGGACTTTTATATATAAAAGACATTATAATAATAATGATGATGATAGTAATGATGGTAGGAAGTAATAATAAAAGCTCATATATAATCAACTGAGTTTCATACTAGAAATTACATAAAAGCAAAACCAATTATATTTCATGAAATACCACACCGGATTATTACCCTGTAAGTCTTTTTTTCCATGGCCACATTTTTAATCTTTGCAACATTACACCCTATAAGTAATTTTCTTGCAGACTTTTTTTGATGGTCATACTTTTAATCTTAGTAGTATTACACCCTATAAGTAATTTTCTTGCAGACTTTTTTTGATGGTCATACTTTTAATCTTAGTAGTATTACATCCTATAAACAATTTCCTTGCAGACTTTTTTTGATTGTTATACTTTTAATCTTAGCAGTATTACACCCTATAAGCAAGTTCTCTTACTTTTTGTTCTATGACTATATTTTTAATCTTAGCACTATTACACATAATAAGTCATTTCCCTGCATACCTTTTTCTATGATTATACTTTTAATCTTAAGCAATATCACACCTGATAAGTAATTTTCCCCGCATATCATTTTTTTCTGTAACATACTTTTACTTAAATACCGCAAGGCAAAATGGAAAAGAAAATTGCAAGGTGACTTATTCAATAATGATAATAATGAACCAAGAAATCTTCACTTTTTGTACTAAATGGAGAATTAATGGAAGACTATATATTTATGTAGGATGAAAGTGTAAAGGAAATTTTTTATGTATCTTTTATCTTTGTTTCAGCTCATTTTTCATCAAGAGTCAGTGGAGATGAATGTTGGAATGGATTTATGGGATATTTTTTCATTTTTGTCTATTTATTTATTTTAGATAAGTACAGGAGACAATTTACATAAGTACAAGATGCTTGTCTTAAACTTCAATGACGAGAAGGTCATTCTGTTGGATAATGGTTGCTGGGAAGAACAAGAAATTTTTAGATTATAACACGAGAATGTTGATAAGATGGGATAGAATGGATGAAGGACAAAGATTCTGAAGAAGCTGAAAAAAACAAAAAAAACAAAGTAAAATACAAAATGAAAAACAAAACAACAATAACATAAGAAAAAGGCAATAATGGGAAAAATATATTAAAAAATGCAAAGAAGATGGATGGTTTGTATATAATGAGTGATTTATTAATTAAGCTGACACATGTACTTAAAAATATAAAACGTGCAACTGTCTATGATGATGCCATAAATCAAACTAATAAAAGAACATTCTTCAGAGAAAGAAACATCTTGTCAAGTCTATGTAAACTGACTTTGGAGAAACATTATTCACACTGACAAACCCTCTCTTCTTGACCAGAGGTGTTTATATATGGCTATTCATATAAAATAGTATATCAGCGCTGTATGAAAGATGAAAGGCAGACTAAGGTTTGTTCTGGATTGCTTGGCAAGGTTTCAGTAACACCAAATGACTGATTGAAAGAGAAGAAACCTGACAATGTGCTGTTGGTCACTATGTGTCAATAGAGTTTGTAGTGTGTAACAAAGAGTAATGATAGTGGTAGTAGCAGTGGTCAGTCAGCTGCTGCATGCAGTCCATCTGAATCTGATGAAGTAATATGCACTGGCTAAGCTCTCTTTCTTCTATTCCTTCCTCCCCTTTCTCTCAGCTTACTATTTCCTGATGACCAACTGACCTGACTGACCAACTGGGCTGGAAGGTGGCTGGAGCAGCTGTCACCAATACAGACTGCCAACCAGTTGACTGACTGACTGACTGACCTAAACACCCACTGACTGACCGACTGACCATTACATGGACCAGGGAGAAAGACCAACCAAAGAATCAGGTAAGTGTGCAACTATCTGGGAGTAATTGTGGCCACATGTGTGCCCAACTTTGTGCGCATGTGATTGTTGTGGTGCTTGGGGGTCAGGGGGTGTTAGCTGATATGTAGGTGGAGTGGGAAGGAAGAAAATTGGATTCCACTTGCCCTTGAGAATATGCAGCTAAAAATAGATTGCAGGGAATCCCTTTGAGAAGTAAAAATAGCACAGAATCTGGAGTTTTACAACTATCTGATCAATAGGGAAGCCAGCGAGTGTGGTGTACACACACACACACACACACGTACACAAGAAGCAACAGATATAAACCTAAGATTAGCCCTCTTTCTTTTTCTGATATAAGTAAGAACAATATTATGCATAATATTATAATTAGCAATTAAATGAGGGTCAATATATAAGATGCAAAAAAAGGTATAAAAATACCAGAAAACAATATTATAACAAACTTAAATTTATATTTTGAGTAACCAAGTTAAAGTATTTTTTTTTTCATAGAAAATAATCAATTCAGTTAACTTCAGTGACAGAACAACTTTGGAGACTAGTATCTTATGTTGTATGAGGGCAAGTTTTCTAAAAAAAGAAAGATATTTACTATTTACACAAAAAAGATTTTGATCATTGTTTTTAAAATCAATATTTTTCTCTGGTGGAATGCAGGTGAAAAGTAGATAACTTTAAACTTATATGAAAAATAAGGAAACAAAAAAATTATTTTATCACCTGTACTTACTATTATTCTCAGAAATAAAAAGTCATTTCAACTTTTACAGGTGCATAGAAACAGGCTTACTATGTAAAATATATTTGAATTCAAAGGTCACTAATGTTGGAAAGAGAATTTAAAATATCAGTATTTTCATAAGTATTCATATATATGTTTTAGACCACTGAATAAATTTTATTCACATAATAAAATCTATTGATTAAAATACACAACTGATAATTGTCTTTCTAAACGTTTTGAACATCCTGAAATATTTAATGTAAACCAAAACAATTAAATCTTAATATTTTTGTAAATTATTTAATATTTCACAATCCAATAAAAAAAATGAGATCAGCTAATCTGTAATAAAACAAAATATGTAAATAAGACTGTCAAGAAATCTTAAATTTTTATTCTGCTAAACTTAGACTTGAAGAATATATTTTGATACCATATATACTTGTGGATAAGCATACTTCATATACAGTGTGACCCCTTAATTATTTGGTGAAAAACCTGATTTTTACATATAACTCATATATAATGTGATCCCAGCTTCTGAACAATAATATTAGGCCAACTGCAGTTAAATATTGCAGTACTGGGTATATTTTATAGCAAATAAATGTTCTTCAGTCTATTTTATACAAAGCTATCCCAAAATGGTGAGAAAAACCATTTACCATAAAATATCTGATAAAAAGATTTAGATACCATTCTTTTGTTTTTGTTCATGCCTGATGAGGCAGGTTATAATCACCAAAAATGCATGAATTTTAATTCTCCCTGAGCACAAAAGATTTACTTGTATATAGTGCAACAAGTTACTGAAAATGGATGATTTTTAACCTACTCATATAAATTACCAACATATAGGGCAACCTTCTATGTTTCTTTGGTAAAAACATGATTATAAAAACTTGCACTATACTCGGGTATGTACAATAAATGGCCATATTTAAATTAACCAGAATGATATAATAAGTGGCAAAAATATGATCATTAAGAAAGTCTTTAAATCAGAATACCCCAAACTTTGCAAGTTAATAATTATTGTTCAATTGATTTAAAATAAAAATGTATTTTTTCTTAATTCACCGCATTTTTAATATTTCCTTCCCACTGATGGAATTATTATTGCTGGAATAAAAATCTAGATTTCATGAGCTAATCAATTTAAAAGAAAAAAAAATTTGCTAAAGATGAAAGCTATTTTAAAATTCTTTGTTTGAAAATTTGTTGATTTTCTACAAGGGATTCAAGGTTTTAGAAGTTGGTTAGCAAATAGAATCTTTCTTTTCTGAAAGGGATAGAAATTGTTATTTGACCTATGGACCAATTACAAATAAAAGAAATAATACTTTCTCCTTGTTAGAAAAACTGCTACAGAGAAATCTTCCTTGATTAACTGTGATGAAGGTGAAATTAAAATTTCTAATCTTGTAGATCACATGCTTCTAACTACTTTTAGCAACTTTATATTCTTTGTTTTTTCTCTTTAATTATTCCCAGTTTTTGTTTCTCTCTCTCAATACACACACGTGTGTGTGTGTGTGTGTGTGTTAACCTTTCTTAAGGGTGAACTTGTAAAATAACTAAAACTCTAAGGCATACATTAAATATTAATAAAAAAACTAGTCATGAAATTTAAAAATAGAATAATAAAGAAGTCTCTTGAAATAAGCATTTATTTTTTTAAGACATTATGTGTGCAAATTTTGTTTGGAATCTACAAATAGTATTTCTCATATATAAATGGTATCTGTTAATAATTCAATAGATTTATCTAACCCTGATGACCATGTTGTATGAGAAATTTGAAGCTAATAGAAAGGTAATTATATTTGATTATATATGTACATATGTTAGAGAGAGAGAAAGATCACACATATATGATACAAGTTACAAATAAAATTTCCAAATATATTTTGATAAAGTTCCTCAGCAAAGGAAAACTTTTTATTTTATAGTAAAAGAAATTTAAAAAAATGTGAGAAAGGAACTGATAACCAGACTATATATATATATATATATATATATAGAGAGAGAGAGAGAGAGAGAGAGAGAGAAAGAGAGCACATATGACAAACAAGTATCAATTTTTTAAAATCTACTGAAGAATAAAAAGAAAAAGTACATATTGTCTACTGAAATAGTAACTTGGTTGATCATGTCTTGAAAGAAACATGACTGACTAGGCAGAAATTTTTTCTGCAGTAGATTGCCATTACTTTCTGTGGTAGAATGGTTGCCAACCAAGGCTATAGAACCCAATATATCCTGCTATTAAGAACATAGCTGGAGGGAGAAGAGACAGATTAATATCATTCCCAAGGGTATTTGCGCAAAAGTAAATGCAAGGAATTCAACTGGAATTCAAATTTGATTTCTCATTCTGAGTCAATATCTACTGCACCACAAAACACACTATCTACAATTAGTAATCAGAAAAATAGATTCATTAAAACAGATTCATACAATCAAATATATGAAAGATAAAATATCAAGAAAATGGTTTGTGCCAAAGTATGTTATTAGTTTTTGAAAATAATGGACAGAAATTATCATTAAATCATTGTCACTTCGAAAACTTTTGGACCTTTGGTATTTTCCGTTTATCTTAACTTTGGCAGTTTATTCCCAAACAGAGCAGGCTATATAAGCAAGTATTAATCTTTTCAAAAATGTTTATTATCATTTTTAAAAAAATGATTGTATTATAAAGAAATAAACTTTTAGTTTTTAAATATCCTCTTCATTGAGTTCATATGAAATTCAAGATATTGATCTATGAATTTGAATAACTTTAATTAGACACTAATTTTCACTTTTAAACACCCAATAGCTAAAGAGCAATGGTAGAAAGTTTTGAAAAATAAATTTATGGTCAAATCGCAAAATTTTATAAAACAGTACAAAAATAAAAGAGTTTGATGTTAGATTTAAAATCTCTTTTAATTGGAGGAGACTATTTGGAATGAAAAGCCTAGAGGATTACAGATGTGAGTGATGATCTGAAAACAAAGAGGAGTACTTAGCTGGAAGGCTGAAACACTTGATGGGATGTCTTGGGGATCAGGATGAATCCCTTAGAAGGTGTATTCAGCTCTACTTGAAATAATGTGAAGGACACTTGCATGCACAACAAATATGGCTGCTCAAGTATTTTTGAACAAAAAAGCAAGATCAAAAACAAAGATCATATTGACACCTTAATCATTCCTTCCCACCTCCTCAATTTTCAAAAAGTATTTAAGAAAGATAAAATAAGATTTGAAAATCTGAGATTTTAATTATTAATTAGTTTAAATGGTGCTAAAGATTAACTGCTTTCACAAATGATCATTGTAATTAACAATATTGGTGGATATCATTATAAAGAACATAAACTGATATTTATTTTTAACTGACAGATAAAATAAAGTTAAACAGAGGATGAATTAATGAAGATTTTTTTGCTAGAAGTGATTACTATTTAAAATAGAATGATGATATTTTGAACCTAAAAAGAAGAATAGTGATTTCAAAAATATTCTCAAAATATAACTTTTTTTTTCAGATTTGGTGATTAAGAATGAAATGAAAAACATTTTCTTTAGAAAGGAAAAGAAGAAAAAAAATAAAGAAAATTTCCAACCTTTTATAGTAAGTTCATAAAAATCTAGATAAATCCTTCTACAAAACATTAGTAAGAATTATGATTTTGAATGAGAAACTCTATAAATTCACCGTTTACATAAACACTTTTGCATATGAGTTGAGTTGGATAATTGCATCAGCTTAAACTGAAATTTTAAGAATCATACAAGATGTAACAATAATAAGAAAAATAATTTTAAACTATCCTTTGATAAGATTTTCATAAAATAGATTTGTGAAATTTAACTATAAAAGGCATTTGTTCAAATGTTTTTGTTTCAGTATCTAATCTACAAGAAAATTTCTTGATGCAAAAAAAAAAAAAGAGAAAAAGGGTTTTTCAACTTTTTCCAGTTTTTGAATATATTACACTAAATTGATTTCTTTGATTATTTTTATGTTTCAATTAAATTTTATTTTCATGTTATTGATATGAATAGACAAGTCAATAAGTCCATTCAAAACCATTTATTTTATACAGTAAATATTAATTTTTCAACATGCTCTCCTTACTTGTCAACGTAATTCAGTAGTAAAATGTTGAACCTTATTTTATAATGATATTTGAAAATAAATCTTAAAACATTGAAAAAATAACAGTTTAAAAAATAAGGTTTTTTTTATTTGTAGAAAATTGATTTAATATATAATTTTGCATTCAATTTTAAATTTTGAGTTAGTTAATGGTAAAAATAAATGAAACTGAATAGTTTGCTACATTAGAGAAAACATTTTATTATATTTTTTCTCATTGATTCACCCCTTTTATTAAATTCTATGATAGTCTGATGGTTAAACTGAGATCAGTTGTTATCGGTAAATAATTGACAAATTCTAATAAAACATCATAAAATATTTTCTTTTTATGATTTTATTAACAAGGAATTTACTTGTTTATTCAACTTTTAAATGTGATAATCCACAATTAAAACTGTCATTATATAAATGCTAATTGGATGCTTAACAAGACTTATAGAATAGATTGTAAAATTATATCCTTCCATAAATTTTAAGGCTGATCTCTGACCAATCTTTGATGAAAAGCAATTAACAGGATTGAAGAAAGAAGAACTTAAACTTCCATTGAAGTTTTCTTTTTAGATTTTTTTATCAGATTGAATTAAATACAGGCAAATGCTTGTTTAGGTTTTTTTTTTTTTTTGCTTTGCTATAAAAACAACAGTGAAATTATATAACTAGAAACTAAGAAAAGTCAATGACATTATTTAGCCATTATATGTCAACTGACATGACCCTTCTTAGCAGGTCCTTCATACTCTGATGGGCATCTCATTTTAGTCATGTAGGATAAATCTTTTATATAATTTACTGCTTCATGATTTCTTTTCTTTTTCCATAAAAAATGAGCTTTGCTTTTAATAAAAGGAAAATCAATTTAATAATTTTCAGAAAATATTTAAAGAAAAAGTTTTTTTTTGTATAACAAATTTAAATAAGACATTGCAAAGAAAGTTGAGAAAAAGTTCAAATTTTTTCAACAAAATAATTTTACATAGATTTTGTTAATATAAGCAAAAAACATTTATAAATCTATGCTTAATTTTTTTAAAGACACTTTAATCTAATGCCTAAAATTGTTATATAATTTTTGTTCATTACTTTTATTTCATAATTTACAATTTGAAAGAAAATTTATATAATCGTATATAACTAATATAAGCATTTACAATTTAAATGAAAATTCAAAGATGACTTAAACATTTTAATAAAAATGATAGATGATAATAATTCAAAGAAATAATTCTGAATGGTATTCAATTTGCCATTTTTCTTATTAAAATAATGTTAATTTTAAGTAAACCTCACCATAGTGTAGAAATGTTTCATTACATAAATGCAATAAGTGATAAACATACATGTTAACTAGTATTTCTTCAATAAGTTTATTATTCATTTTTTAGATATAATTTTTAGAGTTGAAATAAAATTTATTGTAAAAAATAATTCTCAATACTAAAAGATTTATAAAATGCATGGTTCTATTCAACTATAATTACAAATGATTCGAAAATCACTTTTGAAACATGTGAGTGTGTTAAAAAAATAAAACATCTTTAAGAAGATAATTCAAACAGTTAAAAAATTTGATTTCAGAATTTTTTTTTTATCAAAAAGAATAAAATGAAAACTATTTTGTGGATCAATTTTATAATATAAAAATAAAAATTAAAAGTTAAAATTATTTTTATTATGAAATTGTTATTTTCTTTCACTTACTGAAGTGTAAATTGCAGACAAAAGAGTAATGAATTGAATCTGAAGGATTTCAGTCTTATTTGTAAATAAAAACAATTTTAAAAAACTTTTCTTATTGATATTGTTCTATCATTTTGTCAGAATCACAACAACAAAGTTCTAAAGATGACTCTCCATATACAATGCTCAATAGGACAGTTTGTAATGTAATAACAATAAATAAAAACATGTGTGAAAGCCATAAGAACTATTGGTTATATTTAGTCAACAAGATAATGATAACCTTAAAGGGAGAAAGAGGTAGGAATTTAATTCATAAAATACATCTAAATAAAAAGATATAAAGTGAGAGGGAGAGTGTGTGTGTCTGTATGTGAGTGCGTGCATGTGTGGGCATTTGGATGATTATTTAGATTAAGCAGGAGGATAACCAAGGTTGCATAATGGAAATTAACTAAAAAGTATGGAATGAAATCTTCAAGAGGAAATAAAAGGATCCCAAGAGTAAATAAAACTAAATTACTATAATGGAAACGAAAATAGTCAAATTCGATTGAGTAAAATGTCAGATTGATATTGCAAATCTTTTGCTTTGCAACTGAGGTAAAGAAAAGAGTATGTCGACGGAATGTAAATGAGTGAAGAGATGATGAAAGAAAATGAACTTGGGATGGAATTCTTTAACGATATGGTAATGAAATAGAAAATGTTCTTGTCAGAATGTCCCTTGAAAGTAGACAATCAAAATAGGTAAAAAGAGAAAGACAGCCGATTGAGAATGGCAGAGGCAACTACTAATGGTGATGAAATAAATGGAATTGAGAATTAACTGATGGCTGCCCACTGTTCCTAATGATGTGCAATGAAATTAAATAAGTCATGAGAGAGGAGAGAAGAGGAAGGAAAGAGAGAGACAGACAGAGAAGCTTTTTATACTTTTACCAACCAATCAAAATAAGTAATATATACAAAATGAAAACCTCAAAAGAAAGGTGAAAAGAAAAATCTATACCCTTATTAAAAAAAAAAAATACAAAACAAAAAAACAAACAAACAAAAGTCTAAAACTAAAACAAACTTTATGAAATGACATGTAATAACCAGATGAAAAATGAAGATTCTCTTTAGGTAAAAATCAAGTGATTAGAGAATTTATATTCAGCATCGGATTTTCAAAGTTTGGAGTTGAGTTCATTTACCTAATGTATCGCCAACATTCTTCATTTGGTATTTCTTGATTGCATCAAGACAAAAGGGAAGACATTTTCCCAATCTGACACCTTCATCACATAGACAGCAGAAAACGAAAGACATTTGCTTGCTAATGCAATCACAAATAATACAATGAGACACAAATAGCTAATATATCAGGGCTATTGAAGTGTCAAGTGTATATGTGGACGTAGATTCTAAATTTACATTAGAATCTGAACAGCAGAGAGGAACAGGAATTGCATAGAACCGAAAGAATATATACAATGCTTTTTGATGATTTAGAATTCTTAAATTCACATCAGAAATATATTATCCATTTGATGATTTCTTTGTTGAAAAAAACAAAACAGAAAGAACACAAATGCAATAATAAAGCTAAAAAAAAGAAGAAAAATGACAAAGATACAAACAAGAGAGTGTGTATGTGTGTACAGGGAGAAAGAGAGAGTGATTTGGGAGTAGTACTATGAATTGTGTGTGTGTGTTTGTGTGTAAATATATATATATATATATATATATATTGATCTGAAGATTGAGGCATGAAAGTGACATTCACAATGCAGTGTTGATTCCTCTGTTTACATCTACAAATACTCTGTTTTCATTATTGAACACTCTTTACCACACAATGGATAGTACTTAAGAAGATACCAGGATTAATATCAAATCTAGTCCTTATAAGCTGTTGTTCCTTTAGAATTAATTTACATACAATTAAATACATTTGATTTTATTCTGTTCTAAGTGACCATTTTATCAATAATCTATCTAGATGATTTGGATACATTACTTCCCTCAAACTATTGTCCTCAAGATGCAAACAATAATCCAACTGTAAAAGTTGTAAATAACAGTTCAAAAAGGAGTTTCAGATATATCTTTTTGAAAAACATTCAGTTTTCTAATCTAATTCATATGCTTACACATTTATGTGTATATATAAATTATTTTTACAACTTACAGGTAATCTTGGTTATTTCAACATACTTTTAATCAAAATCCTGGATCAGATCCTGATTAGGAATGAGCAACAATCCCTAGCACCCACTTTTTTAAAACTAGGTATTGAATACAGAGTAGAAAATTTGCTTTTTAAAGATCCCAACTTGATCAAGGAGCTCTAGTAGAAAAATTGTTTTGTCATTTAGTCAGATTTTGGGAAGTGGGTTAAGCCAAGAAATTTTCAGTACCCCTGTGTGTGTGTGTGTGTGTGTGTGTGCGCATATAATGTATTGATTGGACCCTGTCAAAACAGACTATGGAAGTAATAGTTTTCAGTTACTACTGCTTGGACAGGTAAGGCAGTTACTACTGAATAGTTTGCCCAGATGCTTAGCCATCTTATCTCTACTTTATCAGCTAATGTGGCATACCAGTGACAAGACATTCTCTCAAGATATCTTGCAACAAGACAGGGAAGTGTGGATTCATGACTTTACTAAGGACATTTGTGAAAGGTGAACATAGGCAGACTCAGAATTAATTTGAAATTATTTAACTAATTTTATCTTATCTATTACTGTAGGCATCCATATATTATATAAAATTATACTACTAGAGAGTAAATGAATGACAGAATTTCCTCCAATGTATAATTATAGGCAACATCTGTTTACATTTCATTCTCTCCACACACACACACACACACATATATATAATATATATATATATATATATATATATATATATATATATATAAGAGAATGGCAACCCATGAAGGCAGAGAGAATAAACCAAAAGATTTTATTTAATTAATATAAATTATCAATTAGATAGAAATAGAGAGCTCAATGGATATTATCCAGAGAACAGATATTGAGAAAAAAACTCAACAATGTGTATATATATATATATATATAATTCCATCAATAGAAACATTATTCATTTGAAGGACAAAATGCATCACATAGGATTTTTCTATTTTGTTATTTATATTAATCTAATATATAGGGTTTATATTCTCTGAATTATATCTACAGTACATATAAATGAAAATATAGAAACAAGTAATAGGAGTTTGCCTATTGTCTGGTTCACACTTCTTCCCGAGCTTTTGAACAGTAGAGGTTTATTAATTGTTCTCTGTTTAGGATTGGATTTCCAGTTCTTTCTAAAGTTCTTTCATTCTCTATCACTCCCAGTAGCCCCTTAAGACTTAGTGACAATATCATCTTGCGGGGTGAGTTGATTAAAAAAAAAATGCAATTGATTTAATAGTCATATACAGGTACATGCATAAAAAAAAAAAAATGCAGAAAAATTCTCTACTAAACCGACTTCCACAAACGTAACCAAATATCAAATTTAAAAAAAAAAATTCTTTTCTGTTTAGATCAAGTACTTTTCATCACCCCCTCATATATATTTGTTCTTCATTTTATCGTTGAAATATAAGTATATACCTACCTAATGCAGCTTATAGATATCTGCATTGGCTGTCTTGATATGACAGAATGCAAGTGTATAACATTGGGTTGCATTAACAGACAAGTCAGGTTAAAGTCAAGTTAAGGAGGTTAAAGAAATCAACGGAAGAAAAGGACACTAAAGAAATCAACGGAAGAAAAGGACACTAAAGAAATCAACGGAAGAAAATCATAACAAGCAAAATGCAGATGGAAGTAAAGAAATTGTTGTTTATAAACCCAAACTGCTTTGCCTTTCTTATTCTTTTGTTTTATTATCGTAAAATAATGCTCAATATAGCAGACATAAAAAAGTCATTCAGCAATTAATAATTACAAGTAATCCTCCTTGACCCATAGGCACAAAACATATACTCTCTGCCCTAAAAATATTAATTCAACATCTGAGATTTGAGTTTTTAATTTTATGCTTAAGTTTTAGTTTAATTTAATTTATTACTGAAAGAAATACTGTACATCTTATTAGTAAAGGAAATGGTGCATATTTTATTACTGGTTGAATCATGTGATGGACAAACATGACTCTTATAGCATAGATATTAAATTATGATGGATGGATGGATGTGGCTCTTATAGTATAGATTTTATATATAGATGATACTTTCCCAATATCTACGTATTGTATATTTTACAATTTTAGAATTTCCTTTCTTATTAAAGTCTTCTCATTTTCTCCCACTCCCATTACCTTCTGTGGCTTAGTGATGTTGTCACCTTACTTGAAGTGAAATGATTAGAAAGAAAAAGAAAAATAGTTGCTAGCAAGAGGGGCAGCTCAAAATGCAAGGTGAATTGAAGATGACAGAATCAAGCAAATACTGAAATTTGGCTAGTGTTATAACAATGTGACATAGAAAGCTGAAAACATGTAGGAATATCGAAAGATGCTTTCCAAAAGCTAAACAAACCATTACAAAACAGGAAAATTTCATTAGTATAAAAGAAAAAAAAGTGTTGAACTGCTACATAATATCAATAATCTGATATGGCAATGAATGTTGGGCAATTTCATCATAGATAAAGAGGAGACATGAGGCAACAGAAACGTGGTTCCACAAAAGGCTGTAAAAAATATAATGGATGGAACATGTGAACAACAAGGAAGTTTTAAGGAAAATAGGAATTAAAAAGACACACTTAGAATCAAAGGTAGCTGGAATTTCTGGGGCACATAAAGAAAAAGGGCTGGGAGAATCTAATATTCATGGGATATACTGAAGGCAAGAGGATCAGCAGAAAACATTGAATCTAATGATTTTGTGCATGTGAATGGTACAATAAGAACTAGAAGGGATAGTAAGGGGACAAACATTGCTTAGAGCTACAGACAATAGGAATGACTCTCTAAAATTTCCTAGTTTGGAGAGCGATGATTGCCTATGTCCAGAAGGAACACAGCATGAAATTTATAAAATTTTGTTTGTATGATAAAATGATTGAAATCTTATTTTTACATTTTTAAGGATTTTTTTTGGTTTAAAAAATTTCTGGTTTAAAAAAATGTTTTTTCTATTCCTTTGTTAATAAACTATAATTAATATTGATCCCCTCCACCAAGTAAAATGAAAAAATTAGATATAAAATTAATGATAAATTTGAAAGCTTTGAGGAACCCAGGCAATAACAGGTAACCGTGCAAGTAATGATAAGATAGATAAAGCAACTATTGTGATAAGATTTAATCATAAGGATATAAAATCACTCCTTTCTACATTGAACACACCAGCAGCAGTTCAAGGTCAGGTTCAACCATATAGCCATCAAAATCATGACAATCAGTGTCTTTCACAGTATTCAGGCACAAGTATTTGATTGCTAGGCAGGCCATTACGATATTGAATAGATCTTCCCACTCCCAAGTCAACAAGCTAACTGAAAGAACATGTTATTTTAATGTTAGTCATGCAATCTACAAGGCAAGTCTGCCGTTCTTTTACATAGATACTCATGTCAGATACCAGACCTTCTTTTTTTTCTTTGTAACAAAACTAAGAAGTGATGGAAGAATGATTTATGCCATTCCTTCACGATAAGTAGATTGTTAACCATATTTATAACTGGAAGAAATGGCAGTGAGAATAACAATTGTCATAATGATATTGATAATCAGTGAAACAGGAGTGAGACGTGTAAACTAGCAGTTGCATTAATATTAAAACATATTGTAATGATAGAAAAAATAATAACAGAGTAACTGCTTGAAGAATTCCTTCAGAAAGAAATGACGATAAAGAAATTGAGACAAAAGTTGAAAAGCCCAACTTTACTAAGAACAAAGACAATTCTTATTGTTCAATCAGATTCTGTTTTTCTAAGAGAAACTCATTCTGGTTTTTACAACAAATGTCAGATCGAAAAATATTAGGAATATGTTAACATTTTGTTAAAAGAACATTTTTTTTGCAACACATGTGCAAAAAAATATGAAAACAAGTACTTAAAATGCTGCAAGATTAAAACTCTGGTGTGCATGTGCACTCATGTTCATGAGTATATTCAGTTGTGTATTTGGGCAGCAATCCCTCACTAATACATGTTTAATTAAAATAACTGACAAAGTACTTCTGTTTTAAGTATTTTATTGAGTTTTTCTTGCATATGAACATAGATTTCTTTTCTTAATTTATGTAAAAGTTGTCTGTTCCAAGCATTTCATCTAATCTATTATTTATTTTCAAGGATTTTGGCTTTGCCATGTCAAGTGACATGCAAGTTGTTAGGAAGTAAATATATTTCTAATCCTTGAATATGTCGAGTACATTATAGCTGCATTCATAGTTAATGTTATTAAGCATTAGTTTTCCACTTTTTATAAAGGCTTTGATTATTTTTATACATTTTTTGCAGTTAGTGGTACATATCACATCTGTGTTCTCAATGGATATGCTGCATATAGAAGTTGGTAAGTGTTCATGATAATTTAAATGGCACTCTCAGATCACAGCTCAATAAGAAATACACACAAGAAAAAGCTTTCTTAAAAAGTATCATGTTAGTCATTTTAATGAAATTATATATAAGAAATGAAATTAGAAAAATCTTCTATGTTGACATGTTTTGTTTCTTGAGGAACTTCATTAAGGCAAATGCACAAATTTTACTTAAAGCCCTTTGTATATATAAAGCCCTATGTATATATACACACAGAAAAAGTAATGCTGAAAAAAAAAAAATTATTAGGTGTTCCTTAAAGAATTAAAAGAATTGGCATAAAATATCTTCATCACATTTTCTTTTAGTCATTGCAAGTACATTAATTTATATTTGATTTTACATACACATATGTACACACACACACATATGAGTTGAATATATGGATTGGAATACGACAAGATGATAGAATAAATAAAGAACAAGGTAGGAAACATGTCTCAATCTAACATGTTTTGCTTTTATTAAAGCTTGTGAAACATGTTAGATTGAGACATGTTTCCTATCTTGTTCTTTATTTAGTGTATTATATATATATATATATATATATATATATATATATATATATATATATATATATGGAAAGTTCCAGATTAAAGAAATGGAATTAACTGACATATTTAATTTGTTAAAAATAATGTTCAAACAAATAAATTATAAATATATATATATATATATATAAAGTTTTGTTAGTCTCTCACTCAACTATGCCTCACACTTAATAATCAAGGGAGGTTCCAATTTGGGGAATTAGATGGCCAGATGTAAGAGGTGGCCACAGAAATTGTCTGTCAGCCATGACTTTGTTATTCTGCCATGTGTGGCATGGTGCAGAGTTCTGTTGCCAGACACAGGGTTTTCCAGCAGCCATACTCTTGACCCAAGAGAGCACTATCTTTCCAAGACACTTGATGTAGGACTGTTGAGTCTGTGGTCCTATGGGAAGATGAACAGAAGCATAACATCGCCATCACTAGTGATTACTCCAAACACCATAATGTTAACTGGATATATCATCCAACTCTTTCTGAATCCTCTGTACTGTCCTCAGATTGACACCTAAACACTCTAAAATGTTTGTAATGAAGCTACTGGTATGAATGCCAAACAGTACAGTATGTCATTTTCTAATTTCTGGCAGAGTGAATTGTGCTCAACTGACCTAACTATACTTTGCAGTCAACAAAATTAAAAACAAGCAACGCACATATGCAAAATTAAAAATATAAAATGGCAACAATTTACATTTTTCACCTTGTGTGTATGTGTATATATTATACACAAATACTGAAGAAGTGCAAGAATGTGTACATCTAAAAAAAGTGAAAAGAAGTTGACCCCAAGTTCAAAGAACACCTCATGAATCATGTTCTTCAATTCCTTATTAAGAATCCATATTTATTTTGATTTTTTGGTATAATTGTGCTCCATTTATATGTACCTGATTCTTTTTTCCTTTAAGAAGATTTATTTCTAAAGCCAAAATTAAAATAATCTTTAAAACATTTTGCAATATTTCAGTGATATTACCTTTCATGAGACAGAAATGAACAAATTCAAAAAGTTTGATAGTTTAACCTACAGTTATGGCAAACTACACACCAATGCGCACACTGTTACAAAATAGCAATAATTTTAATAATTTATTATCCAACTAATATTTGTGTGTATCTGTCTTTTATCACATAAGTGAGAGACAAACTAGAGTTATAGCCATCAGATATTTTATGTTTTTAGAATATTATATTTTATAAAATTCCAAAACCTTTTCAGTTTTAAGCTATGGATTTCAGTTAGAATGTAAATATAATGATAAAACTTATGCTTGTTTTTGTTTCTATGGAGTAAGCTCATGCAAATCATTATCTTTTTGTTTAACTTTATACAGGTGACATCTAGTGGAAAATTTCCTAGCCAGAAACCAAAGTTATGACTTTTTATTTTTCATAAGATTTTTCTTATGACTATATTCCTAGTTAATGAAAAATGGAACTTTAAAAAAAAATGTGTTTACTTTTGTCATCACAGAAATGGCTCCAGTGAGCTCATAAACATTAACCCTTTGACAACATTTATTAACTTGTAAGGCCTCATCCTTTTTTGGATATGCCAGTATTTAATGATACAATAAAAATCCAGTAAAAATATGTGGGTACTTAAAATCTTTTGTGAAATTCTGACAGATATTTAAATTAAATCTGATTCAAGAGTTTGTGAAGATGGTTATTTTCCAATAAGGCATGATTCAATAGATACAGAGTTTAAATTTGGATCAGAGAACTCATTTAGACCTTTTGCAGAAAGTAGCTAAAGGTCATGTTTGCAGGATGAATTTTCAGCTAATATATGTAGATAATGAGACATTTTAATATCATTATAAAGATCCACTATTGAAAATAAATTACTCCTTGTACTGAATTGCATCAAACATCATTTAACATAAGATTAAAGCTGTAGAATTAGAAAATTCAGTTTAAATAAAGAGGGAATTATCTGAAGGTCATGTACATCATATGCCGATATAAAATCTCTTAACTCTACAGGTGCAGAATTCTCGCAAATAATTTAGTGCATTTTTGGTTTTATAATTAAAAAACAAATCTTATGATAATTTTGAAAGAGTTTAGTGTGAAGTGCGATTATTTTATATGAAGACAGATTGTAAAAGTTTAAAGAGTGACATATTAAAAATAATTATGTAACATCTCAATGATCATCTTATCAGTTTTATCAGTGGTTTATTAAAAAGTAATTGCTGTCTTACAAAATGTTTCCCCATCAAAACAAAATGAACATTGTAAAAAGAACTTCAGAGAAAAGGCTGAAACAATAAATTTTAAACAGTAAAAAAAAGTATTTAACAAGATTATGTAAACCATTTCCACAAGAAACCTTATGTTGATTTGGTTTTTGAAAATATTGGAAAAAAAAAAACAAAAAAAAAAACAGTTGCATATGAAACAAGCCAGTCTACCATGCTATGTCAGAATCAAGGCTCATTAGTATCAACCAGTAGTCAACATTGATGAGCATAATTTTCCATTATATATCTCCATTTCATTCCTGACTGCAGAACTTATCCAGCATCTTCAAAAAATCCTATGGGCAATTTAAAACTGTTCCTTATATAATAAATAAATCAATATTTGAAAAATTCACACTAAACTTCATACACAAATATAATTACTGAAATTAAGAATAAATCCAGATTCATATCATTTATGTGTGTGTGTGTGTGTGTGTATATATATATAATTTAAATTTTGCAAACATAATTTTAACTGATTACAGATACTTACAAACATATTTAATTTACAAAGTAAAAATAAAAAGGACTGATTATGAAGAATACCAAAATATATGTATTGATATCAGCAAACATAGACCTTCATGCTCACAAAAAACAGTGTCAAAAATAAGGGTTTTCGCTTGACACCACTATTATTTTTAACTACCTTCACTCCTTGACAATGTTTATTGTTTTAAAAAACTTAAACATGTGAAAGAATTTGTACATTTTCTTTGTTCTTGAGAATTGATAACAAAAAATAATAAACATTATTAGATTGTTTATTGGAATCATTGGCAAAACATAGGTCAATTGCCAACTGATTCAAACTTTACAAAATGGTAAATAATAAAAATTTTGTCATAGTTGATTCACATACTTTAATAATTTAGTAAATGTCTATAAATTTATGAGTAAAAAAATTTTCATATTTATTTATAAATTGGTAAGTGATAAATATTGCATGGTATTAGTTTTTAGAATGTTGCAAATATAAAATTATTCTTGTAAATAAACAATCTAATAAATAATTATCAATATTTTTGTTGTCAATTCTAATGAATAAAAAAAATGTATAAATTCAATTTCATCAAAAGTGTAGATTTTATTACAATTCTAATCATTGCTTTTTAAAACAATAAACATTACCAAATAGTGAAGGTCATTAAAATAAAAGCAGTATCAATGGAAAAAATGTCCTTTTGACACATTATTTTTTGGCAAGCACAAAGATCCAAGTTTGCCTCAATATCTGAAAAAAAAAGAAAATATAAATAAGGCAAAAACAAATTTTATTCAAAATGTCATGATGTCACAATTATCTTCTTTCATGTTCTGTGTCTCTTCAAGATGTAAGCGACCATGGTCCTGTACATCTTCCTATTACTTGTAGCTTTTAATAGGTTTGGGGTTTCTGTTATTTTACCCAAACTCTGTTCTGCCACCCATCCACTCAGGTGCATTAAATATGTCATGCATTGCTTTTCCCTGTTCTTTTTTCCTCCTCTATCCACTCTGTGAGTATCGGATTCTCCAAGCCCTCATTCCTCATTATGTGTTCCAGAAATTTTAACTGCCTCTTCCTGATTTCATTTTCTTCTCCTACCTAACCAACCTTACTAACCCAATTCTTTAAACTCTTTCCTCATTTATAGAGGGAGTGGGGGAGACAAAAAATTTCTTTTTTTACCCCGGCATACAAATATGCATACATATGTTTGTGTGTAGGAAAATTATATATATATATATATATATATATATATATATATATATAGAGAGAGAGAGAGAGAGAGAGAGAAGTATGAGTGCTACTGTTGGAGTGTCAGCAATTAAACTGGCTACCCAACTTGTGAGTGAGGCAGGTTTTTAGCAACCCAGTATGATAAAAAATAAGTATCAAAGTGTGGAAGAACTCTCAATGTGTCAATGCATAGCTAACTAGAGGTGGTGCCTTAATAAAGCAGATTGGAAAAGGCAACATGAAACCACTCCACTATTAATCCCAAGAAATATCATTGCAATTATCAAACGAAATATGAAACTTATGAAACTATGAGAATTAACTCCTTGCTTGGTAAGAAACAACATGCACAACAGGTATCATGTAACCGTCATCCAGTGACTGTTAGCATAAATAGCATAAAGGGCATAAAACTCCTCAGAACTGATCCCTCACTCAGAAAAGTACAGCATGAACAGCAGGCTGCACCAGACTGTTATCCTGCAATTGTTGAAATCAAACAAAAAATAACTCTCAGGACATGGAACATTAGAACGTTAAACAACTGTGACCTGTTAGATAGTGTAAAACAGGAGATGAGTAGGTTAAATGTCAACATTTTAGGTTTATGTGAAACTAAGTGGCTAAACAAAGATTTTGTTAGTGACAAGTAAAAGATTATACATGCAGGCTTAGAGAAAAAGGAGTTGGATTGATACTGGATCAAGACATGAAGAAATGCATTCTGCGATACTGTCAGTTATCTCAAAGAATTTCTGGAGTTAAACTGAAAGGAAAGCCCTTCAAAACATTTATTATAATAATGTATACACTGACAACAGAAGAAATTGAATCTTTCTACTCCATACTAGACAATACCAAAGCTCAGTGTAAATCACAAGAAATTATAACTATCATGGGAGACCTAAATGCCAAACTAGGCAAAGAGAGGGAATGGTAAATAGCTGACAAATTCTGACTCAGAATGCACAATGAATCTGAAGAAAAATGGGTCCAATAGTGCACAGCGAATGACCAGGTAATAGCCAACACCTGTTTCCAAGAAATTCCAAGATAATTATGAACATGGAGGAGCTTAGGAGGAAAAACCAAATCAAATCTATAACTATCAACAAAAGATTCAGGAATGCAGTTGTTCACTGAAAAACCTACGTAAGTGTCGACTGCGAAAGCAACCACCTCTCTGTTATGTATAAACTAAGAATTAAAATGCAGAAACTGAAGAAACCTAATGCAGCATTCGAATTACAATACAACAGTGCATATGCAATACATTGAAGTACAGTAAATGATCTTCCATATGAAGCAGGGATTTTCTGTTGATAAAATGTGTCAAAATATTTTTTTTAACTGAGAAAGAACATCAGATAATTCAAAATTATATTTTTATAGTAAATTTCATATGCATCAGTTCAAATATGTCTTGTAGCTTATGGACACTTAGGTAGGTTGATCTAACCAAAAATTAATAAGAGAGAGTGACATTCATCATAGTAAAACACACTCACATAGTCTGGGTAAAAATCTAAACCAAATGACACTAAGTAGCATCAGGTATTTTCCACTAATTGCAATCTGCATATTTTTATGATGTACACACATATTAAGAACAGATATTGTATGTTGCAGTATATCTATTTCTGACTAATAATACTTATAGCCAGCATTTTTCTAAATTAACAATTTACACTTAATACAATCTCATATTTACTGATATCTTTACATGTTTTTTAATATTTGATGAAAAAAAAAAAAAAAAAAAAATTTGTTACATTTTAAAAAATTATAGAAGGCAGACAAATGACATTCAGTAAAAATAAAAACAATAGGAACTCATCTAAATAAGCCAACCATCTTGATTACATGAGTAGCAATTACTTGTACAAGAAACAACCAAAAGTACACAAGACATCATCTATTGCTCACTCGTCAAGTACATTATTAACAATTACCAACATGATTATCTTTTCTCAAATCACCTTGTATATAATACAACTAAAACATTGTTTGCTATCAGCTTTGTTAATTTATAAAGATTGCTTTGTCATTATTTGTGATTATTTTAGGAAATTTAAAGTTTATTTTAACTTACTGCAATAAAAAGCATACAAAAATGTTTTATAATCATCAATTCTCTTCTTGCTCATTCGGATAATGCAAATATATATATATATATATATATAAGTTTATTTATAAATGGAACTTTGTGTCTGTGTGTGTGTGTGTGTGTTTATCCGTTACCTATAGACTCCGAAATGGCTAAACCGATTTTCTTGATAATTTAAACAGTTGTACTATAAGCGTCTGCGAGTGTTCTTAGCTAGGTTTTGTGTCGAGGTACCCCGGATAAATATCAAAAATCAATAATCGAAAAAAATCGGGTTATAGAAGGAGTGGTCCGATTTTAATCAAATTTGATACAATCATAGACAAAGACATAAGAAATGATATTCAGAAGTTTCAAGGTTGCAGTTCTTACAATAGTGCAGAAAATTGATAATAAATATATATATAAAGGCAAGATATTTGTGTGTGTGTGTTTATCTGTCTGTATGTCCTTTATACAAATCCACAATTTTTATCCGATTTTCACCAAACTTCACACAAATATTCTTTAGGCTGAGTGAGCTCCAGGACCATGGATTAGTTTTAAAGCTTTCATTACACCCAAGCAACACTGCTAGTGTATATATATGAGAGGGGTAGTGTAATGGCTATTGTCAAAGAAAGGGAAATCACAAAACTGGGTACAAGTTTTAGTCAATACTGTTTTATTCACTTTGCTCGTATGCCATTGAAAAAGGTCATGAATATCTTACCAGAGTTACAGCTTAAATAGCAGAGCAGACTTAGCTCTCTTGTTTTAGTTGACAGTCAGTTTAGGAGAAGAGAAACAGAAAGCAATGGCAACCTACTGTGGGATAATCTTCTGCCCAGTCAGTCATGTCTCTTTCGAGACATGATCGCCCAAGCGTGTTTCACATATGGTATTTAACTGACTGACTGAGGATGGCTTTGTGACACTCTGGAAAATTTCCCTGTTACCAACTCTGAAAAATGTGGATGCTTCTCCTAATAATCAAATTATCTGTGTGGGTAATCTAGCAGTTCAGTTTTAACTTGAACTGTTGGACCTTCATATACTGAAATCATCAGAAGAGTCTAAAACATGAAACAAGTGCATATATTTCTTCCATCTTTTAGGTAACTTCATGATTTCCTTTTACAAGAAATTATTTTTCTGAGCCTTCCAAATAAGTGAAATTATTTTCATTAAAGTTTTTTTTATATAGGCCAAAATAAATTATATTAAAAAAATTTTCAACTTTTGATTTGAATATTTTGAGCAGGTGACTATCTCCTAAGTTGTAGACTATTGATCATACTCAAATAATATCTTAGTTGCTATTAGCCATGTTGCATTGTTCAGTGAGAAATCTCTTGCATGAAACTCCATAAACTACTTTTGACACATTTGAAGGTTCCTTCTTCATAACTTGCACAAATCATTGCATTTTTGCTCATTATAAAATGAAGAGGTAAGAATCTAAAACAATAAGATGTGTAAAATAAAAATTAAAAAAACTTACTACTCATCAATAACAAAGAGACTTTTTTTTTCATTTTTTTCCAAAGAAACAAGTTGATAGCATCACAAAAACATGAAATTGGTTTCAAAGATATATTTCTATATAAGGAGGTTTCTTATCCATAGACTGCAGAAAAAAAAAAACACTTCAAGAATTAGGTCATTTGAGATTTTTGAACATTCAAAACTTTCCTTAATGAGAATACATTTGTGAGTACATATTCAAAGAAATAAAAATTACAAACATATTTGATGTATTCTGTTTATGTGACAAATATAAATAAAATGTACAAATTTAAAATTTATCATTTTGTACACACACACACATTCTCTATTCTAGATTCTTGTCAGTAAAGATACCAAAAATATTACTTATTTTCTTACATTCATTATTAGAATAAATAAACGAACATGTATCAACGTTGACAATTTCATTTTAAAAGTAATCTTCTTGAATAATAGTTAAAATTAGATGTTTGTAATCTAACAGCAAAAATAAATACTTTTTGGGCTAACCTTTTAATATGAAAAAATTCAATTTAGGAAAGGTCATTTTTTTCATATTTGTGTATTAAGATGCTTTCTAAGTTTGTATATTTAAATATTACGTATATTTGGGTACATCTGTAGGTATTTATGTAAGTCTATATACAAGTTAAAAGAAAAAGAGAGAGATAACATGAATCATCAACATTGACAGATGACAAACAATCCAGGCTTTAATATCTATAATGATGTTGTCTTAATGGCACATGTAGCAAATTCAAAATCTGCTGATAAATGACTTGATTTAACTGCAGAGCTTCATGAAAAGTGGTTAAGCGCTACGATAGAAAGGTTGGTGCCGTGGAAGGGCAGCACACCTGAAGCTATTCTCTAATCTTATCTGTCTCTTCATTCATGGGAACATCAACAAGATAAAAGTTGTGTAGCCAGCAGGAATACTTAGCATAAATGCAAATGGCAGGGTTTGGGGATAGATGCGTTAATTGAGAGGGTCTTTATCAAATGCTGCAAGAATCCAACTCCATGCAAATTGACAGAAGAAAAGTATTGAGAAGACTGACAGTAAACACAGCATAGTGCAGATTATTCCATTAAACAACAGGCAATGTAGATTTACAATGCAAACAAAATGTAGCAGAGTCTTGCTGAAGACACCAGTGGATACAGTGGTCAATGATGGAGAGAAGAGAGAGAAAATTGGCCAGAGAGGAAAAACACGGTTGTTCAGTGTTCAGATTATTAGTCGATATGGAATAACAATACAGAGATGTGATAATGTATAGGCTCAAAACGATTATACTATTACATACAATCTATCCATTTTTCAAGTTCACTTGATTATTTTATTTCAATAAATGCTAAATCAAAATATTTGAACACAGATCTCATGATATTCAAAGACTAATGAGTCTAAATTCAAAGTTACTCATTGATAAAAAAAAAAAATTAAATAAGTTTTTTTTTAGTAGTTTTCAATCAAAGAAGCTGACTATCACAACAGGCATTCTTTAAAAGAAGACAAACAAATATTGGAGAGGAGTGATTTGCTTAGATATTCAACCACCAGGTTCAATGTATTTGACATGATCAACCAAACCTAACCAATATTACTCAATTATAAAATCAGTAAATGAAAATAGCCATAATGAAATAATTCAAAGAATATTCAAAGTAATTTACAGCTATATATATGGAATGATATCTCTGACATTCATGTATTTCATATGCGATATTTCAGATATTCATGTGTCTCATGTGATATCTTAGACATTGATATGTGTCTCATGGGGTAATAAAAGTAAAAATATCAAATTTATCTATATGGAGGAGTATTTTTTGTCCGATGTTTTCTAATTCTCCAAAAAATTTTAGATTTGAGTGTGGCATCATGACATAATAAAAATGTCACTTTTCTACTTAGATCATTGTTATGCTTGTAAAATCTGTCCTATCCAAGAAGCATAAATATCAATAGACAAACAGAAATGGGGAGGATAAATGAATAAGAGAGATTAGGAAATAGCAAAGAAAATAAAATTATGGGGTAATGAAATCTAATTAAAGAAAAAATGAACAGGGTAGGTGTGGAAATGTTAATCATTTTGATTTTGAGAAAATGTCAAAAACAAAAGAATAAAAGATGAAATTAGGATAAAAATAGAGAAGAAAAAATAGAAAATTAAAATTAAAAGAGAAAGTTTTATCTCATGATGGAATTGAAACATAATTTCAGAAGGAAAAAAAAAAATAAAGATGTCAATGAATTTATCTCCTAAATTATGTGAAAAAACACCTCATAAAATTGAATGAATAGAATTTTGAACAAATGAATAGAATTTTGAACAAAATTCAGTAAAAATATAACAGCATATATAAGTGGCAAGAGTTTCTACTTACAGGTTTTTTATAAGACAAAGTAGTGAATGAATGGTTACTAGTTTATATAAACATGCATACTAGTAGAGATTCTGGTTAAAAAGAATTTAATAATAATATTTGAGGCTAAGAATAAATATTTAGATAGTGGTTAAATCATTCAAACTGTATATGATTGCAGTCAATGATATATAGTGAATTTACCTTAAGTGTAAAAAGTTTTGACCAAAAATAAGGGTAAATCCTGTTAGACAGACAATCAGATTTAAAAATGAATAAACACATGATTTGATCTTTTAAAAAATGAATTTTGTTCTTACATAATTGGTCATACTAAGTAGTTATTTCTTGTAAGTGACATTCAGTTGTTCTTATTAAATTTTAAATCGTACAACCTTTATATAGATATATATATATATATATATATATATATATATGTGTGTGTGTTATAAATTATACTTCAGAACATTGTAGTTTGTACATGTTCTAAAGTATAATTTATAATAAATATTCATTGCTCTATTTTTATATTGAGCACTGTTTTAAATTAATGTTTTAAACATTGCAAATATTTTCTTCAGTCCTTATTCATTTAAATATCTAAACTTATTTATAAATGGAACTTTGTGTGTGTGTATCCGTTACCTATAGACTCCGAAACAGCTGAACCGATTTTCTTGAAAATTTACACAGTTGTACTATAAGCATCTGCGAGTGTTTTTAGTTAGGTTTTGTGTCGATGTACCCCAGATAAATATCAAAAATCAATAATAGAAAAAATTGGGTTATAGAAGGAGTGGTCCGATTTTAATCAAATTTGATACACTCATAGACAAAGACATAAGAAATGATATTCAGAAGTTTCAAGGTTGCAATTCTTACAATAGTGCAGAAAATTTGATATCAATACCAGGAAATCAAAATTTACTTACATAGATTCATTTTTCTTTCAGTCTACAGTTTCGCTTTAACTGGAAACAACTATTGCTTTTTAGTCTTTCGTGCCAACGTCCAAAGAGTCTGAGCTCCAGGACCATGGATTAGTTTTAAAGCTTTCATTACACCCGAGCAACACCGGGCTATACTGCTAGTGTGTATAAGCAATTTTATCATAAATGAATTCAAACTTATAGCTTTGGAAAGAAGGGTCACAGAATTGACAAATAAAGACTACTCAAAATTTTGAAAAATGGCCAACAGTACTTCAGTGAAATTAAAAAAATAACGCTTAATGAGATACAATGTTAAATATTGCCATATCAAAAATAAATAAAGTGAAAGGAAAACAGCCTTATATTCTTACAATTCAGAGATCTGAATGATTATTAGTTTCATACTGTCTATTATTAAATATCAGTTCTGTACCAAAGGCAGTGATCTGAAATATCAAATACTTTAATTAACAGATTAATAAAAAGATAAATAAAAATGACCATGCCAAACCGATTGCCAAATGCTGAGATGGCAAAATGAGTGGTTTGTTATCTATTTATACTTATACATATGCACATTTAAACTGGGTGGAGACAAGCAAGGCAAAGACATGAAGATAAAATCTGTTTCTGCTGTTACAATATAAATTAAATCCAGAGCCAAATATTCCTTTCTACTAATATTCTAAGTAGTGAGCAAAACTTTGCTACTCTCATTACTCATTACTTCATAAAATGCATGAACCAGTACCAAATATATTTAATGCATCATGACCAAGACCTGTACTGGATTAGTTATAGGAATCAAGCCTGAAAACCTGCATCTGGTAGTTTCAAAACAGCCATTTATTTTTAAGAGAGTTTAGAATCTAACAAATCAGATTAAGGAATAGATTGGTTCACCTATTGCCTAGTTTACACTCCTCAGTTTTTTAACAGAAGTAGAGGTCTATCCTTTGTTTCCTGCTAAAGATTGGGTTTCCAGCTCTTTCTAAAGGCTTTTCATTCTCTTTCACTCCTAGTAGCCTCTAGTATCTTAGTAGATTTGTTGCCTTGCTTTGAGTGAATTGATTAAAAAGTTAAATTAAAAATATATACTTAATTATCTTTTAATTAAAGCAACAAGAGGTCCTAATCATTAGGTGAATTTTGATTTCCAATTCTCACTATAATTTTTAATGTGATTAATTTGAATGTTTACTTGCATTTATATATAAGTGGATACAGAGGTCAGCACCAAACAACAATAGTCTGTTTCATTTTTCAATGCAATCAATGGCCTGAAGATGATGTTGAAGCATGAAGCAGACTGTCACCACTGGGTGATGGCCTCAGTGTCAACTTTTATATTTATAGATGATTTATTTAAATTGAGGAGCACTTTTACCCATAAATATAGCACCCTTAAAAATATATATATATATATATATCATTTTTAAACAAGTTAAAAAAAAATATTCAAAAGTTCTACAACTGTATTGAACACTTTAATAAAACTGTATATTGGTCTAACTTAATTATGACCAAAAACTAAGTTATTAAATAATTATATACATATATACACACACACTTTCTTAACAATTCAGTTGACATTATGAATAGTGTTTTGCTTGTCTGCATTTCTGAAACCTGCATCTGTGAAAATTGTTCTGGATTTGTCAGCTGAAGAGTGGATTGAAAAATCTGCCAACAAGACTCTAAAGTTGGGATACTGACAGTAACATCAATAAGCTAAGTGACAAAGTTTTACTTATATTAATTCTACTAATGCTCTGTCTTTGATATCCAGCACTTTATTACAAAGTTTGCTTGCCTTAAATGCTTTTCTATCAGTATTCTACAGACAGTCAGCAATTTTGGTTTCACATTCTTCCAAATACATTATATATAAGTAAATGTACACAATTCAGTCAGTTATAAAGTAAACTTTTAAAATTTTTCATGAAATTGGGTCAAATGTATTTGCAAACAAGGTTATGTTGAAAAATAAATATTAGTTGTGCAAAATGAATGCTTTTATTTTTTATCATTTGGCTGCTGAATTATTGATCCACCAATTCCAAAGTAATTGGTTTCTCATCTTTCTTCTTTTGTACTTAGCAAACAGAAACATTAGAAAGTAAAAAGCAAAGGAAATCATTTATTTTTGTTAAATATTTTTACTGAATTTATATATCTGAAAATTTTTATTTTCAATATTATTTTTAATGTAATAATAAACAAATATGAAAATCACATGGAAAATGCAACAAAGAAATAATAGTGGACAGAAGTCACTTGCTTGACAATCTTCAGTGAATGTATATTAAAGGAATCTTTTTTATCATTAGGTCAAACAGGCATGCCTTGTAACACAACTGCCTTGTCATAAGTAGTACTAAAGGTAAGTGAAAAAAAATTTAGAAAATTTGTTAGGTTGTTTCTTTTTTGAGTTAAATTGATTTTCTTTGTGTAAGATTTTTTCTTTCCTCAAAAATATTAATTTTTTTCAACAAAAGAAAAAAAAAACAGTTTATAGTTTACACTAAAAAGTAAATTTCAATGTTTACTCTAAAAGGAAACTTTCATCAAAACAAATATCTTAGAAAAAGTGGAAGGCTAACAAAAACTATTCCTTTCAGAAAACATTGTCAGTTTTTAAAAAATGATTACATTGATCATATTTTTAATAATATAGAACAGAGGTTTGCAGAAATTAATATCTGAAAGGAAACTATTCTTTTTATGTAGATTCATTCATTAAAAACTATTTACCATCCTTTTTTTAATTACATTAAGAATATATAGTATTAATAACTGTATCTATTTTTAAATTGTTTTAAAAAGAACCAGTAATTTGCCAAAATAAATCACTTTTATGAAATACTATTCCAGTGTAAATGTTAGAAATTAGTTTAATGTTCATCTAAATTAATTTTCCCATTGCTAATATTTGACTGGTTTTCTCTATTTTCTAGTACACAGAGTAACATATTTACAACTAGTTTTATTTTATTGCTTTTATCAAGAATGATACAAATGTGTTTATCATGTACCTTTAATTTGAAAGATTTTTGTAATAAAATATTTTGATATCTCATCAGTAAAATAAAATCCTTAATTTCTCAAAATTATAAATAAGTCAAACAACAGTTTAATGTACAAACTTTATATATAATTTTACAGATAGCATCTGTGCTTTTTAAACTTTATAGATATATAGATATATATGCTGACCCTATGTTTAGAATAAAAAATAATTATTATTAAACACTATCAAATTATTTTTATATGTCAAAAATAGAGATTGTCAGTAATTTTGAAAATTATGTGCATTCATGAACAGAACAAAAAAATAAAATGAATTCTTTTGTAAAACTTAACTATTCCCACAAATCAAAACTTAATATTTTTCTGTGGCATTCCAACAAAATATTTAAGCATAAAATTTGCTAAAAAGAAAAAAAATCTAATTAAATGTTTATAAAAATTAATGATAACAGTAACAAAAAAAAAAAAATAAAAATAAAAATGTTAATTTTTGACCAATTTCATGAATTGTGTGAAAACTGAAATATCTAATTTTAATAAACATTACATTTTTTTTTTATTTTGTTAAAAAAATTTTAATTGTTATTTGCCCAAGGCATTAAGGGTGATTTTGATGAATACATTATAGAGTCTCATTAAAAACATTTGAATAATTAGTCAGTGGCTTTCTGATCACTTGTAGGAACCGTTTGACATCAATTATCTTTCATGATAATAGTATTTTGAGAATGTTAAATAAATCCATTTTTGATGTAGATAGAAATTGTCATCTAATGTGTTCAGTGATCATATTGCATGTGTTTTTCCTTTTCTTGTAGTTACTAAGCTCAATCAATGTTACTGGATAAATTCAAATGATGAATAAAAGAAAAAACAAGGTAAAAAGGCTTATCAAGTGATATGAAACAGAAAAAAATGTTTTACAGGGAAAAATTATTAAAAATGATTTAAATTAAACAAAAATTTTGTTTACTAGAAAATAGTTAAAACCAGTTAAATTATGCATATTTAGTCGATATGCATATTTCCATACAAATATATAGACATGTATACAGATATGAATTCATGCAAAAAGACATTTATGCACATACATGTACAGATACATACAAAGTAAGGTTGAAAAGTATAATATAATTTTGATATAAAACTAAAACTATTCAACTCAAAACTTTGAAAACTGATGTTGGATGATTATTAAACAAATAGTTTGGTCAATATATAAAATTTGATCAGATATTTCATTTTCATCATAGGATAAGAGATCATTTATTATCTTGCTGTCTGTTTGAACCATATGTTTATTTCATGGACAATTTCAAATGATTTTCAGTTTAATCAATCAAATATAAAATGATACAAAATTTATCAATTAAAAATTTATATTCAGAAATATAATTGGATTTAACATTACCATCATTATCTATAAAGGATAACTTAGCAGAAATATTAATCTTTTTTTTTTTTTATTTAATGTAGTCATATGATGTCAGTCTTATTTAAGACAAAATGTATTTACAAACTTCTTTCTTAGACCATCATTGTTTCCTAAGAATAGAATATATTTCAAAATCCAATCACTTTTATGATTTTATTGACTATGGTTTGATTTTTTAAAATCACAAGCAAACAACAAAGGACAATTTGTAACTTCTTATAAAAATGAATTACATTTACATAGAATAATCTGTAATGTTTTCAAGAATCATATTTACAAAATTGGAAACATTTCTATCAAACAGAATTTTTATGAACTTTATTTAAAAAATACTACAAATATAAATAAAGGAAATCACTCCTTGACAATTTCCAATTCTATTCTATAAAAGGAAAAAGAATTTTATCCTTAACATCTAAAAATTATCAGATGATGAATCATAGTGTACTTAAAAATAATTAGTTACCATCTCGCCAAAAACATTCTGTAAAATCCATTAAAAAAAAAAAAAAAAAATCACAAATTAGAAAGACTAATTTGCTGGAAAAGAAAATAATTTGAAATTTTCTCTTAAAATAAAACCTATGTCAGCAGTAACTGATTGATAATATCTACAATCAATAAGCAAATCAATGGAAATAGACAGTTGAATATTTTTCCTCGTTTAACAAATTTTTTTATAGACCATAATTGGAGAGACAAGGAAAACTAAAATGTGTTTACAATCATTGATTAAAATCAGAAATATAACATTTTAAAACAATAAAATGATGCAGTCACAGAAAAATACATTTGTTTATTTCAAAGGGAATTATTGAAGAACTATTTTTCTCAAGGATGCGGTTTCCGTATCAATTGGCAAAGGTTTGGTCTAACTGAGAAATTTGATTTACCTGATAATGGATATAAAAATGAAATGCTGTTCTTCAATTCAACAGTTTAATTTCAGACTTACATTTCAATATTACAAAATATATTTGTCTAATTGTAATACAATTATTTTCTGAGAGTTACCAATATATATAGATGGTTATAGTCCACAATATTTATATTATACATATTATATAAGACATCTTGTCCCTTTTGAAAGGTTACTGACCTTGGATAAATCAATACATTCAATAGATACACTTATGGTGCTGACTTTTCAGTTTGCAGGGTATGAATACATAAAAAAATATTAGTTTCACTGCTACTGGTGATTTCATAGATCTGTTTCATACATATTTATTGCATTGGTGAATGCAGGAAGCTAATAAATGCATAAAATAAACATGTACTTTTAATATAATTTGATATATATACAGGGATTTGTACATATTAATTATGTATGCAAGTCAATAGGGGCATAAAATACACTGTGTCAGACATTATTATGCAACTTAATGTTTTCACAATGAAATTGATATTTACCAAATGTTCAGGATATATGAGTAATATATTGTGTGAATTTCAGCATATAATTTCTATCCTTATTAAAAATATTAGTAATAACTTGTTTTGTGGATGACAGGGCATAAAATACATTTTATTATGCAAGTTAATGCTTTCATAATAAAATTTTTATTAATCAACTGACATTTCTGAAACTCATGATTTACTTATATTTATGTAAGCAATATTTTTTCTGAAAACTCATGATATACTTATATTTATATAAGCAATATATCATGTGAGTTTCAGCTTATAATATCTATCACTATTAAAAATATTGATAATAACCTAGTTTGTGGATATCAGATTTTCCAAGTGCAACATAATCTTATATCGATAAATAAATACTATGAATATAGAAAATGAATTTCACCTATGCTTTTAATTAGAAATATTTACAATAACTTATTTGGTGCAGTGAGATTTTATTGTGGAATCTCATGCTTTGTTCTTCATATCATAAATATATACAGAGTGTGATGAATATATTGTCATCTAAATTATTCAAAAATGAAAATAACACTGACATCTCATTTTAACAGATAGGTTTCTCAAAATTACACAAAAATATCTTGAAATATCAGAGTAAATTTATTCAATAAAATTGCCATTGGCTTTAACTATGGCCTTCAGACAATTTTGGGATCGTCTGCAACTCTTCTGGATGGTCTCCTTGTTTTTGATGAATTCTGCCAAAATCCTTACCTTCAGTTTGGTGTTACAATGATTTTTGGTCTCTCTCAACTGCACTCCACACATAATAATCAAGGGGATTGAAGTCTGGGGAGTTAGGTGGCCAGATATAGATGTGATATGGTTACAGAAATTATCTGACAGCCATGATTGGGTTCTCCTGCATGTGTGGCATGGTGCAGAGTCCAGTTGCCAGATATAGGGTCTTCCAGCAGTCACCCTCTTGACCCAGAGCAGTACTACCTCCTCAAGGCACTTAATGTAGGTATTTGCATTGAATCTGAGGCCCTATAGGAAGATGAATGGATTAGTGATCACTCTAAATATCTTTGTAATCATCATTAGATTCATCCAACTCTTTCCAAATCCTCTGCACAGCCCTCAGATCAACACTCAAACTCTCTGAAATGTTTGTATTGCAGCTTCTGGTGTGAATGCCAAGCAGCACTTTTTCCAAATTTCTGGCAGAGTAAATAGTACCATGTTGCTCTTTTTCAACTGACCCTACTATAAAAATATAAAATTGTGACAATTTACCCATCACACCCTGTAAAATTGTATCATTATTGATATTAATTATTAAGATATTTAAAAATTAGCAAAGGTCAAAAGAAAGATATAAACTTAAAAGGGAAACAAATGGTTGTAAATATTGCATGATGAGCATACAATTTTGGAAATTACAAAAAATGTTTACCAAGATCACAAAGCAATCAAAGAAATTAAAAATACTGGCAAGAGAAAAGAATTGACTCTAAGAATGCCACAAAAAAAAAAAATTTGTAAACAAAAAAAAACGTAAAAAGGATAACAAACAAGAAAATATTTGAAGAAGCTCATATTGTGAATGTAAACAATGAAAGATGCAAAGTTTTAAAAAACATTAGCCAAAAACATGAAAGCAACCAAAAGACTACCTTTAAGTAAACATTAAAAAGAGTAATGTACAAGCTAGAAGAGAAGAACATGAAAGCTGATTTCTCAACAGTAATTTTTAGTGATGAATGTAGAGCTACATTGGATGATCCTATTGGCTGAAATATAGGTTAGATATTCATGGACATAATAAACCATGTCTTTCAGGAGAAGGGATGTCATATTTTGGATTAGTATTGTAAGCAATAAAATTATAGGTCTCTTCAAAGTTGATGTCAAGATAGACAGAGAGTTATTCTAAGCTCTTAGAAAAGATGATTTTAGAGTGATTAGAGTGATACTAAGGCACAAGCAAAAATGCTTTAAGCAAAAATGCTTTAAGCAAGAGTATATTTACACAAGACAATATTCTTTCATATTCTGCAACACTTAATCTCTATCATGCCAAAAAATATTTCAATGATACCAAATTAATGAAATGGCTGTCATGCTCTCCAGATATTAACGCAACTGAAAATTGATCTAGTCAAAAAACAGATATAAAAGACAGGAAAACAATATTTAAGCAAAGAACAACTCTGGAAAGCAACACAAACTGCTACAAGTCATGTTAAAGTAGAAAAGTTAGGAAAATTAATGGTTGAAAGACTGATGAAGGTTATAGAATATCAGTAAGATTGTATTAGCAAGTAAAATAAAATAATTTATTCAGGTATAATATTGTGCTTATCAAATATGTTTCTATGGCAGAAATCTTTTAGATTTGCTTGTAAATATGATTATGTTGCATTTACTGAATATACTTGCATATCATGCAACTTTTGAAGATCTAATTTTGAAGCTAATTTTAAGGGGTAACATCATACATGAGATATAAAATTAGTGTATGTACTGCCTGCCTAATACACAAGTATGTACAGTAGTTTGTTTGCATAATAAAACCTTACACCACAAAACATGTTACTATCAATGTATTTTTAATAAGTATAGATATTATAATCAGAATCACAAATGATATATTGGTCATATAAGTATAAATGTATCCTGAAGGTTTTACCAACATGAACACACTCATACATATGCATATTCAAAATATGCATTCATAACTTCATTTATGCATGTATATTTGGGCAGCAATCCCTCTTTTATACAAGTTTCATTAAAGACAACTGACAATATACTGCAATTAAGGTTTTTATTTAATTTTTCCTGTGTTCGTACGTTTTTTCTTTACCAGACACAAAGTGTGTAAAAACTGTTCAAAGATTTTGCCTAAATGCTTTTAGCTATTATCAAGGACAATTTTCATTATCAAGGACAATTTTGATTTTTAGCTGATGTGGGATTTTTATGTCAAAAGTTATAGGAATGTTTTATTTTCCAAACATGGTCAGCACATTGTGGCCATGTTCATAGTTAATGTTATTAAGTGTTGGCTTTTCCTCTTATTAAAATTTCCATTATTTTTTATTTTTTATGTATAAAAATACACATAAATAAATAGATATGAAGTAGTGTCAAAAAGTTCTCAGTTAAAAATCTATTCAAAAGAACAAAGATACTTTTGTTTTGAAGGGCTTCTGCACTGTGCCTAGAGCTTTTCAGCATGCCCTACACATAACCTAGGCTTGATTATAGAGTATTTCAGAAAAGAAAATATAGATAAATCATTAGATGAATTTAAAGTTGATTACAAAGTTAAGTGTTATTATGTTCCATAACTGAGGTGAATTGATAAGCAGGAAAAAAAAAAAATTCAGAGGTACATAATGATTAAATGGAAATGGTTCCAACTTAGCACAAGTCATAAAAGATATTCAAACCAAAGCAAGTCTGCTGTTAAAAAAAAGAAAAAAAAAAGCACAACATTATTGAAGATCTTTCATAAAAAAAACAAAAAAAACAACAAAAACAACTGTAAAACTAAAAAAAAAAATCAGTTTATAGAATATGGAATTTAAAAGTAAAATTACAAATTGTAGTCTGGTATTTGCCAAATATAAGAATTTTTTTAAAAAACCCTTTTTTAAAAACACATTGAAATTAAAAAACAGTAGGACAAAGTAAATAAAATAAACAGAAAAGGAATGTATATTACATGAAAGTTTTTAAAAAAATTAAAAAAAAAAAGAAGAAAAATGGCAGAAGGAAATAATAACTTGATATTAAAAGAGATAAAGATGGCTTGAATAGAGAAACCAAATCCAACGAAAAGTTTAAACTTAAAAAGCAAATTGAACAAATCTTAGGAGAAGATATATTCAATGGCAGCTACAATTATCAAAAGAATAAAAAGATAAAGAAGCAGTTGCAGACAAAAGTGGGAATTGAGATTTTAAAATGGCTTCAAAAGCCGATTTCCGTGACAGGTCAACATACACAAATGAAGACTAGGCAGAATTAAGTGAAGGAAATTCCAAGAATTTATCTGTCTGTTAAAAAGACTCAATGATTTACTTTAATAAGGCCATAGAAATACAAATCAAGGTTGTTAAATAGAAAGAAATAAGACCTTCATAGATTTAAATGGTCAAAGCTCAAAAATAATTACCATCAAAAACTGGAATAATTTTTAATATTTTCACCATTAAAATTATTTTCATTTCTACTTTTTTAGTGTTAAACGTTTTTGTAGATCAATCATAAAAAGCAATACAAACAAGTTATTAGTTAATGACAAACAATTATTAAAAGGAAACTTTATATGAAATTTAAATTTCAGTTTGACAATGTATAAACCAATTTCTATCAACTTATAAAAATACAAATATTGTCAGTGTTAATTAAAAATGACAAAAAGAAACTGATTAAATAGCTTCAAAAGTTTTTTATCTTTTTTTTTTTTAAGTCTAGCCCTCTTAAAATATTTATAAGTGAATGTAAAATTCTTGATATTTGTTGAAAAAGAGTTATTACACTACTAATATATTTTCATGATTCCTTAAACAGAAATTTAGGTGAAATTGTTTTTGTTAAGTCTTTGTTATCCCTTTGTGAAAAACCAATTTGAATAAATTAATGTTTCAGCCAACATGCTTAGTGAAATTAACCATTCAATTTACCAAATGAACCTCAATATGATAAAAGTTAAGAAACAGACTAATAATTTAAATTTGTCATGTTTAAATTTCTAACAGCCGTTAGTCATATAAGGATACCTTGACTTTATTTACAAAGGCAATTAACATTTTATTAAAGAAATAAACATTTTTAAAGATTTCTCTTAAGATCTATTCATGAAAATTCAATATTGAATAGCTTGGAAACCTAAAAGTCTGATAATGAAGATATCTTAAGGTGTTAAAAATGAATCCAACTACATTTTAATGGCTTTATAAAAGAATCTTTGCACCAAAGGAGATAAATAATTCAGTGTTTATACTTAAAACTAAGTTTAGGCAGAGAATCTAACCAAATTGCTAGCCTAAAATCACAATATCAGTCAGTCATTTTCTGAAATTTAAAGTCATTACTCATACTACTGAAACAAGCTTAAATTTGAGTTTGTGTCAAAGTTAAAAGATGCATTGTAAAAGAAAGTATTATTCTCAGATTTCATAATATGTAAGATGATCCAGAAATTATTTTACCAAAATCCTCATTCTAAATGCTTTTATACTTTTTGAAGAATCAATGTAGAAAGTCTTGAGAAGTATATCATAAAATTAAAAAAGTACTTAGAAGAGATTTAATAAAATATCTTTGACAAAGATTATGTTAAAAAGCATGTGTTTCAGATTAACACAGGTATGTTGATCTCAAATTCACTTAGAATTGATCTTGCATATCAGGATTTTTTTTATTCTCTGGGTAACAGAAAAATGCTTTTTGGTGAACCAGTGTAATTAATACAAGACAAGATTTCCCCAATCATGCACATGAGTGCATGATTGGGGAAATCTTGTCTTGTATTAATTACACTGGTTCAACAAAAAGCATTTTTGTTATCCAGCCAAATGATGTAGTCTAAGTACACCAATTCCAAAAATGTACTCAAAATGATCGGTACATCCACATATTTATGTATAAGATATACATATGCAATATATTTATATTAAAAGATAAATATCATTAATAGCATATTAGTATCCACTTGAGCTGGTAGATTAATTTGTGTTAGTTATATAGAATTTTCATCATTCACATCAAATTGAAAACTGAAGACCACGCTAGTTTAATAACTTACTAATAGTCTACAAAAGAATCAAATGCTGGATGTCTCTTAAAACCCACTTCTGGCATTCTCATCTTAGATTTTTTTGTTTTCTCCAATGGACATGAGTGTCATAACCAATGAACATGGTGAGGGTTTCAATCAATATATCATTGAGAAGAGATCGAAGTATCAAAGATGGTTCAACTGAATATGATTGGTGATTACTGATTCTAGTCCCTACAAAAGAAGACCAATTCAACATGCAATTACAAAATCAAGTGAGGATTTTATATTTCTTCAAAAAACATTTAGATGGTGATGAGAAATAACTGAACATAAATATACTATTTATGAATAATCAATTTACTATGAATATAAATATACTATAGGCAGTACTAATATATTATTAATGTAACATTTAACTTGAATACAAATATGCCATCATGTAACTCAGAAACCTGATTTGAAATCAGAATACTCAGTTCAGTCTAGACCAGAATCATTTGGACATAAAGCAATAAAACATCGAAACTCTGGTTCTTGTATGATCAACAAAGTTCAGCAAAGTCAAGCCTGGTCAGTACCTAGATGGAATGTCTTGTTGAAATTAATCTGCTCATCAGGAGTTAGATAAATCAGTTGTATATATAATGTATGTGTGTATGTGAGGGGGGATGTACCAGTTCTTGTATGATCATCAAATTTAAGTAACAGTCTGGTAAATACCTCGAAGGGTGACCACTTTAAAATTGGATGTACAAGTGGTGTAATGAATAACAGCTCGGAATTAGAAATCGGAGAGTTGAGTTGCAATTCCTCTTGGTTTAATTATATTTTATTTATGTACAAATACCCTTGGGAAAGGTATGAATCTACCTCTTCCTCCCAGCTATGGGTTAATTAGTAGAACTTCTATCAGTAAAAATCATTATCTCCAAAGAACTTTTACAATAACCTGCAAAAGTTTGATAAGCCATAGAAGACAAATCAATCAATCAATCAATCAAGCAAGCATTATTTGTTTGGGAAAAAGATAAATTTTTTGTTGTTGTCCAGTGTAATCTTCATGCACAGTAATAATCATAATTACATTATGACATTTAAAAATAAAAAATGTGTTTTCCAGACAAACTAATCAAAACAGATTGAGTTTTAATTTCATAAAAACAACTTTACAAGAATTAGAGATATTCAATAACTAAGATATTTCCATCATAAACATTGTTTTATAATAAATATAGAATTTACAAAAAACGTTTGTAGAGTAAAAATAAATCAAATTATAATTAAAAGATCAAACATGAAAAACAATATTCTTAGAATTATTCTCTTTAAATATAATTTTGAACTGTCTGTGAGATTATATATATATATATATATATATATATACACACATATATATATATACACACACACACACACACACACACACACACACAAATGAATAAGAACAAAGAAAATAATTGCAACATTCAAAACAATTTAAAACAGTGCTCAATATAAAAATAGAGCAATGACATTGTTCTTTCAATGTTGAAACAAAATATACAATTTTGTAGTAGTGTGTACATGTTCTAACATAATAATCAATAATGTATATATATATATATATATATATATATATATATATATAAAACAACAATATATGGATGGAAGGCAGTAAATAATAACCTTTGAAGGCATGAAACAACAAAAAAGTGCTCAATATATTCAGGAGTGGCTTCTATTGAAATTTCTGTACTTGTACCTGACAATACCTAATGGTTGAAACGCAGGTAGGTTAGTGTATATTCCAGAATTTGTGAGTTTTTATATATATATGTATATATATATGAGATGTTGAGTTACGACAATGTTTAGTGCCAAGATTGCTGTTTTTTCAATAGTTTAACTGATAAAAAAGGTATTTTAGCAAGGTTTTTTTTTTATTGTAAAGTGCTCAGTATTGGGATGGAGATAGGGCATCCATAGTTTTAGTGCAAAGAATTTGTCACTTTAATTGCTCAGTTAAAATGATAAATTCTTTGCACTTATTCATATATATATATATATATATATATTATATATGAATAGGAGATAAGTTGAGTAGTTAAGTGTTTAGTATGTTAGCATCCTCATCATGAAACCATGGTTTTGGTTCACACCATGGTTGATTTGTTAGGGATGTAAATTCTTGATAATATCAGGATGAGGAGACAATCTCAGGATGTGACACAATTCGAAACGCCAGAACACCATACTACAGATTGACCTAAGTCATATGAGTGAAAATGGGTATATGAAACTGTTCAGAAACTGCTGACAGTTGTATTAGCACAAAGTCACAAGTCAGTGTCACTGAGAAACTGAATGTAATGCTGTTGTTTGCTGATCATGCATTCTCTTTCAAGAAAATGTAAATAAGGTCACATCTGTATAGTTGCATTAAAAATTACACAAAGTCTGCTTGGAAGAAACACAAATGTGGCTGAGAAGACATCTTTAACAGGGATTAGCTAGCCACCTAACTGAACAAGTAATTAGAAGCGAGCATCCATTATATATATATATATATATATATATATATATGCACTTACTCAAAAGATGAAATAGTAGGTATAGTTCTTTGGGTGCATAATTGTTCTATATATTTTAACAACAGAGTTTTGTAAGTGTTCATATTGTAACTGATAATTATATTTTAAATATTTGTTCATCAATTGTGAAGAAATATTTTACTTTTCTTTATACCATTATCAATTACTGTTTTAAACACTTAATTTTTTCAGAGTTGTTGAAGATCTCAAAGTTTAATGTAATAATTTAAAACAGGCTTACTGACATTCTATAAACTTAATCAGTCTTTCAACTATTAACTTTTTAAAAACATTTCTACTGTTTCAGTTTTAACATTTTACAGTTCTTATTGCTTCAGAGATCTTTGCTTGAATATTGTTTTCCATTCTCTTATACATATCTTTTAATGACAGACCATATTTTCTATTGGATTAATAGCTGAAGAATCTAGGAGCTGTTTTCATTAATTTGCACTCTTTTTTTGATAATGTGGGCAGTTTTGCTGAATCTGAAGAGGTTTTGTTTTCAATGAATATATGCTTAAGCTTAAAGCTTCTTACTTATAAACTTTTCAACACAAAAGTCATATGCTCCAGAACTTTTTTTTTATATTAAGCCATCATTAGGTTTAAAGGAAAACATCATTTTATTGCCTTTAGTACTATATCAAAATATTATTCCATCTCTATTTAGTTGTCCTGTAAGTTCCATTGACTATTTTCCATGAAGGATCCTGTCTTTAGTCCAGCCAACATAGCTCGACATTCATCAGTAAAAATCATTCTTCATGTACTTTGTTCATATTTTGCAACATCTACTTAGAAAATAGCAATTTGGTTGCTATCATGTAATTAGACGATGTTCTTAATATTCTGCATATTTTCTCTCCGCTTACATTCACAACCTCAACTTCTTCAAACATTTTCTTGCTGGTTGATCCACATTTCTTGCTTATTACCATTTTAACTCTTTTCAAATTTTTTTTGTCATATTCTTAAAGACAGTTTATGTTTTTTCCTTCTCATCTCGATAATGTTTTCAATTTCCTTTTTGGATTTTTCTCTGATCTCTGTTCAACGTTTTTGCAATTTCAAATGTTGTCTTCCCATCACTCAATAACTTAACAATATCTTGTTTCGTTTTTGAGTTTATATCTTTCGTATGACCCATGGCGATCTTTACATGTCTGAAATTAAAAAATAAATATCAATAACTATACTATTATGTAAGTTTATTTACATATGATGGCCAACTCTCAAGTTGTATAATAAAAATTTGCACAATCAAATAATGGAGTCAGATTACCGACATGTTGATCCACCATCCTACAATGAATACATATGTGTGCAGCTCTCTCACTTTCTCTTTATATATATATATATATATATATATATATATATATATATATATAGCCTTCTCTCACTTTTCTCTTTCTTTCATTCTAATACATATATCATAGTTGGAATAAAATGATATATATATATATATATTTTCTAGAGAGAGAGAGAGAGAAGGGATAAATATATACGCATTTTTTAGTGTATACACAAATACACACATCAAACAATATATGCACAGGCACTATGTTTTCCCAACACTGATTACTGTATTTCATGCCATATTAGGCATACTTTAAAAAACAAAACAAAAAAGGAATATTAAGAGACAGGAAAATTTTGTTGGAAACAAAGAAGAGAGTACTGGATTATTATATGAGGTCTGTTCTTCAATATGCCAGCAAATGCTGGACAATAGGAAAGACTAGAAACAAACAAATTTGGTTCTACAGAAGGATGCTGAAAATACCATGGACTGAAGATGTGAGCAATGACAAGGTTTTGTAGAGAATGGAAATGAAAAGAAAACTAATGCTTAACATCAGGAAAAAAAAAAAGCTGAAGTTTCTGGGATATGTAATGAGGAAAAAGAGCTTGGAGAATCTGATACACACAAGACAGAGGGAGAGAGAGACAGGCGAAAGTAACGCATGACATACTTGATGGGCTTGAGCAAATGGATGGCAGATCAGATTTTGAAAGGAGTAACAAGAGAAAGGGTGTTAAGAGATGAAAGGGATAGGGAGATGTGAAAGGCCATGTTGCCTATATTCTGAAGAGACACAACACATAGAAGAAGACACTAGACCAACACCTAGACACCCTCTCTTTGATACACTTGTCTCCGAATTACTCTGAAGTGAAATTTATTATAAATGATCAAATTATGATTAAAAAAAAAAAAAAATCAAAATAATATTAAAATATAAAAGGAATTATATACAAGTACGGATACATCCGCAGTTGAATGACATCAGCTATTTTTTTCTAAATATTCTATGTATGTGTCTTATGTTGATAAATATAGTGGGAGTATGTGTGTTTATAAAGATTACATATGAATATACCATTTTATTCCGACTATGATATTTGTCTTAGAATGAAAGAAAGAGAAAAAGCGAGGAGGCTATATATATATATATATATATATATATATAGTGTATTTGGGCAACAATCTCTCTTTATACAGGCTTCATTAAATATCCTCATCGATAATACATACATAAGGGCATCATCCACATGCAAAAGAAGATTAAAAATAATGGAGGCATTACTAATAAAAAAGAGAAATCCTCCACTTAACAACATCAATTATGAACATGGTAACATACACATGATTCTATACGCATAAACTTTACACGTTTATTTACAAGTAAAACAAAATTAATTCTTGATAATGGCTAAAAATATAGCCAAAAGCACAAAACCTTTGGACAATTGTTATATAATTTGAGGTTCGAAAAAAAAAAAAAAAAAAAAACATAAAACACATGAACAATTATATAAAAAATTAAATGATAATACCTTGTCTGTTATTTTTAATGAAAGCCATACTATATATAACTACATTATACCCAAATGTTCGAAACCATTTTTTATTTAATATAACAATAGTGACAAAAACATTTAGCCCTGCTTTTTTACCCAAACCTTTTTTAATACTTTTACTACTTACTAAAATTACATTTGATACAACTATTTTGTTTACATTAAACATTTTTGTAAAACATGTTAAAAAACAAACAAAGAAACATGACAATAGTAAGTTAAAACATGATTTCCTAAATTTTTAAAAGTTCCATTTTACCACTATTATCAACAACTACATTACTTTTTTAACGAGTATAGCTGACCAAAGTGTCTGTTTATTAAAACTACTTGAAAACATCCTAGCCATCTAAAATTAATTTAAATCAATTAGAAAACTGACAAAGCTGATGAGTTCCTTAATTAAGATTTATTTGATAGGGGTTTGAGATGTTTAACTTTTAATTTTGCTATTTTTTATAACTGAATTGTATATGATATGAAAACGTTATCTTCCTAGAATAGATAACAAACAGATCTCGTGGGTTTTAATGCTATCTGCTACTTGAAAAAAAAAAATGCAAAAAATAAAAGAAACATATGGAAAACTCTTTGGAAATATTGAGCCAAGATAGTATTTAACAAGAAGTCAATACAACATACAAGTGTTAATATTATGTAGTGAAGATGTTAGGGGGCTGCAATTACTTTTCAATAGGCTTTCACAAAAACACAAATAAAATTCTTGTGTTTTGTAACAACTACAAAAATTAAAGAAGGTGACACTCCCCCACCTCAACCCACTTGCCTTTAAAGAGAGCACCAACAAATTAGATATAAACTCTTCTTAAACTTTACACAGAGAGGGAATGAGGGCTTATAGTAGGGATTAGAAAGGAATGAAGAAAATGAAAAGGGGAGAGATTATTGCAGCTTGTCAAGTGAGAGACCAAATGAGAGTATATGTGAAGAGAGTGAATAAAAGAATGGAGATGGGGGTCAAGAAATAGAGGGAGAGGGTGAGAGGAAGTAAAATAAAAATGGGATGAGGGAGTGTGGAGGGAACAAGGGAAAGGATAAACAAGATAAAGTTAAAAAAAAAAAAAAAAGAGAAAAAAAAGGAAAATAAAATTTACTGCACAATAAAGATGCCACTTCATGTGGAAATGTTGTCGAGTTCCTTAAAATCAATTTCTCAATTTGTGAAGTGATTTGAAATTGCTGTTTTGAAATTGTTAGAAAATGAATTTGGTGGCATGAAGCTTGAAATTCATGCCAGAGGTGATGTGATGTCTGCATGCAGCCAGTAACACATACACAACCACAAATGCATACACAGTAGCAGCCATTAAAACACACACACACACACGTTTTTGCTTTCATACAATAAATGAACATTCGGTTTGTTTGGACAAAAAAGCACTAATCCTACCATAAAAGAAAGAAAACAGACTAAGTGAGTGGGTTATCTGTAAATCAATTGTATAAATAATCTTATCTATCTATATATATATATATATATATATCTTTTGTTCCTGTTTTTAGCAGGGTTTTTTTTCTCTCCTGTGTTATTTTTATGTTTCTAAGTTTTCTTTTTAAATTAAATGTTGACAACTTTTGCATCAGCAACAAAGACAGTTTTTGATCTCTATTGAAAAGGATATATATATGGCTATCTTGGAAGATTAACACAAAAAAAACCTGATAACATAGAAATTTCATTTATTTGTATACGTATTTGTATGTACATATTTGTGTTTGTGTGTGTGTGTGAGAGAGAGAATACTCATACAAAGACTGCTAAAATGTTCTCGGCCCAAGCAAAAAGTTCTTCATCCAAAAAAACATTTTATGCTTAGTCATTTGGTTATATTTTAGAAAGTGCTTTTTAACCAAGATATATATATACATACACGCACACATATGTGCGAGCAAATACACACACACTTTTGATTGATTGATTGATTTGTTTTTTTTTGTTTTTTTTTTTTTTTTTTACAGCTATCAACCTTTTCCTGGTTCTTTAAACCCAGAAAATATCTCTAGATTGTATGAATTTTTGGAGGTGATAATGATTTACTGATACAAGTCCTACTAATTAACCCCTAGAAGGAGCAGAAGAGGCGGATACATAATTTTCTTAAGAGTATTTCTGCATAAGTGAAGTTAACAAAGCTGAACTGAATTAGAACACGGGCTCTTTGATTTCCAACACATCCAAGCTTACAGCACCTGATATTTCCAAGCAGTCCAGGTACTTATCAGACACAATGCTGCTTAACTTTAGTGATTGTAAGAGAACTGGTACACACAAAATATATATATATGCACACACACACACACACACAGAGAATGCGATGAGTAAATTGTTGCTTTTTTATAGTTATAATTTTGTGGATGTGTGTTGTTTGCTTTTGTCAACTGCACAGTATAGTAGGGTCAGTTAGGCACTGTCTGTGAGAAAAAGACCACCATGACGCAATTCATTCTGCCAGAAATTTGGAAACAGCATGCTGTAATGCTTAGCATTTGTACCAGAAGCTTCTTGACAAACATTTCAGAGTGTTTGGTTGTCAATCTGAGAACAGTGCAGAAGATTTGGAAAGAGTTAGATGAGTATAATGGCGATTACAATGGTATTTAGAGTGAACACTAGTGATGTTGATATTCTGCCTCCATTCATCTTTCAACAGGGCCTCAGGATCAACATAGATGTCTACATCAAATGCCTTGAGAAGGTAGTGCTGCTCTGAGTTAATAGGGTGGCTGCTGGAAAACATTAGGTCTGGCAAACATTAGGTCTCTGCACCATGCCATACAAACAGTCATGGCTATAAGATAATTTCTACAGTTATATCAACCCTTACATCTGGCCACCCAACTTTCCAGATTGCAACCCCTTTGATTATTATGTGTGGGGTACAGTTGAGGGTGGGACCAAAATACTCTTAAGGCAAGGATTATGGCATCATTCACCAACTTCAACTAAGAGACCATGCAGAAGAGTTGCAGGAGAATTTGAGGTTATCTGGAAGTGGTGGTTGCAGCCAATGGCAATTTTATTGAATTAATTTACTCTTTAGCATTTGAAGATATTTTTGTATAATTTTGGTAAATGTATCTATTAAAAAGAGTTATTTTCATTTTTGTGTAATTCACCAAAGATGAACTGAATACAAGAATAATGGCAGCATTCTCCAAGAAGACTGTCCAGAAGAGATATTGGAGATTCCGAAGTCATCTGGAGGCCATAGTTGAAGCCTATGGCAATTTTATTAAATAAATTTACTCTTTGATGATATTTTTGTGTAATTTTGATAAATATATCTTTTAAAATGAGATGTCAGTGTTATTTTTATTTTACAATTTATCCATTTCACCATATATATATATATATATATATATATATATTCCTTTGTTCGAAAGTTTGAGGAAGGTTTTCGAGACGAGTATAATTATAATTACGTTTTTATATATATATATATATATATATATATATTTATCTAACTTTTGATGAGCAGCTTAATTTATGCAAAACTTTAACTAAGCAAATAAGTTTAACTTTTTATTTTACTATCTATATAGATTAATATAACCATCTACAGTGAGACCACGAAGTCATTTCAGTATTGTATACCTTACAGAAAAAAGGTTTATATTTCCATGAGATTCATATAAATGACTATCAATTGTGCTGAAAAATCCTCAGCTTAAACACACTCCCTAAAATTTGACCAACTATCAGAATTCTTTTGAGAATTTTTTGTCAGACTGATAACTTTTCAGCACAACACACACATATATTTATATCTATTTATATTAATATCAACAAATACACAGAGGTATTTTATATTTCCCTCCCCTACATACACATATGTAGTTATATATATATATAAAAACAAATAAAAAACAATCACTTTAGCCCAATGGTGTCCTAGGGGATAAAATATCACACAAAAATTTACTTTTTTCACTTTTTCATTAATTTTTCCAACGTTGTTCTGGCATATGAAAATTTATATTATCTACTTACATATAGGTAGATTTAAATATTTTTACTAACCAAAAACCTTGTTTAAATTTACATTAAAAAAATAAACTGTTTTGGTAAATTAATAATAGAAGGAAACAAGTATTTTTTGTTGCTAACAGTTTTCTTCACAGGGATAGTGTATTTATTCAGATGTGAACATAGAAATATTGAAATGATTTTAAACCATACAATTATAATAAAAAATAAAGAGTAAATATGGAAAGAGTTCAAATCAGAATATAAATAACTGGCATCGAGATGAAGAGAATTTAAAGCACAAGCACTGTGGCTAATAGATTAAAATAAAATGCTATTTTAAAATGTATTTATGGAAATATTTGTATATTCAGTATCAAAAAAGTAAGATTATAGATACTGACATCACTTACATCTCTCTCTATCTCTCATATACACACACAAAAAACAAACATAACGCAGTCATTATAAAGTAATGGATAATTAGAAGTTATATATACATATATATTTCGGTAAGTACTGAGTGTATATATCTATTCATAAATTTATTGTAATGTGTGTTTAATATGATACCATATCATTTTATGTTATCTAAACAAAGAGTATTAAGAAAAGAACTAAAATAAATATTCTTTAAAATGTTTTATCACTGACTAAAAAGCATAAAATTTGTATTAACATTGGTTTTTTATTGTCTCTGATTGTGGTTTAAATACTATGTTGCTAGCAAATGTTAACCAAAAACCAATTGGCTCGATTTCTGCATGATGACTTGTGTTCTACAAGCAATTTCTGTCGACAAAAACTGTCTGCATAATCTTGCAACGTTTTTCACGGGGAATTAATTGCATGGCATTTTCAACCAAGAAAGATTTACAGAGTATAAGGTAAAAAAAAAAAAAAAAAAAAAAAAAACAATGGAAAATATTTGAAACAGCAAATTGTGAGATTTTTGATTTGATGAGATCCTATTAACCTAAGAAACAAGAGGGAAAAAATCTTTCATCTGGTTTCTCATTAAGAGACAAAGATTATTTTAGATGGAGAAGTCAAAGAATTTTTAAAGAATAAATAAAAATTGACAAATCTTTTTGAATTCATATAAATATCTTACCTGCTTAAAAGAAAATCTGTATAATTTTTAAAATTAGCAAATCGATCCCTACTGCAATTCACTATAAATTAAACCTTGAACTCCACACCGAGAAACTTTAGTTGATACTATGCTAAATTATTTCAGGATTTCTTACAAAATGCATGTGACAAAGCAAACTAAAAGTAAAGAATCAGATTAAACAAGAATCAGTTGATTACTTAAAGATTGATAAAATACCAGTGGGTAAAAACTTAAAGAATGTTATGTTGAAACCAAGTGAAAAATTTTGATAAAGTATAAACAGAAGCAAACGTTAATAGAAGGTCTTAAGATATATTGGCAAGGGAAAAAAATATTTTTTTTAAAAAGTCAGAAAGAGTTTATTTGTGTTGTGTAGTGGAGCTCATAAGAAAAATAAGCTTGTATTTATTGCCGAATCTCTTTGGGATGGATGAAAAAAAAAAAATCTTTTGACAGTTATTCACCTTTTGGCTTGTTTCCCTTTCATTCCAATCCCCTTCACATTTTTTTTTTTACTTTTTTGCCATTTTTCAGAGAAATTCTTTAAAAGGATTTTAATGTCCCTTTATCATGAAGATCAGCAACTGTGGTGATTATAGCTGAACATTTGTAATCACAATAATCCACTGGAAATTTTGCTAACATTCATAATGCTATTTTGTTAAAACAGGAGCAAGGACAAGACTAGATGAGAATTTCTTTGGGTTTGTTTGTCTTTTGTTTGTTTTTTCATTTCTTTTTAGAAAGAATAAGAGAGGAAAGGAGAAATAAAGAAATCTGAATTGAGCTGCATACGGATAAAATCAAGAAGCAAAATCAAGAAGCCCGATTCTGTTTTATGAACAGTAATTGGCTAGTGTTTACCAAGACCTGCATGGAACTCTCTCCCTCTCTTGAAGAAATTAGCTGGGGTAGGGTAAGGTTGGTGGATGTAGGGGTGGTTGGGAAGAAACATAAAAGAATGAACAGGGTAAAGATATTGGGATTGGGTAGAATGTAGAGGAAAAGTTAAAAAATATATAATAAGATTTAAAAGAAAAAAAATGAAATAAAACATGTGGGATAAAGAAAATGAAGGCTGGAGCAAATGAGAAGAAATAAGAATATTGTCCTATGCTGGCAGAGGATTTAGCATCATGTTGAGAGGAAGAATCAAATAGAATAAAGAAGTTGTTTTTAATAATTTGCTTATTTTATTGTTAAAGTTTAATATGAAAAAGGAATTGAAATTTTTGAAAAATGATTGACTTAGAAATTCACATTCAAGGAAACGTTCAATTTAAGAAAAAAATGAATATCACGAAAAATATGATGATGTGATGACAGATACAAGTAGTTAATAATTTTGAAAGAAATTTTCTCTTCATCAGGGAGAAATATAAGGATGATAAAATGAAAATGATTTTAAAATTTCAATCATTACATTACACACACACACACACACATATATAAATGTAGGACAAAGTGGAAAAAGTTTCCTTGTGATACATTTCGACCTTTAGGATTCCATTGAATTAAATTTGTTATGTTGGTGACGACATATGTACATGAACGGGTGATGCTGGGCATTTAATTTTTTTTTTTTAAATCTAGCCGATTTTTGTTATACATTCCCCAATATTGTTCTTGATATATGTGTGTATGTTTGTGTGTATTTATATATATATATATATATATATATATATATATATGTATGTTTCCATAGATTTACAGATACATATTTACAATTGATTAGAAAACATAAAATCTATGAAAGAAATTTACAGTTAATGAAGTAAATAAACAAATAAAATATTTAAAAACTGGAGATTGGATATGAAATTTAATTTAAACAAAAAATAATGATATTATGAAGAAACTGATTTAACATCTCTTTAACCTCAATATCACTTAAACAAAATTTACATTAGGCAAAAATATCTACATTTCCCTAACAAAAAGTTAACCTCCCTCACCTACTAAAAAAACAAAACAAAAAACAAAACAATGACATGGATGCATCTGTAGTTAGATCAATAGCCCATGCGAGCATTTTTTTTTAAATAAATGTTTGATAGATTTAATGAAATAATAGGAAATTATTAAGTATAAAACACCACAAATTTTATCAATTTAATTTAAATTTGAAGATCATTTTTACTAATTAAGTAGAGAAGATGTGTATTTCCAAACTGGTAAAAAAAACAAAAGTTCATTGCTGATACACAAACAAATTTCAAGTAATTAGTCTTTCAATAATATCCATGAGGAAATTGGACATTGAAAAGTCAGCAGCCCAAGACTTGTAAAAATGAGAGAAAATTAAGAGAATATCAAAAGCAAGCACTGACTGGAATGTAATATTTATGAATATGCTAAAACAGTTACTTGTTCATATAAAAATCTCATTTATATTTTAACATTAGTGTCCATTTTTGATGTCCAAATAATAAGGCTGATAATGTTCATTGAAGTTTCATAATGAAATTAATGACTCCCATTTAAAGAAACTAAAATTTCTAAAACTAATAGCATAATATTCGTAATAACAAACCAATCTAGCATGATATGCTGGGAAAATGTAAAGATTGTGTTCTTTATGAAACTAAGAGGACCTGGGAAAAATGCTGCCAAAGGACATGGTGAGTGAGTGAAGTTAAATAATAATGATCCTCACAGAATGTATTGTAGCATGGTGTCCCTTAAAGCCCAAGTTACCTACGATTGAACCTTAGCTTTTTAATAATCATCATTTTCCCTTCTGTTAAATCTATTTGCTATGAATTACTGTTATTTTAAACCAATTCTGTTCATCTTCACACAAACACTATCTATTACGCGCGCACACACACAAAAAAAGTAGTAATCTATTTGTTCTCCCAAATACAAGACAGATTAACTGAAAAGACATAAAAAATATTTTAAAATATCTAATTTTATATCTTAAAACCTTCCAATAAAGCTGTTTTTTTAATACAAACATTTTTTAGTCTTTAACAGAAGAATTAACTAATAAAAAAGTAAGATTTCTAATTTTATGAGATCATTTCATAGTCTAAAAGAAAAAACAAAGATAAATAAAAAAAAGTAAAAAGGTGGAGTATCCTTATTCATGTCATATGGTCATAATGGTGACGTTCTGTTAAATTTATGCTTCATTACGTAAAGACAATTAAAAATATGATTTTTTTTTATCTCTGAATTATTTTTTAATGCAACAAATGGTTTTTCAACATATCTTTTTACTGCCATAGTTTATTCAGTTGTTTTCAGAGTATAGAAATTGGTAGATTCATGCAGTTTTTTTAATAAATAAACTCTTAGTGAGAAATAACTAATAGATGTAGTAAAAAGAAAAGGAAGGGAAAATGTAATGACAAACAAGAAGTTTAGAGTGGAATACACCTCCAAATGTATAGACAATTACATTTCAATCAGTCAGCACGTCTTGCGAAAACCTACGTGGAGCCAAGGGAAACGGATGTTATCAAAATGCAAACAGGATTAAAATATTTCTCTTTCTGACAATATTACAGCTAAACAATGGTCAACATGCCTTGCCACAATTTCTTTTTCCAATTTACTCTCTAAACCAAAACAAGCAATGACAGTATATTTAATATACTATATTAATTTAACATGCGTGATATATATGGAAAAATTTATGGCAAAAGGGCAAAAGGTTAAAATGAAAAAAAAAAAGATTTTTTTTGTGCCGTGTTTCATTCTTTGGGACTTCATCAGATTCATTTCTGCCACTTTGTCAGACTTTCATAAAACAAATTTTGATATATAAAAAAATTTGTATATTGTTTTCCCATATTCTTGAGTTGTGATAATGTTTTTTTTGCATCAAGGTTGTTTTTTTTTTCAGTGACTTTTAAAATGTATTTTGACAGGTTTTTTTTTTTTAATCATAAAGTACTCGATATTTGGGTGGAGATAAAGAGTTGATAATCACAAAGTGTCTGTCACTTTAACTGAGCAGGTTCATGTCAACTTCGTAGTTTCGTGAGGACACCATTATGATGTTCTCACTTTGCCAGTCCTGATGAGTTAAAGTGATAGACTCTTGTGCTTATAAGCATATTAGCGTGTACACATAAGTAGTAGACGACTGCTTTGTTTTTGTTTTTTTTAACAGAAATTAATGTCTATCAGTCTAGACTGGGAAGTCCTAAAAGAATGTGCCTTCCAACAGGAATAATACAACCTTTATTCATTAAATTCAGCCAAGGAAACCACTTTTAAGGTAATTGTACCTTACCAATTAGGTCATGGAAAGTTAAAGTAAATTTCAATTATCCTAATGAATTATAATATATATATATATATATATATATATATTATATTTTTGTCAGTTTGTGCAAAATGTAAACATGAAGACCAAATACTTTGGCCTCCAATAAAAGGAAAGTGAAATAAAGAAAGTGAACATTTAACTTCACTTTTACACCCGTATCTCATATTCGATGGCATACAAGACACACTTTTCCCAAAATTTATAATTAAATGCATAAAAAAATTGTATTGAAAACTGAACCAAAGAGAGAATCGAGATGAGGTTCGAGCAATATTTAATTTACTTTTTTTTTGTTTTTTTTTAAATAATATTCCAAATTGAAATGAGGGGGTTAATATTTATTTCCTTTTCCATTTGTTACGTAAAAAGCAAATATTTATTTTCATCTACTATTCACTTATGTGTACACATGCACACACTAGAAAAACCATGAATGATTCAAAATCAAGGATCATCATTTTATGGAAAAAAAAAAATTAATTGCTAGACTAGAACTATATGCATTTTAGGCTAAAATTTTTAGCAGGATAGATGCATGTCATGGACGTTTTTTTATCGTTTTGCTTTTTCAAATTGTTGAAGATTTTAAATTGAGGAACATAAAACTTTAAAATAAAATGTTTAATTTCTGATAGAAACATAATACTTATATTTTAAATAATCAAATTCAAATACCGACAGATTTTTTATCATTTTAAGACTATTTTTTAGGGTGGGGGTAAAACTTTAAGGGAAAGATTCCTTTCCTTTAAGTGAAAAACTTACGTCACCATCAATATGAAATGGGAAGAGGATGTTTGGGAATATTTATTATGTAGAAAAGAAAATTATACGGTTTTATTGTCAATAGCAGTGGGAACGTTTTATCTTATTCTATTTATTTTTATGAACTTTTCTGACTTTGTCCAGAGTTTAATGAAACAACCCCGTTAATTTCACTTTCCAACCCTTTAACTGATTTTCTGTCACTTTTAAAGACACCGGGTTTATTTTATTGCATATTGAGAAAAATACCCTTAATGTTAATCCCCACCTTGTTAGTGCTGATAAGTATTAAATAATAAATAAAAAACTGCTCGTTATTTTTAGCTAAACTTTAGCTGCTAAAGGTTGCATACAAGTGAGGAAAACTGTTTATTTTCTTTTTTTTACTCTCAGTGTAATTTTAAATAGACTCTCTAGTGAACAGTAGCACTAACACGTGTGTTCATTTCATTTACCTCCTAAATTTACAAGTGCAACATTAAATTTTTATTAAACAATCCTTTACTTTTCTGGATAAAGCAAAAACACACCTTATTAAAAATAAATTAATATTTTTAAATACAGGTTAACTTCTCAATTCTCAATACAATGAGATATTTTAAATTTTTCTGTAACGGAAGCAAATGTGTCTTCCTTGCTTTTATAGAAAAAGAAAGAAGTCCTCAAGTTTTTACTAAGATAGTTTTACAGGTCAGCAGAAAATTGTTGCCTCCACCTCTTTCAATTGTTTCGCTTTGATTACTCTCTCTCTCGCCCTTCCTACATACCTCCTTCTCTTATCCAGTTTTTACTTCTTCAACCCTTTTCTTTGCAACTACACTCTACTAAGAGATCACTCGCCTTTTCCCGACTCCTACTCCTCCAGACTCTTCCACCCCCCCCCCGTCTCGTCTACCCCGTACAAAAAAAAAAAATGATTCTAAAAATCGGCCCTCCAGAGGGTAGCAGGTTGGTAGAAATTAAATGTGTAGAAGAAAAGCGAGAAGGAAGTAGATGAACATATTTAGAAAGAGGAAGAGAAAAAGTTGTTGTGAGTGCTTGTCGTGGTAGAGAGAGATTATTGGAGGGTGACGACAACCATCACGAATTTATGTACGCATGCTGATTGTGATGGCTTAGTTACATCCGAATGATAAAACATTGAATACTTGTGGAAGAATGAAAAACATACGAACAGAAAAAAAGTAGAGTTAATAATGCAATTTTTGTCTTCTCTTTAACAGTGAAACAAAAAGAAAGCTTAAAAAATGAATAATAGTGAGAAGGACCAAGAAGAACCCCACCACACACACAAATATGGAATAAATGGAAAACAAAGCAAAGAATGAGTAAAAAAAAAAAATTTAAAAAAATGATGAAGAAAAATTAAAACTAAAAAAAGTCAACAAATGAAAAACAAAATCCGTACTGAGCGCGCGTGTGTATGTGAGTGAGTGAACGTGAATCCTGCAGGCATGAAAAAAAGAAAAAATGAATTAAGAAATAAAAGAAAAATAATTTCATATTTGTTATTTGCATTGGCAGTATGGAGGAATGAGACAATCATATCTAGCTTTGCTTGATTACACACACTGCTGGCACTACGTGTGTAAATATATAAGCATTTAAAAGTGCTAGTGTTGTATTCATGTTCGTGATTTAAGGAGATAATTCACAATTTTTATGCAAAAAGAGATGGTCATGACCATGATGTTGATGACTACGTCTAGCAATTTAAATCCCTTTTTTGTAAGGGAATGGTTGGCATAAAGGGTATTCCACATGCATACATTCACTCACCAGGTGCTCTGATTGCAAAATAAATAAAATAAAGAAGAGATAGAGAAAGAGTGGTGAAGAGGAAAAGAGGGTAAGGAGAGAAAAAGGTATAGAGAAAGCAAATAAAGACTTTCATTCAAATTAAGTTATGGAAAAGTGGCCAACATTATTTAGCTGACCTTTATGAGTCAACCTACAACGTTTATCAAGTCTAAATGACTGTCGCATTTCATTTTTAAAATGATTTCGCATTGATACGCGAATTTGTGGTGGTGACAATTTTAACCAGTTTCATGTAAAAGATAAAAATATTATGACAAATATGACTAATTTTTTTAAGTATTAACTATAATGAAAACTTTGAAAATAAATAAGTAATTTTTTTTATTTTATTTAACTTAGTTAAAACTTAAAATTTTTGACATTAAAAATTTAAATTTTAAGAATAACTGATATTTTTTTTTTTTTTTGCAAAGACTGAATTTGCAAATCGCTAAAAAATACACAAATAATAATTTTTGTTTGGTTTCTTGGTGAAATTATAAATAAAAATAATACTCCTGCATAAAAAAAAAGAGGCACAGGTACAGTGCTCAACAAATTAACAAATTTTTTTTTTTTGAAAGTTGAGTTTAGCCAAAATTTATTTTGCCTAAACAATTGTTTTCAAAATATCTTTTAAAAGTTTTGACACAACTTCTAAGCCTCGATTAAAAAAAAAAAAAATACCATTCCTCCAGGGTTTCGGCAGATACCAACAAACTGAAAATAAAACAAAAATCGCGGGGGGGGGGGGGGGGAATCTCTAACACAGAACGTACAATTTTCTCGTCTTTTTAAATATTTATTTTAAACCACGCCTACATTTGAATTTTAAGCTGAAACATTAATTCCGCGCGCACGCAGATACAACACTTAAACTAAAGTATAAACTTTTAATGTTCAAGGTGAGCGAATTTTAAAATAAAACATCCGTACTAGAAAATTTCAAAGTAAACTTTTAAAAAATGTTTGAATTCATTAATAAATCATTCAAATATAATTGAAGAATGCAAACCACTTCAACAGTTTTGAATTCAATGATGAATGAATTGATTGGTTTGTTTGATTGATCAACCATTAAAAATTTGTTTTATTTCATTTTATGTTTCAAGTCTTTTTAAGAAAAGGGATTCTTATGAAGATCAAGTTTTACAGAAGAAATAATTAAAAGTTTCAACCAAGAAAAAAATGTTTGAAATGTAACTAATAAGAAAAAAAGCTAAAAGGAAAAAGAAAGCGTGAAAATTTCGCTTTCACTAAAGAGATTTTTCAGTTTTTGATGGACACAGAAAAAAGGGGAATATTTCGAGGGAGAACTCAGTTTACGAAACAATGAATATTTTTAAAAGTTGAACAATTTCATTTCTGAATTAAAAAGTTATGTAACCGTTTTTCATTTTTGTGGCATAAACAGGAAATAGATGGAAAAATCAAGTAAACATTCACGAATATAAATATACTTGTCTTAAAATCTTTTTTTTTTTTTTTTTTACCCCCATGTCGTTAAGAATTCGCTATCAGTCAAATTCATACACCCATAACAACACAAATACACGCGCACGCTTACACACGCACATGCCTGATAGTTGTTGTCATATCTATTGAATGAACAGAGGAGTGGGAGTAAGAAGTCCTTCGTCTTTCACCTGGAAGGTGTACCTGGGTGGCTCTTCAAAATGAAAATAGGTCAACAACGAAAAGAAAAATATGCAGTGAATATGAATGTTAAACACTAAATTGAAAAAATCCTATGTTGAAATACGTGTGTGTGAAACGGTTGAAAATTCTAGATGACTTTAGTGTTGGCAAGCATTTTTGTTTTGTTTTTTTTTTGTCTATTTGAGTGTGTGGTTGGTTGTTTTATTTTTTTTAATAAAAAATTCACTAGTACTGATTGCTTTTAGTGTACTATTTTATTACTTTTTATTGCAAACATTTTAATTAAATCAGCAACAAAATTCAAAGTTTTAAAAACAAACGTTAAAAAATAATTTTCAATTTTGTCATCTGTTGCATTCTTTTGTTAGTTAAAAAATTAAAAAATATCTTTTTCTAAAAAGGAAAATAAAATTAAAGAATAAAAAAGAAACTTTAAATTTCCTATTTTAGCATGAAAATAAAAAAAATAAATGACTTTTTTGATTTCACCGACCAAAAAAAATTAAAATGGAATTAAAAATTAACCAATGTCCATAAGTCAGAGAAAAGAGGTAATTTTACAGAAAATATTTAAACTTATAAACAAAAACAAAAATCTTTTTTAACACACACCCCAGACCTATGTCGACAGCGTCATGGCAAGAGTGTTACAGTTAAAAAATGAAAATAAATTAACTTTTAAAACAAGAAAATTAAATCAAAAGTAAGAACCATTGTTTTTTTACACTTACTAGAGTTTTATTCACAGATTTCTGTCTACATTGAAGTTTCACGAACTGTCTCTAATCAAATTTTAAAAAAAACAAAACAAACAAGTATTTAAAAAAAAAATTAAAAACAGTTGACTAAAATGTGGTTATTTGAAAGTGAGATTGATGATTAATTTCAATAAAGTGATAGTAAAAGAAAAAGAACATCAGTTTCACTAAACTTCAACTACTTTAAAAAAAAAAACGAAACTATTAAAAATAAATTAAAATTTACGTTGGTTTTTAAAAAATGCTCTTTTAATGACGTATATGATTTTTTTTAAACGACCGAACTTTACTTTAAAATGCAAATATACAATTGTAAGATAAACTATTTTTCTGCTTTTAATCATTTAATATAGATTTAAAAACAATAATGCATGTTCGTCGTTTGTCAGAGAAAAAAGATCCCACCTAAATTATCTCCACATCAAAATTGAATAATTTTTAAACTTATGAAAATATCTGAGTGACTAGTTGGGCTTTTGCAGACAGAAAAAATGACATAGGAAGATCATATGCGTATTAGAGAAAAAATATCGTCTACTAATTATTAAAATATGTAATTACAAATTAAATAAGTAAGTATTTTGTTTAAATCTGTTCGGTGTTTCTTCTTTTATTCTCTCAATAAAAAAAGGAAGAGAGCAAAAAGTAAAAATAAACATTAAAATAGAAATTGTCTAAAGCCTAAGGCTTGCACAATTAAAAAAATGAACCAGTTGAAATAATACTTAAATCAAAACTGACCCCTTCACCTTTGAAAATAACTAACATATTATGATTACCTGTACAGGGAAGTGATGGCATTTAAGAGCTGACCTCCGTGTTTGTTGTGGAACCATCTGCAGCCCTTAATTGTATGTAGTCCATAAAAGCGAATGCCGTTTTTGGTGTTTTTTCCCCCGTTGTTTTCGTTTTTTTTTAGTTGTTTTTTTTTTTAATTGTTGTTTGTTGTTGTTGTTTTTTTTGGGGGGGGGGTGTTAAACTGATTTTTTACTTCCTATTGTCTACCGGTAGAGACAGTTGATGATCAAAATGAGTAATGGGAGTAGCGTTCAACGGCGATAGTGTTGTCGGTAAAAATTAAATAACAAAGTACTTCTTGCCCTGTCTGTCCGTCAAACGGTCTGTGTGTCGTAGAGTTATTTGATTTGCTCTGTTACTAAAAAAATAAAAATAAAAGCTGATTTTGCCGGGGTCTCTAGGCCCACCGGCTTCATTTGAGTACAACATTGTCTTTTTTCCCCCACTACAGACAGTCTAAAATATTCTCCTTATGCAACTCCGAACTGCCATTTAACTATCACAACAAGCACTTAACTCCAATATGATGCATACAAGCATGTATAGTGTGTGTACGTGAGTGTGAGAGGAGGTATAATGTGTACATATGTTCGAATCTTCTTATGCGTCTGTGCATGCAATGTATTATTGTGTATATACATTTCTGCCAGGGCTTGTTTGTGTGCGTGTGTGTCTAGTTATATCAGTCTACGTCAGGTGCGTATTATTGCTAAGAAACGTTGTTGCTTGGTGGATGTAAGTTGGCCTGTTGTTAGCTGCTGCTACTACTGCTGCCTTTTCAATAATGTCCACTACTAGAGAAAGAAGATGCAGTAGTAGGAACTGTGTAGTGGTGGTAGCCGTGGTGTACTTAAAAATCAGTAGATATAGTTAGTACTAGTAGATATAGTTATTCATCTGACCACTATCTAATGTTGTAGTTGTTGTTGTTGTTGTTTTGAACCGGGTTACCAGTTAAGATAGACGACAACAATATACCATCACACTAGCCCTGTGACTGGTGGTGCTACCAACCTCAGCAGACAGACTGATAGTCAATCAGCGTAGGCGCACACGCACAACAAACTGGAAAGATGCTGTCTTACTTCATCCTGAGATGCTGGTGGGAGATCTTCTTCTTGTCGTGTTGGTACCCCAAAGGATAACATTATTATTATTATTATTATTATTATTAACAACGTTGCATCATCATCATCATCATCATCATCATCATCTATCATTAATTCTAATTCATTAACGTTTTTTTTTCTCTTTCTCATCGACTGCAACCGCAGTTCTACTACTACTACTACCACTAATAACAGAACAGCCAGACATCAATCCAGATGACAGACGTGTATAGATATCATCAAGAGTAGCTATTATAATTAGTGTCACGGGTCCTAGATTGCATTTTTAGAGAGGAACTATGGGTTTGACATATTTTAAAAAAATACGTAGACACCTTGCGTGCGCGCATGCGCTCACACACACGCACATGCACATAGGTAAATTAGTTAGACTCAGGTAGAGTAAATCAGAAAATTACACGCATGAAGGCTGGAACGTTTCTGTTTATTTATTTATTTATTTTTTTAAGTTCTGGGAATAAAAGAAGAGGCCTGGCAGCCCATAGACCCGAGCTATTTATTTTCATTTTCCCAAACACCAAACTGGTCAGTTCGTTCACAAACTAACGTAGAAGAAAAAGATATAAACTGGCGTTAAAAAAAATTAGAGATCAAAACTGGCCATCGTAACAAGCTTGTACTTAATCTCTAAAACTAGCAACAATTATAACATTTTTTTGTTTAAACTTGCCGTTTTAAAATGATACTTTTCGGTTATTCTCTCTAATTTTTATTCCTTGAACACAACAGAAATGGATACAATGAATACAAACAACACAAGAAGAAAGAAGAAGTTTTTGAAGAAAACAATATTGAAGAAAGAGGTTCAATATACTTTTTCTTGGATGGGGAATACGCGTGTAGCACAAATGAAAAAAAAAATGGACACTTGTCACATTTTGATTAAAAATACCAGTTTTTGTAATTTTGAAGAACTGTCACAAGAAGATGAATGCTTATCATCGAGAGGCAGTGTTGAAAACCTTAAATATTAAACAACAGTAGGCAATTTAAAGTCCCCAATTTTCATTCAAACAAACATCATAGATCCCCACACGGAAAAAGGCAAAAAATTGTCTTTTTTCATGACCATTCCTTTATTTGCCACTCCCCCATCTTCTCTCTTTCTCGCTTATATACTTCTTTCCTTTTTAAACTAAGGTTGGTTGTGTAGTTGATGTATTAACTAACTGATATCTTTCTCATCATTTGGTGGAAACTGAAAGTATTTTAAAAGAGACATACGTATAACAAACATTGTCATTCACTTCGTGTGTGTGTGTGCGCGCACATGGTAGCTTCATGAACGAATATCTGCAAATAAATCAGAATCAGATTCATACGGAAACAATTCTTATAAAATTGGATTTAGTAGTTAAAATAAATAAGTAAAACGCGAAAAAATGAAAAAGAAACAATATCCGATTTTTTGTTTGAAAATCGCAAGCAAGAATCGAACAGTTAGTTACTTTTTTCTCTGTTGTGCGTGTAAGACTCTTCCGGATACCACACTCTGGGAAACCTGTTTGTGTTGGGATCTGACATGCAAATTGAATTCACAAACTTCTTTAGCTTTAAAAATGTATTTATTTATTAAACAATATTGAAATGATTTATTTATTACATGAGAAAATAATCTCGGTAATGTCCAAGCAAGCACTAATCGATATTGCAAAGATTTAATCCAGTTTAATGGATAAAAAAGCCTGTGTTGGGTTTTAAATGAGTTTGGTAATTCATTGTGGAGAGAAATAAGTTCTAAGCAGTATCTGCATTTGTTGATTAAAATGAATACTTCATCCCGAAGATCGGGTCGTTAGACTGACCGAGAGACTGAAGCTAAGGTCAATAAGGAGTAACGGGTAAAGCAGCGAATATAATGATGATGACGATGACGACGACGACGACGACAAGGATGGTGGTGGCGGCGGTGTTGATGATGATGAAGCAGCTAGACGAATTGGAGGTGATTGTGGAGGGTAGAGAAAACAAGACGAGAGTCCTGTTTGCCTGACCCACCCAAGATAAGTTGAAGAAATGAAAAGGGAGGAAAAAAAGGACAAAAAAACGGTAGAGAAAAAGAAGCAAGATAGAGAGACAAACTATTCAATAGGAGTGAGAGATAAAAATGAAGTGATTGAAGAAAGAAAAGAGAGATTGGGTTTAATAATACAGATGAAAAAATACAGGCAAAAAATTAAGTAAGAAAGTTTAGACTGAAGCAGGCTAATAAGAGAAATTAGAAAAACAGAGAAAAATGACGAGGAAGAAAAAAAAATTAAGAGAGAAAAAAGCAGAAAAGAAAAAAGTCCATCAAATAGTGAATTATATGTGCATAGCTTACATCACCATTGGAAAAAATGCATAAATTAGATAAGCAAACATGACATTGGATTCCTCTGCCTCCTTGCGCAGCTCCAGGCACAGTTGTAATGAGTATTAAGAAGACTACTTTCTTCATAGAGCAAAAAAGAAAGAGTGCATGCTGAAGGGAGGGAGCAAAAAAGAAAGCAATATATTATTATTATTATTATTATGAAAGCTTAGAGAAGGATAAGGAAAGAGAGAGAAAGTAAACTGGAGTGAAGAAACAGATTTTTTTCTTTTTCTATGCTATCTATCTCTATATGATCTATCTCTAGCTATAATGTGTGCATTTGATGATTGAAATTGAAAAAAAAAAGAGTAAAAAAAAAGTGAAGTTTGGTACGAAGGGTCTATCAGGTGTTGGATTGAGAACAAAAAGAAAAATACTATTGATAAGTTTTTTTTTCCCTTCTTCTTAAGCTTATCAAATACTAATTTTTATCCCGTGATCTTCGGAAACCCACTGTAAGAAAAGACTGTCTTTTCTTTCATTCTTATTTTTCTTTGCTCAACTCCACCTATTTTCCGTGACTTTCCCTGTGTATATATCTATCTATCTATCTATCTATCTATCTATCTATCTATCTATCTATCTATCTATCTATCTATCCCTTCCTTTCGTCTTTGATCATTACTTTTTAAACCTCATTAATCTTCTTGTGCTAATATGACAGTGAAAGTATATTTTTTTCCATTTGACAAAAAATTATCTATCAGCATTTTATTCCCCCCTCTCACCTTGTATCTGTCTATCTACTTTTTATTCCCTCTCTCATCAATTCTTATCTATCTTTTAATTCCCTCTCTCACCTTATCTATCTATCTATCTATCTATCTATCTATCTATCTATCTATCTATCTATCTATCTATCAGCGCTTTTTATCGTGCCGGCAGCCAATGTTGAACAGTATGCCTATAAATCAACATTAGCAAAGAAAAGATATTTGGGTCTAGCACATGTTATTTCATATCTACCACACATCGACTCCGACACCAGTTCTTGCCCCCACTGCTGTTGCACCCCCAACCTCTAGCCGACCAGCACAACCAACACACCACCTCTTATTTCTTATTTCTCTTCTTCTATAAGTTGGTGTTACACAGGGCTTTTTCTGTCCCCCCTGCCACCTAGTGATATCGGAATGTGCTAGCTATCTCATTAGTTAGAAAGAGATTTCAAAAGGTCGTTCTCTTATTCTCCGACCACACAGACACCATCAACTCAAGAAAGAAAAAAAATTATTTTTCTTCTTCTTTTATATAACATCAGCAGTTGTAGGCTGCAGGGGCTGGTATGCTGGTTTTCACCTCTTCAGGCCAACTTTGCTCTGTAAATTCCACGATCAATGGCCGGACCCTTTTGCACAGACTATCTCTATTTTACCTCCCTCGACCTTCAGAACGTCCTATACTTCAACCCCGCTCCCAAACCATTTCTACTTACCCAGTCCCGACCCCAACCATATTCTCTTTTCTTTTCTTTTCTTCCACTTACATTTTTTTTTTTTTTTTTTGCTTCTGTACATTTTATTGTTTCTGCCACTTCTTTGTCTTCCTTCAGCCCTGACACCCCTATTTTCCCCTGACTGTGGCTATAGACTTTAGCTTTGCCAATGTCCCCTTTCCAGGGAAGACTGAAATGGATGCAAGCTATATAGATATTTATTTGTCTCTGGATGAACTGAACGTGTGTCTGTGTGTCAGTGCGCGTGTCAGAACGTATGTTTGCATATATATGTGGATGTGTATGTGTGTTATTTTTTTTTATATATTTACATGTGTGTTTTTGTGTGTCCTCTCATAACTGCTCCTCACTCGCCCGGCTGTGGCACACAGAGACATGAGTTTTTATCCCTATTTCTGTTTGGTCAGATGCTCAGATGGCTTAGAGTGTAGTAGACCAACTGAAATTTCCTTAATCTAACTTTCTCTCTCATCACCAAGAAGTAGATCCTAAAATAACTACATAACTTTCTTAAATGCAAGACTAAAAAATTATGAAATGATTGCCTTAGAAAGTAGAAAACTAACTAAAACCCAGTTGAAAAAAAAG